>VDFB02000015.1:432403204-432510685 GCA_007258455.2 Sequoia sempervirens | reverse complement strand
GGAATAACAATAAAATTGACTTCATATTTCAATAGTCTTGGCCTCAAATAACTTAAGTTGCAAGGTATAGGTTTGGTTATTAAATGGATTTTGAAAGCCTCTTAGGGGGATGAGTTGTGGAAATTTTGGTTAGGAATAAAATTGTTTGCTCCAAACCTAAGAAAGGGAAAATTTGGGTTGCTCTACACCCTCATACTAAGCTTGTACTAGCACTCTAGTTATGCCTTTGGAATCCTTATCTTGGTTAATTTTATTTCCTCAATGTCATTAGTTATCACTTATTAAGAAATCTCCCCAACAAGATATCCTCAGGCCCTTTTGTGCCTTGGAAAAAATTGGGAGCCACTCCACTATGACTCTCTAGTACTTGTTGGTGTAATTAATATTTAATTACACTTGCATAAGTTTACTTAGGTAATATTTTAATTCCTAGGTTTATTGTTGTCATCCTTATCTTGTTGATCTATCTTGTTGCTCAAGATAAGATTAGGGTTATGCATACATTGCTTTTATAAAGCAATTTATCCCTTGTAATTTTTGTATTCTTGAATAATAATATTTTGCACATCTTCTTGCAATAGCTTTGCTTTTATTTTATTTTCTCTTCTTTGGAAGGTTTTTGGTTTGCATGTTTGATCTTGGTTTCTAACATGGTATCAAAGCCTTGACTTGCAGCCTCTTCTCAGAGTTTTGGAGAGATTCATTGCAGAGTTTGTTCGAGATTCCTCACGGGTATCATGCCTTGAGTTCATCTATGCAGCATTTTGGATCAGATCGGGCATCACCATTGGATTCAGAGCGTTGAAAAAAGTCAGGATTGACTTTTATTTTATTCATTTTGGTCATCATTTGCCAGATTTGTGAGGGTTTTAGGCTCGATGATTTTTTGCAAGCTCTAGAGGTAGCCAAATTTTTAGAGCATTTTGGGCACAAACGAAGGTCACCATCGCGTTCAAAACGGCCAAAAACCCTAAGATCGCCCTTTGTTTCATCGATTTTGGTGAAGTTGGTATGGAAGGCAAAAACAATTTGCTAGGGAGGTTGTATAACCTCCCCAACACGTAGTATGAGGCACGAAAAACGAAAAAAAAAATGTGTTTCTCATTTTTCGCGTCAGCACTCATAGTGTAAAAAAAATCCACCACCCAATGGCCACCAAGTGGCCACCGGTCCACCATCGCCACTGGCGGCGCTCGCCCATCCGCCATCGGACGCGCTCATCCCCTACGGGCTAGTATGCACCATCACTGATCATATGGGGGACCGAGCGCTATGCGCCTAGCCCCCGATCAACCTCCCAACACAAGCCACAGTCCTATGGAGGACCAGGGGCTCTGCCTCAACCCCCTACCCGCTAGCCCCTAGTCGCACACAGGACCAGGGGCCAAAATTTTTTAAGCCCCCTGGGTTACCTACAAGCCTTATTGGGCCTTTTGGAGCAACTTTCATGAAAACGGGCATAACTTTCTCATACGGTGTCATTTTTTTGCAAACGAGATACCGTTGGAAAGCTGGTTCTGAGTCCGATCCAATGGAAACTTTTTTTTTGCATATTTTTCTTCAATTTTATTTTTCAAGTCCTTGAACTCAGATGAATTTTTTTTTGCTCCGGAGGGCATATCTTTTGACTCGCTTATCATTTTTTCGCCATTCTTGTGGCATTGAAAAGTTAGTTTAGTCCTCTACATAGATCTGAGGTCCATTTTTATCAGGGAGGAAGTTGTTAACTTTGGTTTGTTCATGCACTCATTCTTGTTTTTTTGCACTAGGTTTGCTTTTTCTCTCTAGTTTATGCATGTTTTGCATTCTCTCCTTTTACAATCATGGTTTATTGTAATAAATGCTCTGATACCATGTTAGAAACCAACATCAAACATGCAAACCAAAAAAACTTCCATAGAAGAGAAAATAATATAAAAGAAAAGCTATTGCAAGAAGATGTGCAAAATATTATTATTTAGGAATACAAAAATTACAAGGGATAAATTGCTTTATAAAAGCAATGTATGCATAACCCTAATCTTATCTTGATTAGAGTGTGCATGCAATTTGATCTCCATCTTGTTTTTTGATGACAAATCACATGGGTTGTATTTGGTTTCTTAGTCTCTATTGGCCACATTTTGCTCTAGCTTGACACATATTAGATTCACATCGGTTTCCACTTCAAATTGAGAGCCTATGGTTTATGATCTGCATTGGGTCACATCTCAGTTTGAGGGCCACTAAATTTGTGGTTAATGTTCCAGAGTCTTTATGGTACTTGTTCCCGTGGAAGAGTTTTAGTCTTAGTTTGGCATCGACATCAAGATACACGGTTTCCAGATTTTGTCATCATATCATCTACTGTTGCTTCACAGATTCCAAGGTTGTTCCAGTTTGTGATTTTTCCAGTGTTCCATGGCATCGGGTCTGTTGTTGCATTATTATGATTCCTCTTTGGTTTCTTGTAAACAAAAGTATCTTTCCTTTCTTTTTAGATTGTGGTTCCAATGTTCTTCTAGTGCTTCTTTGCAGCAGTCATCTCATTGTAGGGGGGGTTTTGTCCCACTGGGTTTTCCTTCTCTACCTCATTATTACATTTGTACATGGGTACCTGATCAGGACTTGTTTTCAGGACCCATTCATGCTTTCTTGCATTCATCCTAGCATTTAGGTGCATGGTTTTTTTAGTCTCCCCAAGTTGCACTTATGGGGGGTGTTGGTGTAATTAATATTTAATTACACTTGCATAACTTTACTTAGGAAATGTTTTAATTCCTAGGTTTATTGTTGTCATCCTTATCTTGTTGAGTTATCTTATTGCTCAGGATAAGATTAGGTTTATGCATACATTGCTTTTATAAAGCAATTTATCCCTTGTAATTTTTGTATTCCTCAATAATAATATTTTGCACATCTTCTTGAAATAGCTTTGCTTTTATTTTCTTTTCTCTTATGTGGAAGGTTTTTTGGTTTGCATGTCTAATCTTGGTTTCTAACAATACCTTCATCTTGGGTTCATCGCAACTCATCACAATTGAGTGTGGCATGAAAACAAGGCACAAAAACATTGCATAAAATTTGGCTCACAAAATTTTAATAAGATCTTAATGCAATCCTTACTAAAATCCATGGTGAGTCATCTTTTCCCCCATTCCAGAACATCCAAAAATATAATTTAAATTCAAAATTTTCTAAATAATTTTACATGCAAAAACCAATCATTTTTCCCAAAACTCCATTGTTGAGACCTTAAATTTTCATTCTTTTTCAATTTCAAAAATTCAAAAACAAAAAGTACCCTTTTTCTCTAAAAATGGACAACAACCGCATTGTGAAATAAAATTTGATTTCCAAGAAGTTTGAATTTTTTTGGTATTATGAGGGCACAAAATGGTAATATGGAAAATTTTCAAATTAAAATTAATTTCTACTATACTTGATCAAATTGAAACCTATTGGGGAAGTCCTATGCTCCCTTAAGGGTTAGCATGTCATCCAAATGGAGAAGCATAAGCAAAATGAGAAGTAATGAAAGAATTACCTCGATTTTAGAAGCACACAAACAATGAAAAGAATATAAATTTACCAATCTGGAGAAAAAAAGATCCCACACACACCCTCACAATCCTTTTCCTATCCCAATATATCCATCTCTCAAGCCATTCCCATTCAAATCCACTTTATTTCACCCAATTTCCAATTTTCCAAAAGAGGGTTTTTGGAGCAATTTTCTTCACAAAAATGAATTATTAAAAAAAAATGTTTCTTTCTTTTGACCCTTTTTACAATTCTATTTTCTAATTTCTCAAACTTTTCATTTGACTAAAATAAACACACAACACTAATTCATTTTCAATATTTTATAGATCAAATGATTAATTTGAATATATACACATTTTGAACTTGAAGGAATTTCAAAGGAATTTTTTTGAAATAAATAAATAACTTTATTTGTATTTTTCCCCTTTTTCCTAAAAAATAGAAATATTTTGATAAACATATGCAAATATTTTCATTCCTGAATTTTTAATTATGGAAAATGATAAATTAAACCATTAAATTACATCACATTTATTGGTAATTCGCAACATAGACTTACTCTAAAATTGCCTTTGATTTGGATCTGTGTTTAGATGGGGTCAAATATGACACATATCATACTTGATTCGAGTATAATCAGGGAATATAATAGGGAGGCCCAATGTGAGATCTCCAAAATAACCACCATTGGGGAATAACTTAGACTTATGTAGCCAAGTGGAGAAATAACCCTGTACCTATAACCACTTAACATACATGTCAAGTATACTTACTTTATATATAATAGTTGAAGCACAGCATAATCACCCAAAGGGGTACAACATCATATAAATATAAATTAGTGCATCCATGATATAAAATCATGATAACATTCATTTAAAGAATGAAATATAATATGCATATCCGTGAACAAAATCATAATGAAAACCAAGTATTTAATAATCACATAGGTGTGTATATAACACCAACACCTAACATGTCAAGGAACCACATATCAAAACATGCAAGTGGTTTAAACACACCATGCAAAGCAAAAACCAAAGACACAACTAAAACTCATAATAAAAATAGTGAAGTTGAACCACTGATAAACACCTAAAGCAATAAGAACAAGAATGACCTATGGATCCAATGATACATAGTCGGAAAACAATGTCAATATCTAAACATCTCAAGATGGAAAACGAGAGGGCATTACATTCCTGACCTCAAAGAACTTAAGTTGCAAGGTATATATTTGTCTATTAAATAGATTTTGAAAGCCTCTTATGGGGATGAGTTGTGGAAAATTTTGGCTAGGAATAACATTGTTTACTCCAAACCTAAGAAAGGGAAAAATTGGGCTACTCTACACCCTCATGACTTAATGTTTGGTAATTTTTATGTTATTCCTTTTGGTTCTTCTTTTTGGTAATATATGAAGGGCTTGGGAGAGTGTAAAGGATTTTCTTAAAAATGAAGAAGTCTTCTGCATATTAGAGATTTTTTTATGAATGCATATCGATATGGTGGAACTTGCATTGGAACAATAAACCATTGGCCTTGACTAAAGGTTTTTATGCTAAGTTTCGGGCTTTAAAGTTATTATTGATTTGGGAAATGTATTTGAAAGTAGATGTATCAAAGTGAGTTTGGTATTCCTAGCTCTCAGAAGAGAATATTCTCTATTCTAGAAAAAAAATCTCTTTATGTCAATTTCCTAGTTGCTTTGAAATACAATACTAAAATTTTGATGGTAAGATGGTACTATTTTTGCCAAATAACCTCCAAGAAACATATATAATTCTACTTTGAGATAAATTATAAGTAAATTCAATGATAATTGGAACCTTAAGTGGTTTGATAAAGATTGGTCTTTTATTTTCAAGTTTATGTGGTGTTCTATTTGTGAGCCAGAGAAAATTTGTTTTAGGTGGTTGCTCATTTTGAAAAAAACTTGTTTTCAATGGGGTGTCTAATTTGATTATCTCAACCAATGTGTGTAAACACAACATAATACAATCTTTTGAATACTTATTCTTATAATGCATGTTAGCCTCTAAGACTTGGTCAATTTTCTTGGGCAATTGATTGGGTTGGGATAGTAAAAATGGTTTAACTAGTCTAAAATTGTGTTTGGTTATGTTAGTCTTTTCTAATAAGCTTAATAAGTTTTGGTTTTTTCTTACTAATGGAGTTTTGTGACATATCTTGAAAGAAAGAAATGATGAACTTTTCCAAGGAAAAATAAGATATCAAATTGACTTATTCTTTGAGCTAAAATTTCTCAACATCATGTAGGTTTCAATGGTTATGTAGATTTCAAAGAGTATGTTTTTTATCCTTTTAAAAGAAGGGATCACCTTGGTTTACAAGAAAGAGTCAGTTAGTGCATATTTCTAGCCCCGAGATAGAGATGAGTTAGACAAGAATGATTTGTAGTTCTTGAAGGAGTACAAGGACAAGAATAAGGTTAGCAGACTCAAAGTGAAAGTGAAAAAGAACATATTTTTTTTAAGAATTGATCCTATTGTGAAGGAATTGGATCTGATTGATGAGGCTAATCTTATTGTTGGGATATTTAAGTATGATTACTATAAGAATGATAATAATAAGATATTTTATTAGGAATAGTAGATCATCTCATTTGTTAGTCTCTATTGGTTTGTATGATATTTAAGATGCATTTTAATTATTGTACTTACTATCAGTTTGGTCATACTTTTGTTACCTAATGGTGGTTAAAAATTTATGTTGGTTGTCTTAATATTTGTTGGTTATTTTGGGTTGGACTTAGCTTGGACCTAATCATTAAACTTGGTGTGTTTTCATCTCATATAGTACCTACTTTTTTTATGGTAACCAATCTCTAATATAAAAAATAGATCCTAAAGTGATAGGAAAAGTGATCAAATCAAGATGTTTATGAACCAAATTTTCAAATCCTTTTATGGTTACCACATTTTTTTGTAAATTTGTACAACCCATTTTGATGACATTTAATAATTAAAATATCCCATGTCTTTAACTATAAGAATTGATGTTCTTGAATTATGTGGGAATGAGGTAACTCCTCGAATGCAAAACAAATATTAGATTTATCTTGATGTATCACTGTTAGAATAGTGATAAAATTCATGGAGAATACACTTGATGGAATAGTTATTTTAGTTAATAGAGGATGCACATCATATAATTTATTTTTATAAATGAAGGAAACTTGTCAAGATTCTGAACAATAAAATTGACACACAATACAATACAAGTAAAATGCATACATTACAATTGAATACAAGTAAAATTTATTGTTGAAATGGGGGTTTGGGCTTAGACATGCATTGAACGAAGTCAACCAAACCCCTTTCAAACTAATTTCTTTTAAGTGAAATACCCACTTCCTTTTTTTTTCTTTCTTGTTTTAGTCAAATAGATTTCAAGCCAAACTGTCTCGCCTGAATATACATTGTCCACATATACACCATGTGGTTTTTGGTGAAACATATTTTCTTGAAACCTTGTCACTTGAAACAATTATGTTGGCCAAAAGTGTGGCAAAGGTTTGTACTTTTACCCATGAGAAATGTATAAGAACTCTTTAAAAAAAAAATTATGGACTAAATAATTGTAACCTTGAGTTCAATTTTCACAAACATTATGTTTACAAAAAATGAAACCATGTTCATTTTTAATTCTATTTCTCTTAAATTTGTTGAGATCTGTAACACCCCATTGTGCAAACCCCAAAGGACATCTAACTACACAACAATTTTTTTTTAAAACATAAAGTAGAAGTACTATGTTATCAATTGCGACTAACGTAATTACAAATACATACTAAACTCCTAAGTCCCTTGGGGTACACGAAGAGACATTACATTAACTACCCATTAACAAACTTAACTAGTCCAACATTCATTTCCACGGATATGAGTTCTCATATAAAAGTGATAAACGCTAAGCATCAAAATAAGAATGAACCACATATGCTATACAAGATTACATAACCAATAAAACTTGGAAACAATGAGAACTAATTTACTCAACATATCAACATCAAATATATATAATTACATCTGTGAATAATGTTTGCATTACAAAGTGTGATATTCAATACATCATGTTACAAACTAAATTCCAATAACCATATATCCAAATTACAAGATTCATCATCCCAACACATGGGTGAGTTACAATACAATTTACAAGATATGAATAAAGTATAAATGTACACATCTGAAGGAACATAAATCTGGAACAAACTCTCACCACAATCTCTGCACTGACGGTACGACTGCTGAATGGGAAACCCAACGGGGTGTGAAGCACGTTCCACCCGACCACCCCCATGCTAGGAGTAGTTAAGAAAGGATTCTCGACCAAGACGTCAAAAGTAACACATATGACTCAACACCAAACATGGAAAAGAATTCATACACAAGGAAACGTGACAATAAAAGTCTACTAATATAACATGACAACAAATGACTCCAAGTCAAAACAATAAATTACTTCCAGAGGATTCCAGTTAAAACGACTAAGGGAAAGGCTAGAGGAGAGTGTCATCGCATGGCCTTTATGGATTATCCTGACATCCTATCACAAGGTGCCACCTCCATCTATGGTTATCCTGACTGCCTATTTCAAGGCGCCGCCCCATAGGGTGACTCATGCGGAATCGTGCATTACTCGTGGAAACGAGATCACGATTATGCCAACCACAGCCTTCTTGACCACCTTTAGTCTTTGGAAGCCCTAACAGGTGAGTGAGGTATCTATCATTATCTTTTAGTGTTTAACTACCCATCCCCTAATTAATTAGTTAGGTTTTCACTTTTTACACTAACTCTACTGTGGGTTATCCTGATAGCTCCTTTGTGCGTCGGTGCCCACATAGAGCCACTCTCCAAGAATTTCCTAACATACCACAAAACAGGAGGGATTGAACTCACAAGTTCACAAAACACAAGATAGAGATTCGCGGGGTAAAAACCATCTCGCCATAATCTTATAACACAGTAACTTAACAAAAGAACGAAACTCAAAGTAATCACAAGATTACGCCCACAAGGAAAGTAGAATTAATAACCCAAATTAAATATATCAAATTCCCTAATCTCTGGAAGTTCAATGACAACCCTATCTCCTATAATAAAGATAATCAAATAAATAAACACTCATGTTAACTCAACACAAAAGTCTCTAAAATGAACCCCATAAAATAAACCTACTGTTTATTCAAAATCAAGGAATGATTTAATAACATAAATCCATAAGTCAAACAATCATCATCGCACACAAGAATTTTCTCTACAAAGTCAATCACTAATTTTCTCAATTAATTTCACTAATAAAAGACATAAATAAATCTAATAATTCATTCACTTTTAATTTTTAACTAATAATAAAATATAAACATGTTTTAAATAACCATCGAGAATATAATTCTTCTCAATTAATCATATATTATGTATATATACACATATAAACTATATATATATATATATATAAACTATATATATATTTATATATATATATATATATATATGAATAAATTAATTTTAATAACTCTAAATTTTTGAATTTAAAGAGAATATCGAATTAAATATATAATATAAAATTTATTTTGTTTTAAAACCAAAAGAAAAGTGGTCCACTTGGGCTACGTACCTCCCCATAGGGGAGAACGCAGCCTCCAAGGGGCTGCGTACAACAGTCTAAGGACTGTTGTGCGCGACCCTTTATGGGCTGCGCAGGGGGTATGGCTATAGCCGTCCCCCCCCTTGCCATATAATTTTTTTTTTTAAAATTTTTTAATTAATTTTTATTTTATTTTTATAATTCCGAAATATGGAATTTCAAATGAAATTCCTTAGTTAAATTTTTAATAGAATATTTCCGTACGGACGGAAATTAACAATTTGCACAAAAATTTAAAATATTCACTATGCACAAATTAATTTCACAGAAATAGCATGACATGTCTCTAGAGGAATTCTTCAGGAAATTTTCTTTAAAAGGAATTAAAAAGAATAAATTGAAAAGGGAAATACCATATCTAACTACAGGGAATAAGAAATTTGCACAGTAGTTCTAATTTTCTTGTGTGTAAAGTTTGTTCACAATTTTCCTTGCACAATTTTTTTTCTAAATTTCCTTTGTTCAATAGTGGGGTTTTGAATTTAAAATCTAAGAAGTTCTTTGTTTCTACTGTTTCCTCAGAGCTTCTAACACAAGAATTTTATTTAACTGGTTCTCTAAACTTGCCGTGAAATTTTTCTACAGGAAAATATTCTATAGAAGTAACAATGTTATAATGACATATCTCTACAGCCGGGAATAAGTTTTCTATAGAAAAGAAACTTCTAATACCTACAGAAGTACAAGCAAGCCTCTGACAAAACAAACAATCTTTCATAACAGGAAAGAATTTAAAGCAAAATAAAAACAAAAGGAAAGAACATGTTTCCTGTAGGCTGTAGAAGTAAGAGTTGTACCAAACTTTGCCACGGAAACCTCCAGCCATAAAGTTCTTTCCAGAAAATTTCTCCTCCAACCAAAATCAAATTCCAAGAAAATCCCTGCAGCCTTTTTCCAAATTCTTTTCCAAATATTCAACAGAACAAAAACCAAAATCTCATCCCATAGCCAAATTTTTCCGTGCACAACTTCTATTGCCCATGCCTCTTTTTCTTCCGGGAATAATGTCCTTAACAGAAATTCATTATTTTCCACTACTTCCCGTACAATCCCAATAAATAAAAATTAATAAATTTAAAAATCAATTTTAATTAATTTATTTATATTTCATATTATTTATTTTTCTAATAATAATAATATAGCTTTATAAGCTATTTAATTAACCCAAAATTAAATGGCAATTTTAACATTCTATATAATAACGAAGCAACATAAACATTAATTTAAATAATCCTTTTTAAAAAATAATATTACTAATCAATTTATCTATGATTAACTTTAATAATGTTATCAATTAACTATATTAATTGATCATACTTTCCCAAAATCAAATAAAATACTCTTAACTAAAATTAATTAAATTTTAGGCTAAAAAATATTAATCGACACATCACAATATCACACAAGGACAAAAAGAACAAAGACAACCAAAGACTCACAGTAGATGGACTTGGGACGGGAATTCTTTCATAACCACTCCTTTTTTAACATCAATCCCGTTGAATTTATTTTGATGCTCGCCCTGTCCTGCTGAAGTAGGTGGAATCGAGACTTTGTACTTGCATCCTGCATAGAAAAAAATGTCGTGAAACATGTAAATCTCCATAGAAAACACACTGTGAAAGGTAATCGTAGGGTGACAGGGCACTTGCAAGCAAGTGATGCCAATTTGTCCTTTCACCAAGACTCACAGGTAAACACACCAAACACTATAATCAGCATAAACTCATAGCTTCACCATATATATATATTTAAAGAACACCACCAAAAGTCATATAACATAATCACCATAGAATGTATCATCTAACAACATATGTAAAATCTAATGCAACTAATCGTCCAAGCCAAAAATCCATGCACAACCAAAATGGTGAACTGATCACCCACACAACCAAGTACAAGATCTGTCCATAAGAGTAACAACAACATGAGGGGGTATCACATCCTCCCCCCCCAGAATATGGCTTACTCTTGGAAGCCACTAAATAAAAATGGAAATGCCTCTCTAATACGGGATGCATCCTCCCACGTCGCTGAAGTCTCATCATTCGAGTCCCACCGAACCCACACCTGCTCAATATCTCTGCCCCTGAGGGCGAGTCTCCGATGCTGTAGCACGACCACGGGCTCGAGTGCTAGCTGCCCATCCTCGACCTAAAGAGCATTCCAATCAAGTACATGAGTAACATCAGGAAAATATGGTCTAAGTACAGAAACATGAAAAACATCGTGAATCCGTGATAGCCTGGGTGGCAATGCTAAGCGATAAGCAACGGGGCCGATCCTCTCCAAAACTTCAAATGGACCTACAAAACGAGGTGGGAGCTTGGAACCCTTTCCATAACGGATTGGGCTCTTCTGCAGTCACACTCTCAAAAAGACATGATCACCAACAGAGAACTGGCAGTCAACTCTATGTGCATCTGCATATTTCTTTTGTCTATCTTGAGCTGCCACAAGGTGCTCTCTAATACAAACTACCTATTGTTCCATGTCCTGAAGCATTTCAGGACCAAGAATAACTCTGTCATCAAGATGGTCCCAACCTAATGGGGTCCTACAAGGACGACCATATAGTGCCTGGAAGGGAGCCATGCCAATAGAGCAGTGAAATCCATTATTATAGGAAAATTCCACAAGATGCAAATACTCCTCCCAGCGCGACTGCTGATCCATCACGTACATACAAAGAATGTCCTCAAGAACCTGATTAACTCTCTCTGTCTGACCATCTGTCTCAGGATGGTAGGCAGAACTGAAGTTTAGCTATGTTCCTAAGGCATGCTGCAATGATGTCCACAATGCAGATGTGAACACTGGATCTCTGTCGGATATGATTCTCCGTGGAATACCATGCAAGTGGACAATATCTTCCATGAAGATTCTAGCAACTGAAGAAGTCGTGTAAGATGAACGGACTGGGGAAAAGTGTGCCACTTTGGTCAATCTATCAACTGTGACCATGATAGCATCGCGACATCGAGAAGTCATAAGCAATCCCACAATAAAGTCAACAGAAATTATGTCCCACTTCCATTCTGGAATGAGATGAGGCTGTAATAGACCTGCAGGATGCTGATGCTCTGCCTTGACCCTCTGACACTCCAAACATCTAGCTACCAAATCTGCAATATCCCTCTTCATGCCAGCCCAAAAGTATAATGCCCGAAGATCTGCATACATTTTCTTAACTCCCAAATGAGCAGAATAGGGAGCTCGATGTGCCTCGGTCATAATTAGAGTCTGAAGACCCTCGATAGAAGGCACGTAAATGCGACCCATATACCTTAGAAGACCATCAGACTCAAGTGAGTACCCTACAAACTTTCCTTCTAGAGCTCTACCAGACTCAATTTTTGACTTCACTTCCTGATACCAACTATCAGATGGAAGTGCTATGAGGACTTGACTCCTCAAATCTACCTCAAGAGCCACTGCAGAAATCTCATGTCTCCGCCGACTCAAAGCATCTGCAACTACATTTTCCTTGCCTTGAACATATTTGACCTCAAAGTCATATTCGTAGAGGAATTCCATCCATCTTCTCTGCCTAGCATTCAGGTTTGGCTGAGTAAAAATGTATTGCAAACTGTGATGATCACTGTGAAGCTCAAAACTATGACCCAACAAGAAGTGTCTCCATCTCACAAGGGCATGAACCACTGCGACTAACTCCAAGTCATGAGCGGGGTAATTAAGCTCATGGTCCTTGAGCTTACAGGATTCATATGCAATTACACGTCCCTCTTGCATCAAGACAGATCCTAAACCCTCCAAGGATGCATCTGTGCACACCACAAAATCCTTAGTAGGATCAGGAACCGCCAATATTGGCGCACTAGTCAATCTGTCCTTAAGGGTCTCAAATGCTGTCTGACACTGTTCGGACCAAATGAACTTCTTCCCTTTCCTCTAAAGAGAAGTAATAGGATATGCAATCCTAGAAAAACCCTGTACAAACCGTCGATAATAGCCCGCTTACCCCATAAAGCTGCGAATCTCTGGAACATTCTTGGGTGCTGGCCAATCAACTATAGCTTGGATCTTTGAAGGATCCACTACAATACCTGCACCTGAGATGACGTGCCCCAAATATTTTACCTCTGTTTTGTAAAAATCACACTTAGCCAAATTAGCAAATAGCTGATTGTCCCTCAAGCATTGTAATACCTGTCTAAGATGTACCTCATGCTCCTCCATAGATTTTGAGTACACTAGAATATCATCAAGGAACACAAGTACGAACCTATCCAAATAGGTACGGAAAACTCCATTCATCAGGCTCATAAACACTGATGGTGCATTAGTTAACCCGAATGGCATAACTGTGAATTCATAATGCCCATAGCGAGTACGGAATGCAGTTTTATGAATATCAGCATCGGCTATTCACAATTGATGATAGCTAGACTTAAGATCAATCTTAGTGAAGACTTGAGCTCCTTTTATTTGATCAAATAAGTCATCAATCCTCGGCAAGGGATATCGATTCTTAATTGTCACTTTGTTGAGCTGCCTATAATCAATACACAATCGGAGCGAACCGTCCTTTTTCACAAATATAACTGGTGCTCCCCAAGGGGAAACACTAGGACAGATAAATCCTTTCTCAAGAATCTCCTCCAACTGCAACCTAAGCTCTTGCAATTCCTGTGTCATCATCTGATATGGAGCCCGAGAAATAGGCTCAGCTCCAGGGACAAGATTGATTTTGAAGTCGATGTCACACTTAGGTGGCATCCCAGGAATTTCACTAGGAAAGACATCAGAATATTCCTTAAGAAGGGGGTAATCATCCAATGAAATCCCTTGACTCTCATCGGAGTCCAACTCATTAACTAACACTGCAAATAGCTGACAACCCTATCTAAAACACCTTTTCAATTGCATAGCTGAGATTAAGCGTAATGAGATAGGTCTCTGAATGCCAATGATCTCCACCTCACTACCCACATCATCAACACAATGCACTACCTTATGCCGAAAATCAATTAAAGCACGATGAGCGTACAACCAATCCATACCCAAAACCACATCATATGAGCCAAGGGGTAGGATTCGAAGATCCACCATAGTTGTGAGTGCCCCTATTTGCAATTTGCAACCATGAACTAATGACTCAACTGCAACCTTTTCCCCGGAGGCAAATTCGACCTGCCATTTAATGCCTTGCCTAGCTTCCACCAGTCCACAACGTTCCACAACTAAAGAAGAAATGAAAGAATCAAATGCACCTGAATCAAAGAGAATAGATATACCAGTACCATTCAACACACCTGAAGTTTCAACTACAATGCCTTGATATTCAGCTTAGCGATTCTCTACTGCTACAAATACCCGATGTGCTCTCCCTGCATCTCCCACTGTTGGCTCAGAAGCAGCTGGTCTCTGACTAAATCCTGTAGTACTCCTCTGTGGGCACTGTCTCGCTATATGCCCTTGTTGCCCACAGGAGAAGCAACTTGTACCATGTCCATACCCTCTAACACTTGATGGTGCACTCGACTACTGAAAGCTGCCTTGAGATGGTGTCATCTGTGTACTCTGAGCAGGTTGCTCAAAGCGATCCTGTCTAACTCGTTGCCAGCTATGGTTCCTTCTGCTTTGAGATCTATCACCCTGCTGTGTCTGGGGTTTGAACTGTCTAGATTGTGACTGTTGTTGCTACTGCGGACCACCCTTAGAAGGTGCCCAAAAATTTCTAGAAGTCCCTACCACTTGAGGTTGTCCACCTCGAGAACCAACACCTGTAACTAGAGCACTACCAATCTGTACTCCCGTGTGTCCTCCTAAAGCCATAGCTAGATTTTCTTCCACAAGACGGGCTTTCTCAACTGCCACCTCCATCGTCTTCGGCTCGAAGACACGAACACCACTGCTGATACGGGCATTTAAGCCCCTGACAAAATGTTGCACTAGCATGGCCTCATCATTTCTGATACCCGCATACTGCTTGAGCTCATAAAAATGACACTCATATTGTTCCACGGTCATAGTCATCTGTCTTAAATCATGGAACTCGTCAGCTCTACGCTGCCTCCAATGATCGGAAAGAAATCGAGCCCTGAACCTCTCCATAGATAACTCCCAAGTAACCATACTGATGTCAATGTGCACTTTTTGCTCCTCTAGCCTCCACCAAGTGGAAGCAAAACCTCTGAGGTGCATGATAGCGCACCTAGCCCTAGTGTTACTGCTGTAGGGATGCATCGCAAAGCATCTATCCAAATTGATCAACCAAGTCTCTGCCTCTAGACCCCCACCAGAACCATCAAAAGTAGGGGGTCGTGCTCTCAATAGGTCCCTCATATGACCTGCCACTACTGCCTCTTGCTCAGCTGTGTTTTCCCCACATCTAGGGGATCTCTCCATTTCCCTATCCAATCTCTGTTCCTCATCCTGCCTAGGGCCAAGACAACCCAATATCTCCTCTAACAAATGTTGCAACTGACCACCCAGACCAGGTTGTTCTAGGTTCTGACCACCACCTCCTATCGGAATGCTTTGGGAACTCTGAAGTTCCTCATGCTCTGACCCATGTGAGCTCGGAAGTGATGGACTCTGGCGATTGGCCCCACGGCCACCACCTCGGCCTCTTCTTCGGCCACGACCTCTACCCCTAGGCATGATCCTGCACAAAAATTGAGTTATGTTAGATCAAGAGTTACGCCATGTTGCCTAATGGACTCAACTACCTAGAGTACCCAGTGTTTGCAAACCTGGCTCTGATACCAAGTTGTAACACCCCGTCGCGCAAACCCCAAAGGACATCTAACTACACAACAATTTTTTTTTAAAACATAAAGTAGAAGTACTATGTTATCAATTGCGACTAACGTAATTACAAATACATACTAAACTCCTAAGTCCCTTGGGGTACATGAAGGGACATTACGATAACTACCCATTAACAAACTTAACTAGTCCAACATTCATTTCCACAGATATGAGTTCTCATATAAAAGTGATAAACGCTAAGCATCAAAATAAGAATGAACCACATATGCTATACAAGATTACATAACCAATAAAACTTGGAAATAATGAGAACTAATTTACTCAACATATCAACATCAAATATATATAATTACATCTGTGAATAATGTTTGCATTACAAAGTGTGATATTCAATACATCATGTTACAAACTAAATTCCAATAACCATATATCCAAATTACAAGATTCATCATCCCAACACATGGGCGAGTTACAATACAATTTACAAGATATGAATAAAGTATAAATGTACACATCTGAAGATACACAAATCTGGTACAAACTGTCACCACAATCTCTGCACTGAAGGTATAACTGCAGAATGGGAAACCCAACGGGGTGCGAAGCACGTTCCACCCGACCACCCCCGTGCTGGGAGTAGTTAAGAAAGGATTCCCGACCAAGACGTCAAAAGTAACACATATGAATCAACACCAAACATGGAAAAGAATTCATACACAAGGAAATGTGACAATAAAAGTCTACTAATATAACATGACAACAAATGACTCCAAGTCAAAACAATAAATTACTTCCAGAGGATTCTAGTTAAAACGACTAAGGGAAAGGCTAGAGGAGAGTGTCATCAAATGGCCTTCATGGATTATCCTGACATCCTATCACAAGGTGCCGCCTCCATCTATGGTTATCCTGACTGCCTATTTCAAGGCATCGCCCCATAGGGTGACTCATGCGGAATCATGCATTACTCGTGGAAACGAGATCATGATTATGCCAACCACGGCCTTCTCGACCACCTTTAGTCTTTGGAAGCCCTGACAGGTGAGCGAGGTATCTATCATTATCTTTTAGTGTTTAACTACCCATCCCCTAATTAATTAGTTAGGTTTTCACTTTTTACACTAACTCTACTGTGGGTTATCCTGACAACCCCTTTGTGCGCTGACGCCCACATAGAGCCACTCTCCCTAGAATTTCCTAACATACCACAAAACAGGAGGGAATGAACTCACAAGTTCACAAAACACAGGATAGAGATTCACGGGGTAAAAACCATCTCGCCATAATCTTATAACATGGTAACTTAACAAAATAATGAAACTCAAAGTAATCACAAGATTACGTCCACAAGGAAAGTAGAATTAATAACCCAAATTAAATATACCAAATTCCCTAATCTCTGGAAGTTCAACGACAACCCTATCTCCTATAATAAAGATAATCAAATAAATAAACACTCATATTAACTCAACACAAAAGTCTCTAAAACAAACCCCATAAAATAAACCTACTGTTTATTTAGAATCAAGGAATGATTTAATAACATAAATCCATAAGTCAAACAATCATCATCGCACACAAGAATTTTCTCTACAAAGTCAATTACTAATTTTCTCAATTAATTTCACTAATAAAAGACATAAATAAATCTAATAAATCATTCACTTTTAATTTTTAACTAATAATAAAATATAAACATGTTTTAAATAACCATCGAGAATATAATTCTTCTCAATTAATCATATATTCTGTATATATACACATATAAACTATATATATATATATTTATATATATATATATGAATAAATTAATTTTAATAACTCTAAATTTTTGAATTTAAAGAGAATATCGAATTGAATATATAATATAATTTTTTTTTTGTTTTAAAACCAAAAGAAAAGTGGCCCACTTGCTGGCTACCCCTAGGGAGAATGCCTCCAAATTGATACAGCAGTTTTGACTGCTGTCGCGACCCTTATTATGGAGGGCACGGGGAATGCCGTCCCCCTTGCCATATAAATTTTTTTTGAAATTTTTTGAAATTTTTTAATTAATTTTTATTTTATTTTTATAATTCTGAAATACAGAATTTCAAATGAAATTCCTCAGTTAAATTTTTAATAGAATATTTCCATACGGACGGAAATTAACAATTTGCACAAAAATTTAAAATATTCACTGTGCACAAATTAATTTCACAGAAATAGCATGACATGTCTCTAGAGGATTTCTTCAGGAAATTTTCTTTAAAAGGAATTAAAAAGAATAAATTGCAAGGGGAAATACCATATCTAACTACAAGGAATAAGAAATCTGCACAATAGTTCTAATTTTCTTGTGTGTAAAGTTTGTTCACAATTTTCCTTGCACAATTTTTTTTCTAAATTTCCTCTGTTCAATAGTGGGGTTTTGAATTTAAAATCTAAGAAGTTCTCTGTTTCTACTATTTCCTCAGAGCTTCTAACACAAGAATTTTATTTAACTGGTTCTCTAAACTTGCTTTGAAATTTTTCTACAGGAAAATATTCTATAGAAGTAACAATGTTATAACGGCATATCTCTACAGCCGGGAATAAGTTTTCTACAGAAAAGAAACTTCTAATACCTACAGAAGTACAAGCAAGCCTCTGACAAAACAGACAATCTTTCATAACAGGAAAGAATTTAAAGCAAAATAAAAACAAAAGGAAAGAACCTGTTTCCTGTAGGCTGTAGAAGTAAGAGTTGTACCAAACTTTTCCACGGAAACCTCCAGCCGTAAAGCTCTTTCCAGAAAATTTCTCCTCCAACCAAAATTAAATTCCAAGAAAATCCCTGCAGCCTTTTTCCAAATTCTTTTCCAAATATTCAACAGAACAAAAACCAAAATCTCATCCCATAGCCAAAATTTTCCGTGCACAACTTTTGTTGCCCATGCCTCTTTTTCTTCCGGGAATAATTTCCTTAACAAAAATTCATTATTTTCCACTACTTCCCGTACAATCCCAATAAATAAAAATTAATAAATTTAAAAATCAATTTTAATTAATTTATTTATATTTCATATTATTTATTTTTCTAATAATAATAATATAGCTTTATAAGCTATTTAATTAACCCAAAATTAAATGGCAATTTTAACATTCTATATAATAACGAAGCAACATAAACATTAATTTAAATAATCCTTGTTAAACAATAATATTACTAATCAATTTATCTATGATTAACTTTAATAATGTTATCAATTAACTATATTAATTGATCATACTTTCCCAAAATCAAATAAAATACTCTTAACTAAAATTAATTAAATTTCAGGCTAAAAAAAAATTAATCGACACATCACAATATCACACAAGGACAAAAAGAACAAAGACAACTAAAGACTCACAGTAGACGGACTTGGGACGGGAATTCTTTCTTAACCACTCCTTTTTTAACATCAATCCCCTTGAATTTATTTTGATGCTCGCCCTGTCCTGCTGAAGCAGGTGGAATCGAGACTTTGTACCTGCATCCTGCATAGAAACAAATGTTGTGAAACATGTAAATCTCCATAGAAAACACACCGTGAAAGGTAATCACAGGGTGACAAGGCACTTGAAAGCAAGTGATGCCACTCTGTCCTTTCACCAAGACTCACAAGTAAACACACCAAACACTATAATCAGCATAAACTCATAGCTTCACCATATATATATATATTTAAAGAACACCACCAAAAGTCATATAACATAATCACCATAGAATGTATCATCTAACAATATATGTAAAATCTAATGCAACTAATCATCCAAGCCAAAAATCCACGCACAACCAAAATGGTGAACTGATCACCCACACAACCAAGTACAAGATCTGTCCATAAGAGTAACAACAACATGAGGGGGTATCACAAGATATTAGACTTGATACGTTATAATGTTTTTGGTTATATTAATGTTCCTTTGATTTCAAAATCTATTTATTGTGTTTCATTCACTCATGACCATAGTCAAAGGACATGGGTATATTTCCTTAGGAGTAAATTAAAGTCTTTATTTGGTGTAAAGAGTTTAAGGCTCTTGTAGAGAATCATATCAATAAAAAGATTTTAATATTTTGAGGATTGATAATGAAAATGAGTTTTGTTTGGTTAATTTTGACAATTTCTTCAAAGATCATTGAATATAAATTTATATAAGACAACTTCATACACCCCTCAAAAAATAGAGTTGCAAAAAGAGTAAATATGACATTGATGGAAAGAGCTAGTAGAATGCTTAGTGTTTCATCTTGGAACAAAGGTTTTTTTTGAAAAAGGCACTTTCTACAAATTGTTGCTTTGTAAATAGGTCTCCTATATCATCTCTTGTTGATAATACACCTATTGAGGTGTGGTTGGGAAAAAATTATTTATTGATACATCTTAGATTTTTTGGTTGTGAGGCATATGTTCATGTGCCTAGGGAGAAGAGGTCAAAGTTGGAAAACAAAGATGTAAAATATATCATTAGTATGGTATTGGTGTGAAAGGGTATAATATTTGGGATCATGTGATTAAGACAATTTTATATAGCATAAGTGTTACCTATAGATAAGTCAAGCCTTCTTCTATTATATTGCATCCAAAAAGGGATGAAAAGAAAGATGTGATTCAACTATCCCTAAAGACCAAGAATGTTGAATCAAAAGGTCATGAAGGATCTAAAGTGGAAGATATCTAAGATAGTGTAGAGAGTTATAAAGAGGAGGTAGAAAATCCACCCAAAATCTTGAGGAAGTTCACTTTGCACAAACAATAATCAAACAAGTATAATCCTCTTGGTTGGAAATCTTTTTGTTTTGATTACTAACAATGATAAGTATAGGACTGTAAATGAGGTGATGGGTATCAATAATGTAGTCTTAGAAAGTGGTCATTAATGAGGAGATGGTTTTGTTGAAGAAAAATGACACATGGTATCTAGTACCCTTACCTTATGGATGTAATCATGTTGGATGGAAATGGGTGTTCAAAAAGAAAATTAGCTCAAATGGCAATGTCAAGAAGTACAAGCCGAGATTAGTTCTAAAGTGTTATTCCTAGGTCGATGGAATTGATTATAGAAAGATTTTATGCCTAGTTTCTAAGTTTACATCCATTTGGTTTCTATTATATATTACAACAATGTTTGATCTTGAGGTTGAGCAGATATATGCACGAAGAAACTTTTTCTCCATGGTGATCTAGAGGAAGAGATTTATATGTCATAGCCAAAGCATTGCATTGAAAAAGCTAAAGAAAATTTAGTTTGTAATTTGAAGAATTATTTGCATGGTCTCAAGAAATATCCTATGATGTGGTACCAAAATTGATACATTTGTGTTGGGATTGATATTTATGAAGTTAAAATCAAAACATTACATCTATTATAAGATGGATATTAGAAAGGATATATTTAATGAATTGAAATCTTTGCTTTAGCATTTTTGAGGTGGATATTAGAAGAGATTGAGCTATCAAAAATATTTGGTTGGGACAAAGTAAGTATGTGAACTCAAACTTGGATAAATTTTACATGTCAAATTATAGATCTTTGAGTGTTCCTATTTCAGTCAAGAATAAGTTAGTAATTGAGTTGTGTCCAAATTATCCTAATGAGATGGAGGATATGGAAAAATTAACTTATACTAGTGTTGTTGAGAGTTTAATGTATGTTATCATTTGTACAAGACCAAACATTGTACAAGCAATGGAAATCCTTAGTCATACCATGGCTAATCCTATATGAATATGTTGGGATGAAGTGAAGAAGGTTTTTAGATATTTGTGAGGCACCTCTAATTTATTCATGTTTTATCATGGTAAATCTATAAGGGACCAAAATTCAATGACTATTTATAGATTTGTGGATTTTTATTGTGCTATCAATTGAATAAGAACTTAGTGGTAGGTTGTGGGGTACCTCCAAGTACTACGTCTAGTGGTACTATCAATTGAATGAGAAAGTGATTGGTTGTGGTCGCTTTTTCCACTACATAATTATATTGCATGAAAACTACTTGTGCTTGTAAGGAATCCATCTAGCCTAATCAATTATGTTTAGATGTGTGGTTGAGTCCAAGAGCTATTTCAATTCTAAGTGACAATCAAAGTGTTACATGCCTAACAAAGAATATGACCTTTCATGCAAGGAAAAATAATATTCATGTTACCATTTTATTTGTGACATGGTAGAGTATGGGAGGTGATGTTGGAGAAATTTGAAACTTTGCAAGATGTTGTAAATGCTTTAATGAAACAATTGAGCATAAAAAATTTCAAGTAGTTCTATGATTCTATGGGCCTCTCAACTCTTAGCAATTAGTTCAAAAAATTTGGTACTCACTTTTCTCTTGCAAGTTGCTTGAAAAGTGGGATAATGTTAGGAAATATTTCTCAACTTTGCTCCTAATTTTGAGTTATAAAGAATGTAGATTTCACACTGTGAAACACAAAAACCATTTTTTTTGGGCTATGGACTTTATTTTTGGGTAAAATAAAAAAGTTGGGTTGTTCAATATTGCTTCTAGGGATGCCTATTACATATATATTTTTAAGTCTATAATTTATTTTTAAAATTGGTCTTAATTGCCTCCATAATTAAAATTTATGGATTTTGTAAGTTGGGCCTTTTACATTAGAAAATGTAAAAACATATCCAAAAAAGAAAAAAGTTGTAAGAGGGAATTACACTTGTTGACCAACTTATGATGCATGTTATAATGCATCATAAGGCATCTTTGAATATAGATATTGAATCCAAAATGGAAATCCTAATTTGGTGACTACATTATGATGCACTTATAATAGGTGGAAGGAATATACTATTTTTAGCTTATGAACTCATCTTGGGCTTTTGGTGTTGGTTTTTAAATTAGGTATTTGGAAGAATCTTGTTAGGGTGGCTTTAGTTCATGGTTTGTAATTACCATTTGATGGTTTTATATATTATTTATCCCATTTATAAGATGCCTGGATGAAGGTATTGGGTAGTGAGTTTGTAGGTAGTATTATTATGTCAAAATTACTCCAGATCTCTAGTTTTGATTAATAGGAAAAACAAGTATTAAAGGGACCTGAAACCCTTAACAATAGAGCCAAAAAATGTTGCTAAGAGAAAAACACAGTCAACCACCAACAACTACCCAACCAACAAAAAATTGATAAACCAGGGAGCTAGACAAAAGATAGGAAACAACCAACCAGCGGCTCCCAATAGCAAAACAACATCAAACTAACAAATAGAGACTAGAGACGAAAACAATAGAAGGAAATAGAGAACTAAGAAATATTGAAGGCCACCTATAGTCTTGGCCATCTCGAGCTGCTAGGACTTATGTTTTTCAACCATATCCAGCAGTTCCCTTTTTTCCTCATCAAAAGCCTTCTTCCACTCCACTAACCCTCTCCCAACCAACGCCTTGTCATTATCCTTGAGGGATTTTTTTCCCTTACCCTTAGCTGCTTGATCTTTCTCCATGAGCTTAGAGAAGAACACCTACTCCTCCCTAAGCTGGCTGATTTTCTTAAATAGAACCTCCATAGCTTCAACGCTATTTTTGACCGAGATGTGGTTCACCTGCAACAAATTCCTAATATCATTATTTAGACCTGTGACCTTAGCTTTGAGGGTTTTTAATTTCTCCTCACACTACTCCTTGAACTTGTTATGAGTATGTTCCAGGTCCACCAATCTGTTAATGAGAATATCCGATACCAAGGTCTCCTGAACATTATGTAGGTTAGCCTTCAGATCCCTGATTTTAATGTTGATATTGTTGAATTCATGCAAGGTCCACTTAGCCAATTTGAAGGTACCAGTGGCACTCGCCCTAGCCATGTCAAGCAGGCTAAACATTGATGTGTCCTCCTCATCTAAATAAGAGAAATCCTCTTATAGAGGGTCAATTTTTTAGGGGTAGATTATCATTTTTCTTACTCTCATCCTCCACATTCTGCTCACCAACCTCCTTATCCAAAAATACTTTATGGATATCATGCACAAGAGATTCCTCCATAGTCACAGTAATAACATTAGGGTTAATACTAACCTTAGCTTTAGCAAGAGCCTTGGGTGTAACAACTGACCCCTTTTTCTTCAAATTGGCCAGTCTCTTCGAAAGCCTTCTCGATTTTTCCACATCATTAGCAGTCTCCTAGGTCACAACCTCAATACCCCCACCAACAACACCCTTATCAACAACCACTTCCCCAGTTCTTGGGGCGGACCCATCTGACCCTACCTTAGTGTCATCACTACCAGAAATAGCCAATTTCTTGGGGGCTCTATTAATTTTAGAGCTTGCCACCTTCCTCTTCTTGGATCCCAAAGCTATACCAATGTATTCCTTATTCCACTCCTCCTCCTCCTCATCCGAGGAGGAATCTGATTCCGACGACCCAGATAAGGCATTAAAATCCTCTCCCTTACTAGTGATGGTAGGAACCAGGGTAATAAACTGAACATGCTCCATACTAAGAAAAATAAGCCCCTCATGAAGAATGGGGGCCCTTCTGTTCTTAAGGTGAGCATACACAAAAGACTCTAATGAAGACAATAGAAAAAAAAGGGAAAGGAAATGAACAAACCATGCCTGAAATGGTTAAGCAGAGTGAAGTGGTGACCAAGAAGCACCTTGAATCTCCCCTCCAACATCACATACCTCATCATCACCTCCGCAACCCTGGCTCAAATCTTCTTCAGAGAAGTCCTATCATAGCCCCAATTCTCCAACTTAACCAGATTTTTCCTCTCATCGTCCTTAAAAAATTGGTTCATGGCCTCCTCATTACTCTTTTTATCCTTAAAAAACTTCCTTCCCATAGTCGGAAAACCCGTAATAGACGCAATGAGTTCCTCATTAACTTTGACCTCCATACCCTTCAACACAAGCTTACAGTTATGCCAAGCTGAAACAAATTTAGTCGAAGCATCTGAGTCATGACCATGTAATCTTTCCAGAAACAAAGTGGAGTTCCCATGACTAAGAATGTTCCAAAGCTTCTTCCTTCTCTGAATCTCTCCACACGAATCAGACTCAACATGATTCCTATCTCCACCCATGGAATCCCCAACAACAAACACACAACCCTAGTGGCAAAAAACCAGAAACACACCACAAAGCCAAGAAAAACCCACAAAGCATGCCAAATGTGGCGCCTTACAAGACCATAAATGTTGTTGAATTATCCCATGCCATCAATTCTTAATATGTTCCTAGCATTCTCGGGAATGATAGATCCCTCCTCCCATGAGTGAAATTCACTAAGGCTAACAACCACATTGGCAAAGTAATCAGCTAGAGAGTTGCCTTCCTGATAAACATGAGATATCTGGGTCTCATCACAAGTTTGTAACATTATTACCGTATCTTTGATTAACTGATCCACATTCCAACTTGGGGGATGCACTCCATGCAAATAATTAATAACATTCATTGAGTCTCCCTCCACCCAAATTTTTGAATACCCTTTACCAATGGCATATTTAACACTTATGAACACAGCTTTCGCTTTCACATGATGATTAGTCTAGGTACCCAATGGGAGTGCCATCGTGCCATGAAGTCTACCAAAACTATCTCTTAACACCCCCCATATCCCATAGGCCTGAGATTCCCCTTCGTAGCCCCATCAAAATTAATTTTAACCCACCCTTTTAGAGGTGTTTGCCATATGTTGTTCTTTCTTGCAATGGTACTAGCTCTAGGGTCCATGGATGGAATCAATGAGATTCTCCAATTATAAATAACCTTTAAGTCATATCCAACAAGACACATAGTCAGATCACACTTCTAAGAATCAGCTCTAATGAGAGAAAATTTCTCCAAAATAGCCCTACGAACCTTGATAAAAAGGCTATCAACCTTAATCTTAGTTTCCTGAAAAAATCCTATTATTTCTTTCTTTCCAGAGACCCCACGCAATATGTGGGGCCATAAGATCCCAAAGTACCCTTAGGAAAGGAGAGTAAGAGGGACATAACCACTGCTCATAAAACTTGGCTAAAGATTCTAGGAAAATCCAACTCGCATCCCAGAGCTTGAGGAATCTACTCTAGATCTCTAGTTAGTGATACTCCTATAAATTATTTTTCTATAAGTATATTGTAATTGTGTTTGGATTATTGAATAAAGCATTGGGTTGCTTTGGAGTGTGAGGTTTTTCTTCCAAAAGGGTTTTCCCTTCATCCACCTATGTTTTGGTATAATTATGTTTTTCTTTTATATGTGTTTCTCCTTTTTATAATTGTAAATATATAAAAGTTAAACAATACTCTCCTTTAATATTAGTTTAGGATTTTTTTTGCATACCTTTCTTGCTTTCAATTATCACTATCATAATTCCTCAATGAACCTAAACTTAATTTTCTCAATTTTATGGTACAAACCCTATCAGTTGGACCCACCATGTTAAACAATATTTTACTCTCCATAGCACTCCTTGGGGGAACATGGCCCCTTTGGCCTCATTCACCTTGGAAAAAGAAGTGGTAAAAATGGTACAAGAATTCTAGTCCTAAACCTAGTTGGACTAAATTGATTGAGTTAAATTTAGCTTTCTTTAGCCCTAGTTCCTATGAATAATTTATAGGAGCTTCAACCAAACTAAACAACTTGCTTTTATGGATGACTACTATATTGAATTTTAAAAACTTTCCAAATAAATTATAGGTTTAAGAGATTATTTTCTTCACTAATTTTTTCATCAGTGGCATCAAGGAGTAAATTTGAGATGAGGTCAAAATATCCAAACCTAAGGATATGATGGAAACCGCGTGTTTAGAATAAAATATAGAAAAAAAGTTAACAACTCAATGTTACTTCTCTAATTTCACCCCCTTCAAGCCTCATAAGGTGAATCATCATGTTTCCAAGTCCACCCCTTGTGCCATGTCTATCAAGATTGAAGCAAAAATGCAAGATCATTGAGACAAAGGGTTGTGTTATAATTTTGATGACAAATTTACCTTTGGTTGTTGTGTTAAATAAAAATATATTCTTGATGTGGAATCTCCACCTAAGGTAGATGAATGGGAAGATACCAAAGAATCCTAAGAATAGGATTCCCCCTTGGTTGAGGACCCACCTATTGATAATCCTCCTAAAATACATTTCATGCATTGGTTGGAATCTCCACAATCTAGACCATGAAGGTGTTAGGACTAAAAAATTCAGCCTCAATTCCCCACAAAAAATCCATTTCCCATCAAAACACCCTATCACCTAGCATGTCATTTAAAAATTTATCATTCAAAATACCCCATTTATCTGCCCTATAGTCATCACCTTAAAAAATTCACATCCGTTATCCTACCTGTATATGAAGGAAGTCATGGCAATGAGACTATAGTATGCTGGTGTGAGTCACTTTAGGGTCCCTTCAAAGAAAAAATGGAGCAAGATAATATGAATATTATCGAGGAGAGTATATCATGTGAAGGAATCTTGTTTTAGCATCCCTTTGATAGTCCGACTGAAATCTTATTGAAGGCACCTTGGCACAATGGAGGGTAATGTTTTTGGGTATCTTCGATAACCTGAGACATTGACTACCAAGGAGCATAATATTTTAAATTGTATTACTTTGGCACAACTCACAGAGTAACTACACCTCAACATTCAAGAAATAGAAAAAAATCTCTCATACTTGAAATAGCAATATATCGGAGTGACAATGAAAAGTCGAAGAAACAATGCTAGACTTATACACTTGAAGAGTCGAAAATAATTTGGAATGTTAAGATGAGCAGTTTATGGGTCCCCTTGATATAATGAAAGTGGAAAATTTCATCGAAGAGAAAAGTATATATCGAGGGGATGAGGAAATTTGTCTCTTCAATGAAATGATATCATTTATTAGAAGAGAACAAAATAATATCAAAAAGGGTTCAAAAGGACTCCAGAATATCGGAGTAAAGTAGCTCATAGTCCCTTTGAAAACTCAAAAAGGAAAGAAGACATATTAAAAGGAGATATCAAGGGAAAGGATATATATCGGTGAGAACCAAATATCAGTCCCTTTGGCAGCCCTAAAAGTGAATGAGCAAACAACCAAAACTAAGGAATCCATCGAAGGGAAGGATGCATATCGGTAGGACAAGGACACTGGTCCCTTCAATGAAATGATGAAACTTGTTGCCTCAATTTTAATAATACAAAAGGAAAAGGATTAAAATATGATACAATAAACCCATAAACATATTAGAGTGATACAAGAACTTCAAAGAGACTACTTGTAAAGAAGGGTTCGAGAGGACACTGTGATATCAAAATGGAGCAATATAGAGTCTCTTCAAAATCTCAAAAGGAAGAAAGAGTATGCCACTAAAAAGGATATCGAGAGAAAAGAGAAATATCGATATGAACAAAATATTGTCCTCTCAATGCAGTGAAAGCATTGATAAGACAACAAAATGATGAAGAGACGATTTGGCGACGATGATGAGAAAATTAATGACCTATATTGAAAATAATTGATTATACTCTCAATGACATGAAAGTGCCATCAAACAGAATTAGTGAACTAGAACTGAGGGCATTAAAAAATCAAATCCTGAAACTACTTGGAAATCATTAAGCAACCAAAGAGAAAGGAAACAGAGTATAGCAGTGGACAGCGACAACAGGACCAGGAAAGGCATTTTCTATTCAAGTACCCAAGCCTGAGATGAAATTCTAATTATTTAAAGCCAGTTGAATTATCAAGCACAAAAGTAGGGTTTTTTCTGTAAATTTATATTATGGAAAGTACATCTAAAAACCCTAAAAACAAGAGACAAAAATAGGAAACTAGACATCTAAATCAAGACTTTATTGATTAGTGTCCTGGCTCTAGACAAAGGTCCAAGCGAATGTACAATTAAACCCTCAAGCTGAGAAATTGGAGCATATAAACAAGGAGGTAGGAGATACATGGACCCCAACAAGGGGATATGGTTTTTTAGATACCACTATAAGAAGATGCATAGACACCAACTAGTGTCCAACCCATGGAGACTCAATTTAGGAAAGTTGGTGGTACCTAATGTGTTCATCAATATAAAATTGATTAAGGCACTTGCCAACAGATATGTTCCCCAAACCCGTACAATTAAACTGGAAGAAGGATCTTCTTTCATCCTTGTTACCAATAGCTATATTTCCATGGTGTTCCAATTAGACACCAACACAAATATGAAATTCATGATGAAAGACCTCCTAGAGGAATACCACAATATGAGCTCTAGTTACAAAAGGTGGAGATTGCCATTACATAGGCCCCACAATGAAGGGAACTGCCTTATGGTATTTTCTATAGAGGAACACCCTCCATATTTTGTGAACCTATTTGAAGAATACTTCCAATACACATACTACTCTGTTTGGTAGGTGCTTGGTTTGGATACCCCCATATTTATGGTCATAGCACCAATGGTCTTAACAACTAATGTGCAAGTTAGGATGCTCAACCCCTTGATTATGCTGAATACTTAGCCAATGGCATTCACAATGCACTCATTTCTATCAAAAATAATGATGGAGGTATCAAATTCAAGAATTATTCATTATTCATGCATCTCATTTTATATGAAG
Source organism: Sequoia sempervirens (assembly GCA_007258455.2). NCBI lineage: Eukaryota > Viridiplantae > Streptophyta > Pinopsida > Cupressales > Cupressaceae > Sequoia > Sequoia sempervirens. Next base: position 432,481,185 of record VDFB02000015.1, on the reverse strand, counting down.
GACAAAGTATGGGAATGTGGAGTGAACATTTAAGAATAAAGGACATAGATGATAATGGAAACATCAAACCAGTGCAGACGTGGAAAATAATTTGGGACGATAGATGTGCAAGATCACACTATTTGTATTTTGAAGAGTATTTTGTGAAACCTTTATACAAACTCATGGGTCATCCATATGATTATGGCCTATCACCATAAATGCAAAGATTCCTTAGAAACAAGGATAAGGATGAAAGAGGGAAAGTCAGTCATAACTGGGGAATATTGGTATGCCTATGATGACTATACAAAAATTAGAGTAGTATGGTTATGAGGGAACACCATTTCTGCTACCTAAAACATGTCCAAATAGGTTTTCATATTTAGAGATTGTAAGGGAACTATCTTACTTAGATTCCATGCATCTTTGTTGCAAGATGGTGTGTCCCTTAGTCTTCCTTGTCCAACATGGCACTTGGGTTTGTGACATGGCTTAACCGCTTCCTGTGGATCTTACATAAATCTAGTAGTTGTATCAGGCATTGACATGTCAAGATTTTGGTGCAACGACAACCACCAATGTAACAATTGGTATCAGAGCCGAGGTCACAGGTTCAAACAACTCGCTTGCACCGGGGGAGGGGGGATTGTTGCAAGATGGTGTGTCCCTTGGTCTTCCTTGTCTAGCATGGTGCTTGGGTTTGTGACATGGCTTAACCGCCTCATGTGGATCTTACATAAATCTAGCGGCTATATCGAGCATTGACAGGTTGATCTTTTGGTGCAATGACAACCACCAATGTAACAATCTTATGACTCATAACAAGCAATCCCTTATGCCCGGGACACTGTGCTTTGGAGATTTTACTATGGTTTCTGAAAAGGGGTATGAGTTAATTGACAAAAGGCTAGAGTGTTATAATTTATCTAAAGGGAATGAAAGAGAGAAATTTGACCTTGAACATTTTATAAATGATGTCAAAAAAAGTCAAAAATTGAAAGGGTATCACCACATACTTTTTGAAGACGATGTTTTAATAAGAAATGTTGATGAACATCACGCTACTAGGAAGAGAATAATGTATAATAGAGTGATGACAATAGAAGCTTGGAGAAAATGTAATAATCCCCCATATGAAGGTGCCTTTTCCAGAAATTGAAGATCCCATAGAGAGGTTGGATGCATTAATTTCACATGAAGTAGAATTAACTAGGGATGTGCCTCCTTTGGTGTTCACAAAGAAAAGAAATGAGGATATTGGGGGAATGCAAGTTGAAAGTGAAACTCCACTATGCCAACTCTCTCCTCAACCTACACTGGATATTAGATTCTCTGTTGACACATCTATTGTAGAAGAAGAAGTGGGAGATGGTGATGAAGGTGTGAAAGTGGTTAAACTTGTGATTGAAAATTATGAGCCCCCAATGGAAAGAAACATTGTTGTAATAGAATCCTCAAATGAGATTTCAGATGATGTAATACATTGTGCTAGCAAGAAGTTTATTCCTGATGATGCTTTTGTTAAAACCTTCAAGTTTAAGACATTTATTTATGAGTATAAAGGTAAATTGATTAGGGAAAGGATTAAGGATATCACATCTGACAAGGAAGAAAAAGCTTTAAACGAGCTACAAGATGAGGTTGATAAAGAAATGGAATCCATCACACCAGAAAAGGGAAGGACATTGCTAGAAGAGGTAGGGGTCATGCTACTCCTAAGGTGGGATATAAGCTCCACCATTATATTTGACAACTTTTGGAGAAGTCAGAATAAAACCCTATAATTGAGCACATAAGGAGTAGATAGAGTGTACACTGGATTAGGTTACAATCCAAACAATGCAACTTCGTTAATGTGGGCCTTATACCCACCAAACAAGAAACCTATAGTCATTAATGATCCTGACAAGGCATTTGGACACCTCCTTGTGCAACGGGTTGAAGATAGTAATCCTTTGGAAATGGTAGATTTGAATGTTAACATTGTTAGGTTCACCAAAGCCCATATCAAAAGGTTGGTGAAAGATAACAAAATATATATGACTAAAAATGAGAACTTGAGACAACAAATAGTCATTTATAAATATAAGTTACCATCTTCCTCGAGTACCTACTCCCCATTGATAGATAATAATAACAGGGTATTAGAAGCCATGGAGGAAAGTACTTATTAGAGACATAGGGTTGAGAGATTCCATAAGAAAAGTGATAAATTGGAAGTGGAAATGAAGTATATCAAGTTCAATATCATCTCGTAATTGATAAAGAAAAGGTTTGAAAAAATGTTCGAGAATGTCGACAAGGTATGATCAGTTCACAATAGAACACATGCTTCTTTCTAAGAACATAAAAGACTGCATCTCAAAATGATGGAAAAGAAGGAAGAATTAACAACTAAGGAAAATTTTGATGATTAGATGTTCAAAATTTATGATGAATTGATTGTTATGCATGGAAAATTTTGTATCGTGTTGACAGAAGAGCTGGGTGATTTCGACCAACCCCTGGACATGGCTTTGCCTAATTTATTTGATGATGAAGGATATCTAAAAGAACAAAACGTATGGAATAATGAACTGGATTAATTGCTTCTAGAGGTTCTCGACAAAGTAAATGTTGAATCAATTGTGGTGGAAAATACACATTCACAATTAGAGCAAATCTTCACTTTAGAGTATGTTATGGAAGACATAATCACCAATGCTGATACATATGTTAGTCAAGGCTGTATCGAGCATCTTTCCAAAGTAAATATGTTCATTGCTTGAGCAACATAAGGATAAGAAGTTTCATCGAAGTCACTCAACATTGGATACATTGTCATGGAGAAAGAACCTTGAACAAATCTTAAGTGATCACGGGTACTTGGAAAAGATTAACGAACTGTGGTATATCAGGTATGCTTTGGACTTCATTGTTTCTCTTTGTTAATTGCATTTGTTAGGGTTTTAGTTCATGATTAGAAAAAATGTAAACAGAGAGACACCACTTTAGATGTAATGGTTTGAAGCTTGTTGCTTCCTATATATAAAGGGAAACCAAGACCAATTTTTAAAATCATCATCATCCAAGACATTTTACATAATAGAACACACAAAAGACTTTTTATATGAATTGTATTATCTTTTGAAGCAATATAATGGAGGAGAAAATTTAATTTGGTGGCCAAATTTTTGGTGTTCAATTGTTTGTTGATGTGATTCATATATCTTATCTTGTTGTATCTAGAGCGGTCTTTTCTTGTTATTCGAATTAAATATATCAAGCATATACCTAATTCGTCAGGACACATTCGTTGCCTCCGTGTGATTTCCTTGATTGGTTTCTACAAGAAGAGAATTAAAATTCATTTTAAGAGAATCTTTTTAATTGGTTTTTACCCAGAGTTAAAATCCTTTTAAATTAATCATCTTAACTGGTTTCCTTCAAGAAATAATTAAAATCCTTTCAAACAATCACAAAAACTTCGGAAGATATATCATTGGGATTTGTAAGAAGAGCCTAGTAATTGACAACCTTGCACGTTTATACAAGGTATAAAAATCTGAAAATTGCCAAATAATTCAAGTTAATCTAGGAGAGAGGACACATCCATCATACACATCTTGACTTTGTTGCCCAAAGTAGATAGAAAGCACTGGTCATATTCATTATAAAATAATACTTCATAAGAACCTTATTTACACATTTCAAATTTCAGACATTAGGAGTAGGAATGGTTGTTAGTTTTGCATCTATTTCATATTTACATGCTAGTGTGGAATAGATAAAAAAAGTCAGAGAGTACAAACAACCTTTAAGATTTGAAATCTACTTAATTTTCAAAGGTACACCCTCCTAGGTCTAGCAGAACCTAAAGAGCAGGGAGTTATAAACCATATTGGTTGACTTCGTTCATTGGCCAAAAACATTGAAAACTTAACCATAGAGCTTGGAATAATCTTATGGTTTGCAATCTACAATTTTGGGAACCAACAGATTGGAGACTCAATTGAGGAGTAGCCTAGTAAACTCTGAATCTAGACTATTTCATTATAGTCATAAAAAAATTGTATTTATGTATTTACACCTTCATATAACTAAGTAGGGGATTCTACTGGGGATGAACCAAGAATAATCTCATTCAAACCTCAATGCTAAATTAATCCCATTTTATCACTTTTTGGAAAAGTGGGTGGCGACTCTACCAAATCTTCGAAATCATTGCATGAGTGAAAGTTTTAAATATACATCAGAAAGACTGAATTCTAGGCACCAAAGTATCACAATTTCCCATAACATGGAGGGTAGAAGGTCCTTACATAAGGGAAGTCCTAAGAAAGATGGTAAAAAATGGAATGATAAGCAATCCCCCCATTTTCAAAGGCCACTACTAATAAGAGTGGAGCAACATCAAACCTACCAGAGGTCACACAAAACAATACCCATAGTGATCAAGAAAATACATTGGAACAACCTTTCACAACACACAATAGGTTTAGTCATTTACATGGATAATAATTTCAATATAATGAAGGGTTTCCATCAAGGACTACCATACCCAGCCTGAACAAAAAAGCTTAAATAATATTTTTTTCCATTTCAAATATGACCCCCCAAAAATGGAGGAATTCCATTCCCATGCTAAATAAGAAAGGATATGAAACCAAAGATAGTATGATTATATAATAGCATAACAACAGGGTGAGAACTCCCAATATAAATTCATGGATCAAACGACATCCATCGACACTCATGTTAGTCCACCCAAAGACAAACAAATTGTTGAGGAAGTACAAAAAAGACTACAAAATCTACAGGAAGATCTCAAGATATCCAAACTAGAGGAAGAGGAAGAGCGAGTGAAACAAGGGTTACAATAGATAAAAACTCAAAGTGCGACAAGCAGCTCAAAATATATACCACCCCACAAGTAAGGTGGGCTTGCCAACACAAGTAATTCACAAGGGTCACACTAGAATACAAGTGGTATGAAGGATTCAAAAGCATCTCACAATACAGTAGGAAATCCAAGCAACACAAAAGTATGTGCAATAGAATATTCCACCATAAATCCCAAAACCACAACATGTTCCTACAACCTCCCAACCCATGGCTAATACCTACCCACCTCCTGGTCAGAGGTATGCCACACCTCATCAACATCACATACCTTTACAAAATGTGTAGGGTAATGTATACTTTCATCAAAATATACAACAACATGTGCCTCACGATCAGTACCAACAATACTAGCCTAACCAAAACCCCTTCTTGAAAGGACCCCTAAATATAAATAGGTATAGGCAACTGGACTTATTTGGATTTAAAAATTTTCCAAATCCAATTAGTAATGATTTGAGAAATGCACTCCCAAAATTCTCTGGGAATCACGCCATTTCAGTAGAAGAACATATAAGAAATTTTGAAACAAGCATGGATGCCTATGATGTACAATATGAAGATCGCCTCATGAAGTTATTTATGATATCAGTGATTGAAGATGCAAGGGATTGGTATAAGAACTTACCTGATGCTTCAATCAAATCTTAGGCGGATTTCAAAGATCAATTTAAGTAACATTATGGAAATCATTATGACTAAAAATTTGTCGTGCAAGAATTAACAAGCATCCAAAAGCACCACAATGAATCATAGCTGATTTCAACACGAGGTTCTCAAAACTATATAATAAAATCTCACATGAATTAAAGCCTCTAGATGCTATGGTCCTAGCCCTTTACCTGAATTCCTTTTATCCTAAAACTGGGTATGAACTTAGAAATAGAGCTCCCCTTACCCTTGCGGAAGCTCAAAAGGCTGTTGTGAACATTGAAAATAATAGAAGAGTTGCAGGGAAGATTAGCAAGAAGGATAATGTCAGAGTTCCACAAAATCCCAATAACCATCAAACTAGGTAGGCCAATCAATATAGAAATGAAAGGCATAGACTACATGATATGCCATACAATACTAATTGGAAGGATGGGAGACCTATGGATAAAAATAAAAAATAGAATCATGGTAAGGACACCCAAGACCCATTAAATAAGAATGGGACACACGTGGTAGATCATAATCTATGGTGCTTAGCATGCAATCTACCACATTTACCTAAATATTATGTAGTGGCACAATCCTTACAAGAAAAAGAAATATTTGTTGCAAGTATGAGCAAGTTTGGTGGTGTTTTCATTAATGTTATCATTGATGTCAACACAATTCAGTATGTTGCAGATTGTGCATGTATAGTTGAGATACTATTGATATGTTGTGAGTACATGGAGCTATCTTTATGATGTTGTAGATGTGTTGAAATGATGGGTTTCCAAGTGCTTTTGAGAAAATTAATAAAGAGTGAAGTCAGAGTTATGTATGTGTTCAAAATGTTCTCTGGTATGTACTCCAAATTTCTCCTATGTTGATTCTATGCTTGTACAGATCTGAAGGGTTGTTGTTGGTGATATGATGGTGATATATACTGATTTGTAGCTTCTAGTTTGATGGAATGTGAAAGCTGTGTTCACTATTGTGTGAACTGTTCTAGCAGAGTTGGCTTTCTGTGGACTGGGAGAAATGTTTTTGCTCTGTAGTTCTCCGTTGTTTTGTTTCAAGTCTTGCAGATCTAGAATATGTCGTGTAATGGTGTTCTCTGGGTTATGGAAAACGTGTTTGTGGTATGGTGATCTGAAAGTTGAGTTTCAGAGTTGTTGTATGTGTTTGCACAGTCCAGATGGACTGATGGAAGCAGTTATGTGTTCGAAGGTTGTTACACTTGTTGCGGATGTATCTGAAGGAACCTAAGATGTGTTCTCATGCATGATGAAGTGTGCTACATCATCCACATGTTATCTTCTTGCTAGGAAGAATGTACTTCAATGCTCATTTGTGTTTTCATTAGGTTTGGCCAACCTGGTGTTTACACTTCATATGAAGAATTAAAATTTAATTAAGGAAGCATGTGGTTGATTTGAGACATTATTTTTGGTATTGGTTAAGTATTTAATTGGTCCAATCTCATTCCTTTCCACCGTGAGAATGTTGAGTTGCCGACCTAATTTGAATTTATGAAATGAAGCTTATGTGGTCGACCTTGGAGAAAGTTTCTAAGGTTGAAGATGGTATAAATGAAAATCGAGTTGCAAATATTTAAATGATGCAAAGTAATGAAGTAAGCCACAAGTGAAGATCAAAAGTGTGAGAAAGTAAGTTGAGGCAGCAGTACTTCATTATGTTAGATTCCTAAAGGCAGTGAGCTGAAGGATTCTGCAATCTTCTAATCAAGGTTGTGGATGTGTGTAAATTGTTGTGGTGGATATTTTATTTTCTTTTGTATCTATAGGTAGTGAGCCTCCCTATTGGATAGTGATTCCTTTATGTAGGTAGTGAGCCTTTGTATCTAGACAGTGAGTCCTCTTCTGGGTAGTGAGCCCTTCGCAGTGAGCCTTTGTATTCAATTTTTTCTCTCTTTATATTGTGAGTTAATCCTCACTGTGGTTTTTCCCTCATTAGGTTTTCCACATAAAATATGGTGTTCATTGTGTTGATTTTGCTTCCTGTTATTTACATTTCATGTTCATACTTAATAACAGAACAGTGTGGTTGTGGAATTGATAAGTGTTGAAGTTTTGAGATTAAACTTGGTGGCAACTGATTCACCCCCCCTCTCAGTTGTCTTGCAGAAAATTATGTTAGGAATCAAGGAGGAAACATGACTAATGAAGATATAATTGAGAAGATCCTAATAATCCTACCTAAGTGTTACAGTGATAAGATCTCAGTTATTGAAGAGATGTATGATCCTAAAAAATATACTAAAGAAGAGCTATTTGGAACCTTGACAACATTTGAGATGAGAAAGTTTGGAAAGAAAGAGGAAAAGACAAAAACAACATTTAAAGCAACAAAGACTGAGGATGATTTAGATAGTGATGGTTCTGATGAGTTGGAAGTGAATTTTACTAGGAAGTTGAAGAAAGGTACCGACAAGTATAAAGGTATGTTTCCCTTTAAATGTTTTAGTTGTGGTAATATTGGTCATTATGCTTCGAGATGTTTGAATAAAGTTGTACATAAGAAGAAAAAGGATCATAAAGATATAGATAGAAAGGATAAGAAATATAAGAAGTTGTATTATGTTAAAGAAGAAGTCAAAATATCTGATGATGAATCTGATTATGAGGGTGATGATAATGAATGCTTATTTTTTAGCTTTGGAGAATAAATCAGTGTCTACTAACCTTGGAAAATGTGCAAGAAAGAATGGTCCAAAGAAAAAAAAGAATGAGATGGAAGGTACTTTGGTCACCGCCTTTCATGCTAGACATGATCAAGACTACTGGGTGATTGAAATTGGATGCTCTAATTACATGACTGGAGATAAAAGTAAGTTTACTAAACTTGAAAAGTATGATGGTGGTTTGGTCATGTTTGGTGATGATTCAGGAGCGAAGATTGTTGGGAAAGGTACAATTAGTTTTGATGGAATACAAAACACTGATAATGTATATTATGTAAAGGGTTTGAGGCATAACCTTTTGAGTGTTGGATAGATGTGTAGCAATGGTTTTAAACTTTTGTTTAAGAATAATACCTGTGAAATCATAAAAGGGTCTTGAGATATGGTTGCTATAGGAAGGAGAACTCATGGAAACATTTATCAGCTTAAGGGTGTTGATGGTTAGTGTTACCCTAAAACGTATCAAGAGATTGGCAGCCTCTTGAGGCATTCTTCCTGCGTTTTTCCGATCGGTGAGACCAGAGTGAACTCACGCCAAAAGAAATCTATTCATTTAACACTGTCGGCAAGACCCAACATTTTCACTATGACCATATCCTGATAGGTTTACCTCTCACCGAAAGTCACTTGGAAGAAAACATTGCATTGTCGGTGAGACAAATAAAACTCGCCCAGACCTCCTGCCACAGATCATAACATACGCTGAAGGGATCACAAAGTGCACCTGTCACTGAGACATCTTGACTTTGGTAAGACGTTAGCCCGACCACCAAGACATATGCCGATAGAGACCAAAAGGTCTCCGAAACAATAGAAATGTCTTGCCGATAGGCAACAGACATTTGCCAAGAGAAAAATGGATTGGGGAGACCTCATATCTATCACGCCGACACACCTAAAACAAAAAGTATTAGCAAAAAAAACAAAGTGGGTCGGGGAGACAAATGGAGACCTATGCCGATAGAGACCAAAAGGTGGAAAATGCATAGATAGATGATCAAGGGGACAAACATGAGCCAAAATGTGAGAAAACAATAATGAAATGAAGGAAATATGCATAAGGAAAGACTCATATGGAGACTTAGGGGGCATGAAAATATGCAAAAATCATCAGATTTTGATAGTTCCAATAGTGGCTCCATCTGGGGATGAATGATAGTAAGATCATTGCAAGGATCCAGAATCTTGGGTGAGTAGACTAGACATAAAATGAGGAACCAGTGAGCAGCAACGGAAATGGAAATGAAGCATGAAGGTAGGAATACAGAATGAATGCAAGATGGAGGTGAATGGAAAATGAGAGTGGAATGGAGGTGGATGAAAACCTAAAACTACTGTGCATGGAAAATAATTTTTAAGAGGATACACAAGAGTTGTCCATGCACTGGCAACCCTTACTCCTCTGTATTGCTCAAGAGAAGAAAAGCTTCAAGAATTTCCCATGAATAGGCAATTATTGATCTTCACTAGCCATGTTCTGTAGATAATATGAGTCTTCACCCTTCTTTCCAACAACAACAAAAGGTCCCAACCACAAAGCTTCAAATTTACCATGCTTGCCTTTCTCCTGACACCTTGCATTCCACATCAACACCAAATCATTTTCTTCAAATTTTCTATTCTTTTCCTTTTTGTCAAATAGATACTTCATCTATGCCTGTAACTTCATGTTTTGACTTTGGGTCTCTCTCCTTACTTCATCAAGTTCAGCAAGTTGCTCCATTATGTCTTCCATGGGTTCAAGAACCTCCAAATCTTCATGTAAGACAAACTTGTAGACTGGTAACAAATTCTGCAGAGGCATCCTAGCCTGTGCTCCATACACTAATTCAAATGGATATTTTCCAATTTCCTTCTTCACAGTGATCCTATCAGCCCACATAGCCAGTTTCAATTTTGAATCCCAAGCCTTCTTGTTCTGCCCTAGCATTCTCCTTATAATCTTCAAAAGAATTTTATTGCTAGACTCTACCTGTCCATTAGCTTGTGGATGGTAAGGAGCTGCATAAGAAATAGTAATGCCATACTTATCACAAAATATTTTGAATTCATTTGATCTGAAACACATCCCATTATCTGTGATCAACCTCATTGGTGTACCAAATCTGGTGATAATGTTGTCCATCAGGAAATTATTTACTACCTTACTTGTAGCTTGCTTGGTTGGGATTGCCTCAACCCACTTAGTAAAATGATCAGTGGCGACTAGTATCCATCTATGTCCTCCACTTGACTTCTCCTGTATCTCTCCAATGAAATCAATTCCCCATTGATGAAAAGGGGCATCAGCCTGTAGAGGTCGAAGTGGCAAAGCACCCTGATACTTCAATCTTCCAGAAAACTTTTGGCAAGCTTCACATTTTCTCACGTGTAAAAGAATCATTAAAAACCTTTGGCCAAAAATACCCAGCCCTGAGAATTTTGTGTGCAGTTGTCTTTGCTGAATAGTGTCCTCCACACACTCCTTCATGCATTTCCTTCAAAACATGCTTAGCCTGTGACTCATCCAAACATAACAACAATATGCCATCCCTATTTTTCCAAAACATATCGCCATCCATAAGAACATATTTGGATGCCTGCAACCTCAAAGTTCTCCTTTGGCTATCACTCAATCCATCCGGACACTTCATGTATTTAAGATAATGCACAACATCAGTATACTAAGGAGTATGCTCAATGCTTGCAATTGTAGTTCCTTCTTCTACATTACATACTTGACTTGCTTCAATATTTGATTCTGCCATCAGCTTAGCCAAGCCTTGACCTCTTACTAGCTTAGTGATCTGTATCTCCATGTCAAACTCTTGAATCTTGTTGATCCATCTGCATCTTTTCCCTGTAACTTCAGATTGTGTTAAAATGTCTTTGACAGTTGCATGAGGGACATTAGCAATCACCTTTGCTCCAACAAGATACGGTCTGAATGCTTTTGTGCCCTTTACTAATGCAAATGCCTATTTTTCCATTATGTCATACTTCAATTCAGACCCTTGTAATGATTTACTAAAGAAAGAAATTGGCTGTTCATAACCACCTTCGTTCTTCTGTAACATAACAATAGCAATAGTATGCATTGAGGCAAATGAAAAAATTTGAAAAGGCTTTGTAAAATCTGGAGACTTAAGAACAGGAGCCTCTTTGATAGCCCTTTTGATAGACATAAAAGAATCCAAAGCTTCAGTAGTCCAATCCATTTTTTGTCCTTTCTTCAACATTTTCGATATGGGCTTAATGATCTCAACAAAATTAGAAATGAATCTTCTAACAAAATTAATTTGTCTAAAGAAAGATTGTATTGCTTTGACAGTTTTGGGAATAGGAATCTTATCAATAGCTTCCACCCTCTCAGGATCTATTCTAATTCCCTCTTTTGAAACAATATGCCCCAAGAGCTTACCCTCTATGACTGCAAAATGACATTTCTTTGGATTTAAACTAATACCATATTCAAGAGCTTTAATAAATACATTTTCAAGATGTTGCACATGATCTTTAGCCTTCTTCGAATAAGCAGTCAAGTCATCATGATACACAACCATGATAACATTAATCAAATTCGCAAATGCTACATCCATGGCTCTTTGGAAAGTCACTCCAGCATTGGTGAGACCAAATGGCATTCTTATGTATACATATGCTCCCCAAGGAGTAGTGAATGTTGTCTTGTATTGCTTAGATTCCTTGAATTTAACCTGATTGTATCCAGAAAACCCATCCATCATAGATAATAGCTCATAGCCTGTCACCTTATGCAATATTGCCTCCATGTTGGGTAGAGGATAATTATCTTTGAGAGATGCCACGTTCAGATTTCTAAAGTCCACACACAATTTGATATCACCATTCTTCTTTCTTACAGGAACCAAATTAGAAACCCATGTTGAATTCCTGATTGGTTTGATAATTCCTCCATCTCCAAGCTTTGTCAATTCTTCTTACATTTTAGGCTCCAGTGTTGGATTTATAGGCCTTTGCTTTTGTCTAAAAGGCTTGGCATCTGGCTTCAATGGTATTTCATGCTGAAATAAATCTTCCCTGTATGCTTTCAGATCCTCATAAGACCAAGCAAAAACATGCTTGTACTTTCTTAGCAACTCTATTAGCATTCTTCTAATTGTAGGGTTGATCTTCTTTCCAATGTATACCTTTCTTGGTGCTATCTCAGTCCCCAAGTTGACTTCTTCAATATCTTCTCTTTTGACTAGCGTTTGTTTCATTAGAGATCTATCATGTCCGTCATACACCCTTTCTAGTGCCACTAATCCTTTAGGAAGCTTGTTTGTTTTGAGCTGTAAGATCTCCTTGCCAAACACAGTTTGTTTCCCATCTACTTCCTCAACAAAAGCATTGAAATCAATTTCCTGAGCTTCATACTGATCTATACAATTGAGGAATTTCAAAAGGTCAGTATCATCATTGAAGACCTACCAACTATAAACGTTATCAGGAACAGCAGGCCTTGTCTTGAACTCAATCTGTGATACCCCAGCCAATGTGATACCATCTCTTTTTAATGCCACATTTGCTAAAAAATCAGCCATTATGTTCTTTGATCTGTCAATCCACTCAATTGAGAATGCATCAAATAATTCAATGGTATCCCATACAACATTCCTATACTGTTTTAATCTTTTGTGTTTTGCTGCATATTTTGATTTGATTTGTGAAACAACCAACTCAGAATCGCCCAAAACAGCCAGCAACTTAATCTTGTGTTTCACAGCTATGTTCAAGCTTGTCAATAAAGCTTCATACTCTACCACATTGTTTGTACATTCAAATGCTAACAGAAAAGAATATTTAAAAGTAATACCTCCAAGCGAAACAAATACAATCCTAGCTCCATTACCCTCTTGACTGCAGGCTCCATCAAAATACATCTTCCATACACCATTGCAATTCTGTGTACCATGTTTCTCAATTGGGTCACTATTAATTAATTCTGGCTAAGCTGGTTCAATCTTAAAACTTCCAAAATCAACATCACAAAAACAATTAATTTGATCTTGAGGCACATAATCAATGAGCTAGTTCATTCTTGGCTCTCTATATAACTTGACTTCCTGACCATTTACTAGGATTGTAGCATAAGACAAATCAAATTGAACATTTCCACCAACAGCAGCTGTCCACTACCTTGAAAAAAGCATCCCAAATTGAGGAGTATCAATTACTATTATGTCTATATTGTAAGCCACCTATGGATAAGTAGCCAATTTGACTTCAACACCTCTCATAATGCCTACCACAGGTATAGGTCTGTTATCCATTGCATAGCACTTCCCTTCATATGTATCAACACACAAGCCTAGCTACTTCATAACACCTACTAGCATAATATTTATAGCAGCACTAGAATCTAACATGCAGTTCCTCAACAATTTATTATTTATAAGCAATGTGGTGAAGAATGGATCCACTTGTGGGGAGGTTGTTAAAACAACACCCAAACAGACTTCTGATTTATTTAACTTTTCCTGCCTATTGACTTCTTCAGAATTTACATATTTTTCATTTCCATTTGTAATCAATTGAACAACATTATCTCTGTACTCCTTAATTTTCATCAATTCAAATAGTGGAACAAACATTTTTACCTGGGATAACGCCTGTGTGAAGTCAAAAGAGGAGCTCTCCATCTTAACAGTCTTCTTCAGTTCTGATGTTTCTCCCTTGTTTTTTTATTTTTCCTTTTTATTAAGCTGGCCAGGCGTCTGTACATCTTTATTTAATTCCTTCACTTCATCCTTTTGGACTGGCTTCTATTCAATTTTATCATGCTGCTTGTTTTCTGGCTTCTTTATAGTTTCCTGTGTTGCCTTTTGATCTTTTATAAAAATTCCCCCAGGCATGCCTTCCATCTCATTTACTTTTCTATTTCTCAACTAGTATTTACTTCTTGCTTCTTCAACTGCTACAACAGTGAGTCTTTCTATTTCTTCTTTGGTGAGTCTTCTAATATTACTTTGAGCAGGGACCTCATCAGAATGTGGCTCAGTATAACAATCTTCTTCAGAGTCATAGAAGATCTGCTATTCAGCCATATGGACGTTGTACTTCTAATTTGAAACATCATATTCATAACCTTCATCCTCAGAAGATGAATACTCTTTCTCAGCATGGTAAAAGGTATTTGAAGTCAAGTAGACCATGTGATTTTCTCCATTATTTTCCATCAACATTCCCTCTTCTTGCATCCTTTGAGCTACAACACAATAGTCTGGAGAATGTGGCTGATTACAAACTTCACAAAAGTAATTATTACTCACCATGTAAGTACCTTTCTTGCTCAATGGATCAGGTGTTTCTTTGTTTCTGGGCCTAGCTAATATAGGTTTCCCATCTTTCCAGTCTGTATTGTAAGGCATATCATGCAGTCTTGGCCTTTCATTCTTGTTTTCATTTTTGTATGTATTCTCTTGTCTGTACTGATAATTATTGTTTTGCTGAGGAGGCCTCAGATTGTCTCTTTTATTAGTTATACTAGTAGCCTTCCTATTGTTTTCAATTGTCAGTGCTATCTTCTATGCTTCAGCCAAATCTCTCAGGGATCTACTTCTTAGTTCATACCCTGTCTTAGGATCAAATGCATTTAAATAACACTCAATGCAACAAAATCTGGAAACCTTGATCTAGGAGGTACTTTAGTATGCAACTTGTTGAATTTTCGGTTGAAATCATAAATTGAATCATTCTAATTTTTTTGAATTCTCATTAATTCATGAAGAGCTGCATTTGGAGCATTTTGATTCCCATATTGCTCTAAGAGTTTGTCTTGAAATGCTTGGAGAGAATTAATTGAGAATGCTGGCAGGCTGTTGAACCAATCCTTGGCATCTTCAATAAGTGACATCATGAACAACTTCATGTGTAAATATTCATAAGGCATATCTATGTCCTGAATGAAAACATTAAAACTCCTTAAATGTTCTTCAGTTGTGATTTCATTACTCCCTGTAAATTTGGGCACCATATTCCTCCAACTGCCATCCATAGGGTAAGGATACAACTAGAAACTAGCTAAATCAAACTGTCTGATCATGGTTGCATGCTG
Organism: Sequoia sempervirens; assembly: GCA_007258455.2. Taxonomy (NCBI): domain Eukaryota; kingdom Viridiplantae; phylum Streptophyta; class Pinopsida; order Cupressales; family Cupressaceae; genus Sequoia; species Sequoia sempervirens. The sequence goes on along the minus strand of VDFB02000015.1, from coordinate 432,465,928 downwards.
GTGAGGGGGAGGAATAGGCGGATGTTGATACTGAGGCATGTGATTATTATACTGTGCATTATGGTGTGGGATATAATACTGACCAGGAGGTGGATACATACCTGTATGTTGTGTAGGAATGTGAGGTGGACGATTTGGCTGCTTGCACTGATTCCCTATCTGATTTTGAGGAGCATTTTGTTGATTGGAGCGCCCTGCGCCAGGATCACCCTGCTTGTGAGGTGGGACATACTTTGGGCCACCAATCGTCTGATCAATAATTTGGGCTTTCTACAATTTAGCCTCTAGTTCCTTTATCTTCTTCTCTTTCAGTTCCAACTGTGCTTTTACTTCATCAGGAATCGAGAGCTCATGGTTTCCTTTAGGAGTTTCATGATTACCCTCCATCCTTTGATCATATTCATGCTAAATTCTAAGTCGTTCAGGCTCAAGTCTAGCTTCAAACTCAGCCTGTTTCTGAGAATCGTGAAAAGGAAAAGGATTTCTTTGATCATCAGGGGTACAAAGTTCCGCACTTGAATCATCTCTCCATGTATCAAAGCAATTGTATGTTTCACCCTGTACTCTTGGTGCTTTACCTTTGTTTTCTATGCACATGTCCTCATTTATCCTCTTTACTTTATCAGTTCTGTCATCCATGTGTTTCCACTTACTGCTATCAGCAGGGGCTCCATTATGACCTCCCCTATACTGAGATCTTCTTCCATTCATGATGAACAACTGCAAACTTTCTGTCAGAGTCGCCACTCACTTTTATCAAAAATGAGAAAAGGTTTGATACTTTTTATTCCCAGCAAAGTCTGTGAAAGATTTCTGACTCTATGATTAAGGCCTTGATTCTGATTGTTCCCCAGCAGAGTTGCCAATTTGTTAGCTCTCAAAAACGCAGGCAGAATGCCTCAAGAGGCTACCAATCTCTTAATACATTTTAGGGTAACAGACAAGGTCAAAAGAACTCAAACTTCTACTCTTTAGGTGTTGCTAACCTGGGCGGGTGTACCTCTCTGAATGGTGCAGACTTAATTTGTGATAATCTTCTAAAAAAGGCAATTTGTCCACAATGGAAACTGGAGGTGAACAAATGAAATCCAACTTGAAAATAGTAACAATGTACTGATCTGAATCCTAAAATGAATGTTTGATTAACAGATGTAAAGAAAACTGAATAAGCTCAAATAATGAAGTGTAGAGACCAGTGCTTTGTTGGGTATGTAGAGTCAAATGAGATCAAGATGAGAAACACTTCTCTGAGAAAATTCAAATTATCTAGCATACATTATGCTTACAACTTGAATAAACATGCAAGAATGTGATTACTAAGCTCTACTTGAATAATCCAATCGAATCTCACTGATTATTGTGATTAACTGAAAGGATTTAGTCTTTACTTGAAAGAACCAATCAATCGATCACACAAGCACAAAAAATGTGCACTGATAAATTGAATACAAACTTGTCATATCAATTTAAACAATCAGAAAGAAATCATCTAGGAGAAAACTTAGCAACTCTTTTATTTAAGTCAACAGATAACTGATACCAAACATGTGCAACAACATCAATTGACATTCATAAATACCTTCATTTCAGAACATGCATCATAGCCTCTATTTTGATAAATTTACTGTTCTGTATCCATACAATTTGCCTACTATATCAAAATATTCATAACTCGAGGTCCTTATTACAATTTCCAAAATGTCTATTTATACACAAGCATTTGAAGAAAATATGCATTGAGATCACATGTCAGCCCAACACAAAATTCGGGCTCCAATCGAGCTAGCAAGCAATGGTCATCCAAGCAGAAACATGTTGGCCCTGATGTTTTAAAATTCTGTTATCACCTGCGAACAGTCAGTGAGACACAACAGAAGGTATGCCGAAGGAAAAATAATTTTCAATCGTTAATCATCCCGCGCGCTTGTATTTTGCTTTCGCTAAGACTGTCGACCGTCGGGGAGATATCACGCAGACTGTAGAGTTATACCGAAGACAAGAAGCATCTTCTGTTTCCCTTTGTGTTTCGCCCAGACCCTGTGACGTCGATGAGACATCTCATAGACTAGTCTTAGTTTTGCTGAGAGGGGGCTCCCCAATGCACTTTTCAATCATCGAGACACAAATAGTTTCTTACCGATACGCTCCTTTTGTCCCGTTTACTGTCGCCGTAGCTCTCTGACATTGGGAAGACCTCTCGCAGACTTCACACTGCTTCACCGAAAGCTCCTAGTGTTTTCCTAGTCACCAAGACATAGGAAGTTTCTCATCAAAGAGCACCTTGCTTTAATCACCATCGCTGTTACTACACGGTCTCAGAGAGACTTCATATCAGCACACAATGTCACACCGAAAACTCCCAATTCACTTTGTGTCACTGTGACCCAAGATATCTCTCACCGAAAGCCATCTTCCACTTGTCTTCACCGAGACACCTTAGATTTCTCACCGACAAAGTCCTTATGCCCCATGCATATCGCTATAGCTTCCAACCTTTGGGGGAACCTCCTGTAGACTTCACTTTGTTATACCGAAAGGCCATATGCACTATGAGTCACTGAGATAAGATCACACTCCTACCGACAAGATCCTTCATCGCTTTCCATCGACGAGACTGAAGGTCACTCACCGAGACCTTACGGCGATCGCCCTACCTTATACCGATATGCCCATAATCTTCCACCACTGATCGGTGAGACCAGAGTGAACTCACGCCGAAAGAAATCTATTCGTTTAACACTGTCGGCAAGACCTGACATTTTCACTATGACCATATCCTGATAGGTTTACCTCTCACCGAAAGTCACTTGGAAGAAAACATTGCATTGTCGGTGAGACAAATAAAACTTTCCCAGACCTCCTACCGTAGATCATAACATATGCCGAAGGGATCACAAAGTGCACCTGTCGCTGAGACATCTTGACTTCGGTAAGACGTTAGCCCGACCACCAAGACATATGTTGATAGAGACCAAAAGGTTGCCGAAACAATAGAAACGTCTTGCCAATAGGCAACAAACATTTTCCAAGAGAAAAATGGATCAGGGAGACCTCATATCTATCACACCGACACACTTGAAACAAAAAGTATTAGCAGAAAAAACAAAGTGGGTCGGGGAGACAAATGGAGGCCTATGCCGATAGAGACCAAAAGGTGGAAAACACATAGATAGATGATCAAAGGGACAAACATGAGCCAAAATGTGAGCAAAAAATAATGAAATGAAGGAAATATGCATAAGGAAAGACTCATATGGAGACTTAGGGGGCATGAAAATATGCAAAAATCATCAGATTTTGATAGTTCCAATAGTTAGTGCCTTGTATCTCAAGTCAATTAAAGTTGGTTGTGGCATCGGAGAATGGGACATGTAAACTTTGACAATCTGGTTAGGATCAGTTCAAGAGATGTTGTCTGAGGTCTACCTAGAATCACAAAGCCTACCAATACTATTTGCAGAAGTTGTCAGTTAGGGAAACAAACAAGATATAGTTTTAAGGGAAAAGAGCAATCTACTACCGGGATGCTGGAATTAATTCATAATGACCTTTGTGGTCTGAATAGAATAGGTAGCCTGAATGGTGATAGGTATTTCGTGCTCCTTATTGATGATTATTCTTGAATGACATGGGTTGCTTTTCTTAGAGAAAAGACTTAGGCTTTGGATAGGTTTAAAGTGTTCAAAGCAAGAGTGGAAAATGAAGTGAACATGAGAATCAAATGTTTGAGATTTGATAGAGGTGGAGAATTCACTTCTAGTGAATTTAATACATTCTGTGAAGAGCATGGCATAAAAAGATAGTTCTCTACTCTTAGAACCCCTCAACATAATGGAGTGGTTGAGAGGAAAAATCAGACGGTACAAGAAGTTGCAAGAACCATGATGAAAGAATCAAATGTACTTGATGTGTATTGGAGAGAGGCAATACACACTACTATTTATGTTCTTAATAGAGTTCAAATTAGAGGCAACAACACAAGGAATCCTTTTGAGTTATGGACTGGTAAGACTCCTACTATGAATTACTTTAAGGTATTTGGAAGATGTTACATTAAAAGAGATGATGAAAATCTTGGGAAGTTTGATGCTAGATGTGATGAAGGAATTTGTCTTGGGTACTCCACTACCAACAAAGAATACAAATGCTTGAACAAAAGATTGAGGAAAATTGTTGTGAGTGCTAATGTGAAGGTTGATGAGGACATGCACAAACCTATTGAGATAAGTTAAGTTGAACTTGATGATCCTATATGTGGACAAGTACCTGAAGAAAATAAGGAGAAGGAGAAGGAAGAGGAAGAAGAAATACCATAACCTGGTATTAAGACTCCTAAGTATGTGTAGAAGAATCATTTGGAGGAACAAATAATTGGAGGTAGGGGTGAAGGTGTGAGGACTAGAAGTAAAGTGGTAGCTAGGGTAAATCTGTGTTTACTTGCTAAAATTGAACCTAAGTTTGTATGTGAAGCATGTGAAGATGAGAGCTGGGTTAGAGCTATGAAAGAAGAGTTGCAACAAATAGAAAAGAATCAAACATGGGAATTGGTTCCTAGACCTGTGAATAAGAATGTTATTGGTTCAAAATGGGTGTTCAGGAATAAGTTGAATGAAAATGGTGAAGTTATAAGAAACAAAGCAAGACTTGTATGCAAGGGATACTCACAAGTTGAAGGAATAGACTTTGAAGAGATATTTTCCCCTATGGATAGAATGGAAGCTATTAGGATGTTTTTGGCATTTTCTACCCACAAGGACTTCAAAGTATATCAAATGGATGTCAAGTCAACATTTCTAAATGGTGAATTGGAGGAATAAGTGTACATGGAACAACCTGAAGGATTTCAATTATCAGACAAACCAGATATGGTCTGTAAGTTGAAGAAGGCATTGTATGGACTAAAGCAAGCTCCCAGAGCTTGGTATGCAAGATTGGATAGATACCTGACACATCAAGGATTCAACAAAGTCTCTGATAACAACAATCTTTACTTCATCTTTGGTGGAAATGAAGGCATGTGTAAAAAATTTGTAGAAGAAATGCAAAAAGAATTTGAAATTTCCATGATTGGTGAGTTGAATTTCTTTCTTGGTCTTCAAGTAAATCAAACTGATAAGGGGATATTCAGTTCACAATCAAAATATGTGAAAGAGTTGTTGAAGAAGTTTGGAATGGATGACTCCAAATTGGTTAGTACTCTTATGGTAACCGGATGTAAACTAAAGATGATGAATTTGCTAAAGCTAATCAGAGCAAATACAAATCTATGATTGGTGAGCTATTGTATCTTACTGCTACCAGACCAGATATTATGCATGTAGTATGCTTAGTTTCCATATTTCAAGTAGATCCTAAAGATTCACATGTTACAGCTGTAAAAAGGATATTTATATATCTTAAAGGTACACCGGATTATGGCTTATGGTATCCTAAGGATGTTGATTTCACCTTGAGTGCTTATACCGATGCAAATTGGGTTGGTTGTGTGGATGACCAGAAGAGTACCAGTGGAGGTGATTTCTTTCTTGGCAGAAGATTGGTTTCTCGGTTGAGTAAGAAACAAGGCTTAGTTTCTTTATCCACTACAAAAGCATAATATATATTGCTGCACACAGGTTTTGTGGATGAAGCAAACTCTGAAAGATATTGGAGTGATATGTGATGAGCCTATTCCTATTTTCTGTGACAACATAAGTGCTATAAATATTTCAAAGAATCTAGTGATGCATTCAAGAACAAAACACATATCTATCATATATCATTTCCTGAGAGAGAAGGTGTTGGAGAATGAAGTTAGGCTAGAGTATGTGTCAACAAAGGAACAAATTGCAGATATATTTACTAAGACTCCTCCGAAGGATACTTTTGAGTATCTTAGGGAGAGGCTTGGGGTCATTGGCCCTCCAAACTAGGTGCACATGGAGGTGCATTAGTCCAATGAATTGATAGATTCTTCATTTATCTAGAATGATGAATCGTAGAAGGGATAGTAGAGGGAAAACTACCCTTAGTTTTCTTTGTTGTAAGTCATATAGGTGCATGAATCGTAGAAGGGATAGTAGAGGGAAAATTGTTAAAAAGGACAAGGGGAGTAGTACACAACCAGAAAAATCAGAAAACAAATCAAAATCATTAATTAAAGGAGGCAGCTCACAAAGAGAAAAATTGAAAAAAAAATTACAACCATTAGTTGTTCATACATCACCTAAGAAAGAGTTACCTGAACCCGATATTGAGAAGTGTGTTATTGATTCTACCATCATTGAGACACCTATAGGTACCTGTCCAAAGTCTTCTAAAGTATTACAGAAAAAGGTTGAAAAAATATTTCAAGAATATTATGGGTTTAAAGCTGGTCCATTCTCAGAAACCCAAAAAGTAGTTTTAATAGTATTAAATGAGAATTTAAGAAGTGTGTGTTGGATCAGAGATAGGATTTTATTCATTTTCAAATTGAAGAAAGTGTGCTTTGATTTGAATCTTTGATTAAAAAATTGTTTTAATTCAATTCTTAGATGCATCCATTCCCCCTTAGTTCATTAGTTTCATCCCTTAGGTAGATTTCCACAACACCGTTCAGAAGCTTACACCCCTAAATTGATATTGAGGAGTAAACTGAAGAAATTCCAAAGATTGATCTAAATCCATTTTCCAAACCAAGATAGAATTAAAAGGATATTTTCACCCATAATATCAACCACAACTTAATCCAATCATTTTGGCACCATTGTTGAGGAATGGTGTTAAAGGCCTGTCAACCTAGTGAACCAAGTTAGGAGCATAACACTAAGGAGAAAGTCTACACGGTAGTTGACCTCATTTGGATAACTACCCTTAGTTTTCTTTGTTGTAAGTCATATAGGTGCATGAATCGTAGAAGGGATAGTAGAGGGAAAATTGTTAAAAAGGACAAGGGGAGTAGTACACAACCAGAAAAATCAGAAAACAAATCAAAATCATTAATTAAAGGAGGCAGCTCACAAAGAGAAAAATTGAAAAAAAAATTACAACCATTAGTTGTTCATACATCACCTAAGAAAGAGTTACCTGAACCCGATATTGAGAAGTGTGTTATTGATTCTACCATCATTGAGACACCTATAGGTACCTGTCCAAAGTCTTCTAAAGTATTACAGAAAAAGGTTGAAAAAATATTTCAAGAATATTATGGGTTTAAAGCTGGTCCATTCTCAGAAACCCAAAAAGTAGTTTTAATAGTATTAAATGAGAATTTAAGAAGTGTGTGTTGGATCAGAGATAGGATTTTATTCATTTTCAAATTGAAGAAAGTGTGCTTTGATTTGAATCTTTGATTAAAAAATTGTTTTAATTCAATTCTTAGATGCATCCATCCCCCCTTAGTTCATTAGTTTCATCCCTTAGGTAGATTTCCACAACACCGTTCAGAAGCTTACACCCCTAAATTGATATTGAGGAGTAAACTGAAGAAATTCCAAAGATTGATCTAAATCCATTTTCCAAACCAAGATAGAATTAAAAGGATATTTTCACCCATAATATCAACCACAAATTAATCCAATCATTTTGGCACCATTGTTGAGGAATGGTGTTAAAGGCCTGTCAACCTAGTGAACCAAGTTAGGAGCATAACACTAAGGAGAAAGTCTACGCGGTAGTTGACCTCATTTGGATAACTACCCTTAGTTTTCTTTGTTGTAAGTCATATAGGTGCATGAATCGTAGAAGGGATAGTAGAGGGAAAATTGTTAAAAAGGACAAGGGGAGTAGTACACAACCAGAAAAATCAGAAAACAAATCAAAATCATTAATTAAAGGAGGCAGCTCACAAAGAGAAAAATTGAAAAAAAATTTACAACCATTAGTTGTTCATACATCACCTAAGAAAGAGTTACCTGAACCCGATATTGAGAAGTGTGTTATTGATTCTACCATCATTGAGACACCTATAGGTACCTGTCCAAAGTCTTCTAAAGTATTACAGAAAAAGGTTGAAAAAATATTTCAAGAATATTATGGGTTTAAAGCTGGTCCATTCTTAGAAACCCAAAAACCATTTAAAAATTATTTTACCCCTTGGGCATTAGACGTCAAGGCTAATCTCAACAACAAAAACAACAACAATAATAACAATGAGAGAGAATTGGCCAACAATAATCTTGTAACCTTTGAGTTTCCAATAACACATCCTAAAGAAGATGCCCCTATGAAGAACATTCCTCATTCCGCTCTACCTATCTTTCATGGTATTTCTATTGAGGATCCTGACATGTTCTTATTTGAGTTTGATGTGTTGTGCCACAACTATGATTATCAGAGTGATGCGTAGAAGCTCAAATTGTTCCCAACCACATTAAAGGATGCATCCCTGTGTTGGTTCATGAACCTTAAAAATATCAAAACAAGGGAAGTCATGAAGGAATTATTTTTGACCAAGTACCAGGAGTATTGTAAAACAAAAGAAGTTTGGGATGAAATCTTTCATATGACATAGAAAGAAGACAAGTCTATAGAAGATTACCTCGAACACTTCATGTTCAATTTTAAATGATCATGACAACAGGGGCTAACTCCTAATGCTATTAAAATGTTGTTTCTTAGAAGAATAAGAGATGATACGATGGAAGCATTAAATTTAATAGGTAAAGGGAACATCTATAAAATGGACTTTGATGATATTTGTGACATTTGCAGGAACTATTCAAGGTCTCAATGCTCGGGAAGGAACTATCCAAGTAAGTTGTATCTTGTGGGAGCCACAACAGGTATCACAAATCATGAGATAGGTAATTTACTTGAAGAACTCAAGACTGATTTGTTAAGTCATATGGGTAAATAGATAGACACTTTGTATACATGAAGGAAATAGGAAGAGGCTAAAAAATCCTTAGCAGTCTTTTGTCCTATTTGTTGAAAAAGGCATAGTGATGAAGAGTGTCCATATAATAGAAAAAAGATATCTTCTTTAGAGGAAGCAAGTATGGAAACTACTTTAAAAAATATTCCTGTAGGAATGATTGAGGTAGAATATACAAATGAACCTATTTATTTCATGGCCCAAAGAAGACCTTGGTAACCAAGAGAAATGCCCCCAACTGACTACCAAGTTGTACCCCAAAATCCTTTTCAATAAAGTTCATTCCCGAGCAAACCTGGATGGTATGGAGGCTAGAAACAACCTCCATAATACCCCTAGTGGTCACAACAATACCCACCTGCTTCACAATCATGAAAAGCATGGTGAGCACCACCACAATCTTACCCACAGTATCAATCATTCCCTCCATATCCACCACCTCCAACAATAAATCTATATCAGAAATCCCAACAACTCTTTCCACCTGTCTCATCATCTAATCAACCATCTAGCTCAACTCCACCACCAAAAGAAACACCCATTCCTGCACAACCAACACCCAATCCAAACAATAATGTGGCTCAACCAATCTATAATAATGAAGTGACGGAGTTCCTGACTTATCCTGTCAATTCATCGGAGATTGATGGTGTAAACCTAAGGTTAGGAAATAACCTTCAAGGGCCAACCATCACAAAAGTTGAGGACCATCCAGTTGAGCCAGAGGAGGAGCAACCAAAGCCTCCATTTCTAGATAGGTTGCAAGAGCAACCAAAACAACATGAACCATATCAACTTGATTTTGATTTTATGAATTAATTACGTAACATTAACATTAAAATTCCTTTGTTGCAGGCTATTTGAGATGTTCCAGTATACACTAAAGCAGTCAAGGAACTCTGTGGGAGGAAACAACAGAAGTAGGACCCCAAGACAATCCAAGTCATTAGACAACTTGTAGACTTGATGTTGGGGGGAATCTTCATTCCTAAATATGCAGATCTAGGAAGTCCAATGATTAAGGTATGTATTGGTGATGTAATCATTCCAAATACACTTGTGGATTTAGGAGCAATTGTAAATGTAATGAATAATGAGACTAAGGAGAGGTTATCCTTTCAAGGACTTAGACCTACTCCAATGGTCTTGCAAATGACTGATCGCTCCCTCGTAAAACTTGAAGGTACAATCAAAGATATCATTATAATTATTGAGTCTTGGGAGTATCCAACAAATTTCATGATTTTGCAACCAAAGATTAAGCTAGGGGGTACCCCTTAATTCTAGGAAAACCTTGGTTAGCTGCTGCTAATGCTTTCATTAATTGCAGGTCTGGAAACATGGTGATTTCGAACAGGGAGCAAATGAAGTAGTTGAAATTATACCCTCTAGCTCAACCATTGATGGAAATGGAGGATCCTTTATGGATCGATAGTGACTTAGAGGAGTCTTTACCTATTTTGACAATAGATCCAAGTACAAAATTTGAAGATATTTCAGAAGACACTATTATTAAATATTTATTGCAAAATTATTATTTGGTTGATAATGTTCTTGAGAAAATGTACGGGCATAAGTGATAATTGCCCATTAAGAATTTTTTTTGTTAGTTAGTAGCTCATAGTCTATTAAGAATTTTATTACTTTGCATCAATTATTTCCACATAATTGTATATACAGTCCATTTTTTATATCTGAAAGTTATGACCCATCTTCATCTAATTTACAACTACTTGTTGTAGATACCCTTGTACAGTCCCAAGCTACTAAAATCCTACCTAGTAGAATGCTTAACATCAATCCCAATTTGATTGCTTCCCAATTAAAAGAATTGACTAAGATGTTGTGTGCACACAAAGGAGCCTTTGCTTTGGATTATCAAGACATGAGAGGTATTCATCATACTACTTGTACACACCATATCTATATAGAAGGAGTAGACTTGTGTGACAACCTCATGGAAGGTTAAACTCAGCCTTACGAGAAATAGTTAAGAACTTCAGAAGTTGCTTAATGTAGGATTTATCTACCCTATATCAAATATCCAATGGGTGTCCCCGCTTGTAGTGGTTCCTAAAAATAATGGAAAATGGCGAATATGTGTTGATTATATGGCCCTTAACAAGGCCACTAAGAAAGACCATTTCCCACTTCCTTTCATTGAACAAATTTTAGACACCTTAGCTAGGAAGAAGTTCTTTTCCTTTCTCGATGGATTCAATGGGTATAACCAAATCCATATTGCACTAGAAGACCAAGACAAAACTACTTTCACTTGCCCATGGGGAACATTTTCCTACAATGTCTTACCTTTTAGATTGTGTAATGCACCTGCTACTTTCCAACAAGTTGTTCTAAGTATTTTTGTTGATTTAATTCATGACTATGTAGAAGTGTATATGAATGACTTTACTATTTATGGTGATACATATGATGAAGCTAAGGAAAATCTTGAAAAAGTGCTTAAACAATGTATTGACACTAACCTTTCTTTGAGTCATGAAAAATGTCATATTTTAATGACTGAAGGAATTGTTTTAGGCCATTATCTCTACAAAAGGAATTGAATTGGACCCTAAAAAGATAAAGATCATTCAATACCTTCTTGTTCCTACTTGTCTGAAGAATGTACGTAGTTTCCTCGGACATGCTAGTTATTATCACAGGTTTATTCAAAATTTCAGCAAGATTGCCTCACCCCTCTTTGTGTTGTTAGGGAAAGATGCAGATTTCTCATGGACACTTGAATTCCAGTAGGCCTTTGAGGAAATCAAAGGTAAAATTATCACTACACTTGTGTTGTGAGGACCCAATTGGGAACTATCATTCTATTTACATATGAACACATCATTACTTCTATGGGAGCTATCCTTGGACAAAAGGAAGACACTCTCTTTTACTCTATCTACTATATCAGTAAGAATTTTAATGGTGCTGAGGTAAACTATACTGTCACTAAAAACGAATTCTTGGCTATAGTTTATGCAATAAATAAATTTCGCCACTATATCATTGGATACAAAAAATTGTACATATGAATCATTCTACTATTATATTTTTGATGAATAAACCTATTATTACAGGATGAGTGATTCAGTGGTTGCTTCTCTTGTAGGAGTTCGATATTACCATCTTTGAAAAACCAAGGCAAGAGAATGTAGTCGTCTATTTTCTATCTAGATTGTAGTGTGAAGATGAACCAATTCCAGTTGATGATACCTTTCTTGATGAGAATCTTTTTTCTATATCAACAAAAATTTTGTGGTACGCTGACATGGAAAATTACTTGGTTACTTGTAGGTTCCCACCTCATTTCTCTTTGAGGGAACACCAAAAGTTGGTTGGAATCAATGGTGATTACATGTGGATCAATGGATTTCTCTTCCGACATGGTCTTGACAACATCATGCATCAGTGTGTGGTCGAAGATGATGTCTTCGACATACTACGTGCATGCCATACAAAACCTTGTGGAGGGAATTTTGCTACTCAGAGGACTACCCAGAAGGTCTTAACTACTGGCTACTATTGGCCCACACTACATAAGGATTGTAAGTGTTATGTTCAACATTGTGATAAATGTCAACGTATGGGTCAGCCTACTTGCTCTAATGAAATTCCTTTACACCCCCAGTTATCCATAGAACCATTTGAAAAATGGGGGTTAGATTTCGTAGGACCCATTAATTCTCCTTCTTAGAATAAAGAATATATCTTGGTTTGTATAGATTATGTCACCAAATGGTAGAGGTAATAGCCTTAAATCATGCTAGGGATACTAAGGTTGCTAACTTCTTGTATTAAGATATTTTTACTAGGTATAGTGTGCCTCAAAAAATTGTCACGAACCAGGGAGCACAATTCACCTCCGACTTGATTGTTGCATTAGTACGAGAATATGAAATCAAGCATCAAAAGTCCTCTCCATACCATCCGCAGGCCAATGGGAAAGTAGAAGTCACCAACCAAGAATTAGAGAATATTCTCATGAAGACAGTAGCATTGCACAAGAAAGATTGGGCGAAAATAATTCCTCAAGCAATTTGGGCCTATTGTACAACTTGGAAGACAACTATAGGACTGACACCGTATGAGCTTGTCTATGGCAAGAAGGTTGTCTTTCCAATTGAATTCAAAGTGAAGACTCTCTGCACCACTCTTCAACTTGGGATGAGTCTCAATGAAGCACAAAAAGAGGGACTTGCTCAACTCCATTCTTTAGATGAAATGCAATAGGAGACCCTCTTTCATGCAGAAGTGGTGCAGAAGCAAAGAGAAAAGTGGCACGACCGCTTCATTTGGCCATAGACATTCCAACCTGGGGATTGGGTGTTACTTTATGACTCCCAGTTCTAGGACTTCAAAGGAAAGCTCCATACTTGATGGTTTGGTCCTTATGAAATTCAAACTGTGTATGATAACAATGTTGTTCGACTATGTACTATGGATTCTGAGTGCATGACTCTTTTTGTTAATGGGCATTGTTTGAAGCTTTACAAATGGCCCCTTTCGAAGGAAACATTTCCTTGTACCATGATGGAGGAACTGACTCTTGTTCCTCTCACTTCTTCTAAATGATAATCAAAAATTAAAAAAATAAAAGATCCAACAGCAAAAACCTTCGGGCATTGTTGGTGAGTTAACATTTGAAAATCAGTTTATGAGGGGCATTAATTGCTCAATACTCTTAGGGGTGAAACCTAGTTTCTCGGTACCTCTAGGCGGTGATAGGGCGAAAACCAAGTTATTGGTGATCTATCATCGAGACTAAAAATAAAAATTAGAAAAAAAAGAAAAAGAAAAAAGAAAAAAGAGAAAAAAATCAGTTTCATGTCACTTTTGCACTAGGAACCTTGGAGAAGGTTAATATTCCTATCGCTACCTATTCTATGGTGTGATAGGAATGGCGTTATTCCTTCCCCACTATCCTTTCATCCTTCCTTCTTGATCATTTATGTTCTAGATTGGTTGACATTCATTCCTATTCTTTTTTAGGTAGGACCATCTATCTCTTATCGACACTTTCGTGGTTTGCACTAGTTCCTATTGTTACTAGCATTCTTCGGGCATGAACTTTATTTTTGTTCTAGTCTGGAGTCCTTTACATTTCTCATCGTTTCCAACTGTGTTGCCACTCCAGTGCTCTGCTATCCTTTCCACCCCGACAACAGTACGACTCTTTTGTCCCATCAAAATTTCTCACTATTGATGATTGAGCATCCTTTCCCATGTGTCTGCTACTTTATCTAGTTTCTCATGATGGCATAAATTTCTTACAACAATTCATGATTTCTACTTCAGCTCTATACAACATGACAAGACCGACGCTTCGTATTGGTTTTGGTAATTTTTAAAGTTTTATTTTTCTTTACATTTCTTAAGTGATTTTATTTATTGTGGCCAATGGTGACATGCCCCATGGATGGTCTATCGCTAAGCTAGGGGTAAGCTTGTCTTATTAGATTATCTTATAATTATTGTATCTCATATGTCACTTCCCCAACGTTTGACACTCTCCTTCATTATAACAACTTAATTTTGCTTGGCTTCATCGTACTTTCTCACATCTTTCACCATAAATCCATCTCCACCTATCATGATTACTAAATTTGAAATTATTTTTCCCTATTTTGATAAAACCACTCTTGTTTTTTAGGAAATCTTGTTTTAGTTGTTACTGTTACAACCATATGTTGTTAAACTTTGTTAAGCTACTATCACACTTCATGGAAAGGATTTCCCATGGTGAAGGATAGGAGGCCTTATTATGAACCTACCTCTTTGGAGTAGCTGCGAGCTCGTGGAAATAAATAAGTTTATGTAGTATTCAAAGAGGCTAAGTGGGATGTATATTTCAAGAAATTAAGGGGTTTCAATAAGAGGGTTGCTTAGGAATTTTCTTTGAGTTTTGATGGGAAAAAGGTTTCTATGTGAGGATTAGAATTTCTTGTCACTATTGTAGTTGTGTTTGATGTCATAGGATTTCCCTTAACATGTGAGAATTATTTTCCTAGAGGCCCAAAGAAAGTAATAGATTTAAAACCCCTAGGCACGACATTTCTAAAGAGGGGCGAGTCCGTGGAAATAGTGCAGGGACAAGGAACTAAATTGGGTTCATTACCAGACATTTGGAATGAGGTTGCCAATTTTGTGATTCAATATGTGACCTGTGAGGGAAGGTATGTTTATGTATACGCTCAACATTTTAGATTGTTAACCCATTTAACATGGAATTAGCCTACAAATGTACCTTATTTCCTACATTTCTCTCTACATAGAATGAGTAAAGCTATTCAAAAAGGAAAAAATAATTCATTGGCTCATCATGGCCTGATTCGACTGTTAATCATTGATGCTCTCAAAAAGCTTTCTCCCCTAAGTGACTGGGATACATTTGTTAACTTAAATGATGGTATTAGCTTTGATGCCTCTAAAGACCCCTCAGATAAATCTTCCTCTAAAGATTTTGATGAGGAAGAGAGAAATCATAGCACACCTAAAGGAAGCCCTGAAGAAAGTCATGAACCTAGTAAAAACCCTTCAAAGAAATGAACCACTAGGAAGTCACCTAGAAAGTCCTTGAACATTAAAGAAATTAGCACTTCTAGTGGTAAGTCTTTTAAAGCCTCAAGGTCATCTGGTAAACCAGCTAGGAGGAAACATATTGTGTCTAAAGGATGTTCAAAAGAATCAGGTCTTGAGTCTCCCTATGTTAAGAAAACTAAAAAAGGTTGCCACTAGTCCTGTCAGTCAACTAGAAGACTTGGCCAATGTGGCTAGTCATATGGGAAGTCCTAAGAATGTTGACTAAGATTCAGATGTTGAGATTTTGTCTAAGGTATTGAAAAGGAAAGGAAAAGAAAGTAGAGAGAATAGGAGGGCGAAAAGGAAAACTGCCTCTAAACCAAGAAGAAAGAAAAAGGAAAAGAAGTGAAAAGCAAATAGGTCTCCTCCTCACAACTCTGAAGATTCTGTTAGTGAGTCTCTTGCAAAAGAACCCTTAGGTGAGCAAGACCATATTCCATCTGCCTCACAAAGTCCCTCTCCACTGCATTATAATGATGAGACCAATATAGAAATAGAAGACATAACTAAAAAAAGAGTCATTGCATTAGAACAAAGAAATTAATGTGGAAATTGATGAAATCCTGAACCAGAATGGCAAAGAACAGTTTGTCGGAATTAATGTGGAAGTAGGGGAACTAGATATAGGAGAGAAAAATAGGCATGAGTTTTCTTTCCCTAATGTATCAATTTAATGAGGGGTAATTTAATGAAGTTGACAAGGAAGTAGGAATTAATGCATCCACAGTAGGAATAGGGTTTGAGAAATTGAGTGTCCAATAGGAAACAAAATTGGATAATGATTAGGAGAAAAGGGTATCCATAAGCCCTATTGTTATTGATATAGATAAATAGGGTGGGTCTGAAAGTCCCCTCTCCCTTGTTGAACAGTTTGGTGCAGAAAATTTGATGAAAGTGGCATATGTTGAACAAAGCAAAGAAAGAGAAGTCCTTCACCAAGAAGAGAAAAGGGATGAAACTAAGATGGAAATAAGGATTCAAATAGAGGTTGAAGCTAAAGAGGAGTTTGAGGAAAATGAAATTATCCTCAAACAAATAAAATAATTGAAGAATTCAGTTGAGAAATTACAAGAGGCAGATAAAAAGTTGAAGGATCAACATCATCAAGCCAGTGCCAACTCTCAGCTCCAAGAAAATGAAATTCAGAAACTAAAAACATAATTGGAACAGGTAACAGCCTCCAAGGATGAGTATATGCTTATCAGTGACCATGATATACAAATGGAAGAGTTGTGGAAATAGTAGTCCTGAGAGATTTCCAATACCATTTAGAAACTAACTAGGTTAACTTGGTTTGCAATTTTCCTCTCCTTGCATTGGGACATGCAAGATCTTAAGCTGGGGGGGAAATGATGGGGGTTAAAGTGTTCCAATAATTTACCCTTTTTTTTCCATTTTATTTTGTATTTCCTACCATCCTAACATTATTTGTCATAGGAAGTATAGGTATTTGATGAAATGTAATAGGAAAATAAAATGATTAAGAAAGTCCCAATGTCAGTTGAAACACTAACTAATCTATGGCTGACTAGACAGGAATTAATCGAAAAAATGCAAAGATGGTTGAGGACATGGACAAGGAGTGATCAAGCTATTTTTGTTTATACTTATTTTGAGGATAATGCTTGTTAAAGACTATTTTATGTTTCTGGCCAGTGGTTGATTTGTAGTTTTATCAGACTCATATGTTTTGTTGTTTATTGAACTTAAATGGTTTGTTGGTCATAGGCCATGAACAAACCATGCAAACCTATCGCTGCTTGTTCTAGTATAAATATGTATAAGACTAAAAACTTCATAGATAGATGTTAATATAATATTGTATATCTATTCAAAAATCATTCTGAATCCATTATATGCATGTATGATTGAGCTTAATTAGAAGAGAGCATTAACATTTCTATCATCAATCGGCCAAGGAGGTAGGGCCCACTCCTCACATCAATTGATGATTTGTTTGCAGTCTTCAGTGTGGTAATTTAATGTGTGATTTGATTTCAAGTTTATTTCTTTTTTGAACATAAGTTAATCATTTACAGTCATGTGGAATTCATTTTTCTGAATGTAGATTTGATTATTTAGAGTTATGATTGTTTTCTTTACTCATTAATGTATTTGTTAATAATTCAAGAATTAAAGATTTGGTTCATGCAAATTGGAATTCATTGTTGATAGCACATCATCTCAATAGTACACTTTATTATTTTGTTGTCACACTTTCTGTTACAATTCATGTTACTGTAATTCCTATCGCAGTTTCTAGTAGTCTTCCTATCTCAATTTTTGCCAGGAAGTAGAAATAGCATAATCAAACTTAATTCAAAATTAAAGGTTTATTGTGCAATTCTAGGATACTGGTTTTAATTTAGTATTAAATGAGAATTTAAGAAGTGTGTGTTGGATTGGAGATAGGATTTTATTCATTTGCAAATTGAAGAAAGTGTGCTTTGATTTGAATCTTAGATTAAAAAAGTGTTTTAATTCAATCATAGATTCATCCATCCCCCTTAGTTCATTAGTTTTAGCTCTTAGGTAGATTTCCGCAACATCGTTCAGAAGCTTATGCCCCTAGATTGACATTGAGGAGTAAACTGAGGAAATTCCAAAGATTAATCCAAATCCATTTTCCAAACCGAGATAGAATTGCAAGGATATTTTCACCCATAATATCAACCACAGTTTAATCCAATTGACTAGCACCAAAAATGCAAGAAGAGCTTACAAAGCTTAGAGATGGTGGCATTATCAAACCCATTAGACACTCTTCTTGGGTTTCAAACTTGGTGCCTATAAGAAAAAAATGGAGACATAAGGTTATGTGTGGATTTCAAAAATTTGAATGTCTCATCACTCAAAGATAATTATCTACTTCTTGACATGGAGGCAATGCTACAAAGAGTAACAGGGTGTGAATTGTTGTCTATGATGGATGGCTTCTCAAGGTATAACCAAGTGAAGGTTAAGGAGTCAAAACAATACAAAAATGCTTTCACCACACCTTGGGGTACATATGTTTATGTGAGAATTCCTTTTGACCTCACTAATGTTGGAGCAACATTTCAAAGGGCTATGTAAGTAGCCTTTGTTGATCTGATCAATACTATAATGGTGGTCTATCAAGATGATCTTATATCATATTCCAAAAGGGTGAAAGACCATTGTGGACTCCTAGAAAATATTTTCATCAGAGCATTAGAATATGGCATATCTCTGAATCCAAAGAAATATCATTTTGCTGTCACAGAAGGTAAATTGTTAGGACATATAGTCTCAAAGGATGGAATAAGGATTGATCCTAAATGAGTGGAAGCTATTGATAAGATTCCTATTCCAAAGACTGTAAAGGCCATCCAATCATTCTTTGGAAAAATCAACTTTGTTAGGAGATTCATTTCAAATTTTGCTAAGATTGTAAAACCAATCTCAAAGATGTTGAAAAAGGGTTCAATGGTTGACTGGACAAAAGAAACCATTGATGCATTTGTGTCAATTAATAGAGCAATTAAGGAAGCCCTTGTACTAAAATCCCCAGATTTTGATAAACCATTTCAGATCTTTTCCTTTCCATCATTTCATAAAGTGGCAACTGTAATGTTACAAAAGAATACAGAAGGGTATGAACAACCTATCTCATTTTTTAGTAAATCACTTCAAGGAGCAGAACTGAAATGTGACATCACTGAGAAGCAATTCTATGCACTAGTAAAGGTAGTAAAGGAATTCATGCCTTACTTGGTAGGGGCAGAAGTAATTTCATATCTACCAGATGATACAATTAAGGATGTTTTCTCCCAAACAGAAGTCACAAGGAGGAGGTGCAGATGGATAAACTATATTCAGGAATTCAATATTGATATTCAAATTACCAAATTGGTGAGGGGAAAAGGGTTAGAAAAATTGATGGTCGAGTTTGATTTGGAGGTAGCACAAGTTTACAATGTCAAGGGAGAAGAAAAGTGGATATCAAGTATTGAGCATGCACTGTGGTACAATAATATAGCATACTATCTCAAATATATGAAATATCTTGAAGGCCTGAATGACAACTAGAAAAGGACCTTAAAACTTTAGGCATTAAAATATTTTTTTTTGTGAATCGAGACCTATATTGGAAGAATAAAGATGGTGTCTCATTTCTCTACCTAGATGAAACACAAATAGAGATCATTCTAAAATAAATGCATGAAGGTGTGTGTGGGGGGCACTTCTTGACAAAAACCACTACCCATAAGATATTGAGAGTAGGCTACTACTAGCCTAAAGTCTTCAACGATGCCCACATATACGTAAGAAAGTGTGAGGCATGTCAAAGGTTTTCTAGAAAACTAAATTATCAAGGAGCCTTACCATTAAGACCTATGCAGATCGAGGCCCATTTTCATCAGTGGGGAATTGACTTTATAAGAGAGATTACATATAGGTCTAGTGGTGGAAACAGATGGATCTTGGTGGCCACTGATTATTTTACAAAATGGATAAAATCAATACCAACAAAACAAGCCACTAGCAAGGTTGTGATTAATTTCCTATTAGAAAACATCATCACTAGATTTTGGGTTCATGTGAGGCTCATCACAGATAATGGAATGTACTTTATATCAAATGAATTCAAGACATTTTGTGACTCCTATGGCATAATAATTTCATATACTTCACCATACCATCCTCAAGCAAATGGTCAGGAAGAATATAGTAACAAAAGTATCATAAAAATAATCAAAAGGATGTTGGATAACAACAAGAAGGTGTGGGATTCCAAATTAAGATTGGCTTTATGGGAAAACATAATTACTGTAAAAGGGCCACTAGAAAATCTCCATTTAAACTGGTGTATGGAGCCCAAGTTAGGCTCCCAATACATAACCTCTTACCAATCTACAAATTCATCCTACAAGAAGATATAGAAATCCTTGAGCCTATGGAAGAGAGGATGGAACAATTGGTAGAATTGGATGAGGTCATATCTCAAGCACAAGAGCAAAATATGAAGATTTGATCACAGACAAAGAACCTATTTGACAAAAGGGAAAAAGATAGAAAATTTAAGGTGGATGACATGGTCCTTATGTGGAATGCCAGGAGTTAGGATAAAGGGAAGCATGGGAAATTTGAAGCACTATGGTTGGGCTCATTTTTCATTATTGGAAAGTGTGGCAAAAACTCATACTACTTGCAAAATATGATCGATGAAGATCAGGAGTTGTCAATGCATAGACAATTCCTGAAGTACTTCTTTTCTTGAAATTATTATTTTCCATGCAAAATAGATTAGGATTTTCTTTTTATTTTCACCATCTCCATCCATGGTCTGGGTCCCAAAGAATACTTATGGATACTTGCAATGACTTCACAGTCATTCATCCCCAACCAGAGACACTTCTAGGATTAAAAAAATCAACCTCAATTCCCCACAAAAAATCCATTTTCCCATCAAAATACCCTATCACCTAACATGTCATTTAAAAAATTACCATTCAAAATACCCCATTTATTCACCCTATAGTCATCACCTTAACAAATTCACATCCATTATCATACCTGTATATGAAGGAAGTCATGGCAATGAGACTATATTATGTCGGTGTGTCACTTTAGGGTCCCTTCAAAGAAATGATGGAGCAAGACAATATGAATTTTATTGAGGAGAGTATATCATGTTGAGGAAACTTTTTTTAGTGTCCCTCCGACAGTCCGACTAAAATCTTATTGAAGGAATCTTAGCACATCGAAGGGTAATGTTTTTGGGTCTCTTCGATAACTTGAGACATCAACTACCAAGGAGCATAATATTTTAAATTTTATTACTCTGGCACGAATCACAAAGTAACTACACCTCAGCATTAAGGAAACAGAAAAAAATCTCTCAGACATGGCATAGCAATATATTAGAGTGACAATGAAAAGTCAAAGAAACAATGCTAGACTTATACACCTGAAGAGTCAAAGAGACTTTGGAATGTCAAGATGAGTAGTTTATGGGTCCCCTCGATATAATGAAAGTGGAAAAGTTCATTGAAGAGAAAAGTATATATCGAAGGGATGAGGAAATTTGTCTCTTCAATGAAATGATAGCATTTATTAAAAGAGAAAAAACGAACATCAAAAAAAGGGTTTGGAAGGACTCCAAAATACTGGAGTAAAGTAGTTCATAGTCCCTTCGAAAACTAGAAAAGGAAAGAAGAAATATTAAAAGGAGATATCGGGGGAAAGGATATATATCACTGAGAACTAGATATCAGTCCCTTCAACAGCCCTAAAAGCGAATGAGAAAATGACAAAAACTAAGGACTCCATCAAAGGGAAGGATGCATATCGGCAGGACAAGGACACTGGTCCCTTTGATGAAATGATGACACTTGTTCCTCGGTTGTAATAATAAAAAAGGAAAATGATTAAAATATGATACAATAAACCCATAAACATATCAGAGTGATACAAGATTTGAAGAGACTACTTGTAAAGAAGGGTTCAAGAGGACACTATGATATCGGAATGAAGCCATATAGAGTCTCTTCGAAATATCGAAAGGAAGAAAGAGTATGCCATTAAAAAGGACATCAAGAGAAAAGAGAAATATCAATATGAACAAAATATTGTCCTCTCGATGCAATGAAAGAATTGATAAGACAACGACATGACAAAGAGAAAATTTGGTGGTGATGATGAGCAAATTGACGACCTATATTCAAAATAATTGATTATACTCTTGATGACACGAAAGTGCCATCAAATGATACTAATGAACCAAAACAGAGGGCATTAAAAAATAAAATCTTGAAACTACTTGGAAATCATTAAGCAACTAGAGAGAAAGGAAGTAGAGTATAGTAGTGGACAATGACAACATGACCAAGAAAGGAACTTGTTGTTCAAGCAAGTACCCAAGCTTGAGATGAAATTCTCATTATTTAAAGCAAGTTGAATTATCAAGCATAGAAGTAGGATTTTTTTTGAAAATTCATATTATGGAAAGTACATCTGAAAACCCTAAAAATAAGAGATAGAAATTGGAAACTAGACATCTGAATTAGGACTTGATTGATCAGTGTCCTAGCTCTTGACAGAGGTCCAGGCGGAATTCATAATTAAACCCTTAAGCTGAGAAATTGGAGGATAGAAACAAGGAGGTAGGCGATACATGGACCCCAACAAGGGGATATGATTTGTTTATATACCACTATAAGAAGATGCAAAAACACCAACTAGTCTCCAAACCATGGAGACTCAATTTAGGAAAGTTGGTGGTACCTAATGTGTTCATCAATATCAAATTGATTAAGGCACTTTCCAACATATATGATTCACAAACCCACACAATTAAATTGGAAGACGAATCTTCTTTCACCCCTGTTACCAAGAACTATATTTCCATGGTGTTCCAATTAGATGCCAACACAAATATGAAATTTACAATTAAAGAACTCCTAGAGGAATACCACAATATGAGCTCTAGTTACAAAAGGTGGAGATTTCCATTACAAATGCCCCGCAATGAAGGGAACCAACTTAGGGTGTTTTCTATAGAGGAACACCCTCCATATTTTGTGAAACTCTTTGAAGAATACTTCCAATACACATACTACTCTATTTGCCAAGTGCTTGGTTTGGATACCCCCATATTTATGGCCATAGCACCAATGGTCTTAACAACTAATGTGCAAATTCAAGATGCTTGAACCCTTGATTATGTTGAATACTTAGCCAATGGCATTCACAATGCACTTGTTTCTATAAAAAATAATGGAGGTATCAAATTCAGGCATTATTCATTATTCATGCATCTCATTTTATATGAAGGAAAAAGTATGGGGATGTGGAGCGAACATTTAAGAATAAAGGACATAGATTGTAATGGAAATATCAGACCAATGTAGATGTGCAAGATCACACTATTTGTATTTTGAAGAATATTTTGTGAAACCTTTATACAAACCCTTGGGTTGTCCATATGATTATAGTTTGTCACCAGAAATACAAAGATTCCTTAGACACAAGGATAAGGATGAAAGAGGGAAATTCAGTCATTACTGGGGTGATTGGTATGCCTATGATGGCTGTACAAAAATTAGAGTATATGGTTATGAGGGAGCACCATTTTTGCTACCTAAAACTTGTCCAAATAGGGTTGCATATTTAGAGATTGTGAGGCAACTAGCTTACTCAGATTTCATGCATCTTAAGAATCATAACAATTAATCCCTTATGCTTGGGACATTGTGCTTTGGAGATTTTACTATGGTTTCTAAAAAAGGGGTATGAGTTAATTGACAAAAAGCTAGAGTGTTATAATTTTCCTAAAGGGAATGAAAGGTTGAAATTTGACCCTAGAAATTTTATAAATGATGGAAAAACAAGTCAAATATTGAAAGGGTATCGCCACATACTTTTTGAAGTGGATGATTTAATAAGAAATATTGATGAATATCACACTGCTAGGAAGAGAAGCCTTTATAATAGAGTGATGACAACAAAAGCTTGGAGAAAATAAAACAATCCCTCATATGAAGGTGGCTTTCTAGAAATTGAAGATCCCATAGAGAGGTTGGATGTATTAATTTCATGTGAAGAAAAATTAACTAGGGTTGTGCCTCCTTTTGTGTTCACAAAGAAAATAAATGAGGATATTAGAGGAATGCAAGTTGAAAGTGAAACTCCACTCTGCCAACTCTCTCCTTAGCCTACACCGGATATTAGCTTCTCAGTTGAAACATCTATTACAAAAGAAGAAGTCGAGGGTGATGATGAAGGTGTGCAGGTGGTTAAACCCGTGATTGAAAATTATGAGCCCCCAATGGAAAGAAACATTGTTGTAATAGAATCCTCAAATGAGCTTTCAAATGATGTAAGACATTGTGCCAGCTAGAAGTTTATTTTTGATGTTGTTTTTGTTAAAACCTTTGAGTTTAAGACATTTATTTATGATTATAAAGGTAAACTAATTAGAGAAAGGATTAAGGATATCACACCTAACAAGGAAGTAGAAGCTTTAAAAGAGCTACAAGACGAGGTTGATAAAGAACTGGAAGCCATTACCCCAAAATTTGGAAGGACATTGCTAGAAGAGGTAGGGGTCATGCTGCTCCTGGGGTGGGATATGAGCTTTGCCATTGTATTTGACAACTTTTGGAGAAGTTAGAATAAAACCCTACAATTGAGCATATGAGTAGATAGAGTGTACACTGGATCAGGTTATAATCTAGACAATGAAACTTTGTTAATGTGGGCCTTATACCCACCAAACAAGAAACCTGTAGTCATTAATGATCCTAACAAGTCATTTGGCCACCTCCTTGTGCAATGGGTTGAAGATAGTGATCCTCAAGAAACAACAAATTTGAATTTTAATGTTGATAGGTTCATCAAGGCCCAAATCGAAAGGTCGGTGAAAGATAACAAAATATATATGACTGAAAATGAGAACCTAAGACATCAAATAACTAGTTATAAAGATAAGTTACCATCTTCCTTGAGTACCTACTCCCCATTGATAGACAATAATAATAGGGTATTATAATCCATGGCTGAAAGTACTTATTAGAGACATAGGGCTGAGAGATTCCAAAAGAAAGGTGATAAATTGGAAGTGGAAATGAAGTCTATCAAGCTCAATATCATCTTGGAATTGATAAAGAAAAGTTTTGACAAAATGCTCGAGAATGTTGACAAGGTATGGACAGTTCACATTAGAACACATGTTGCTTTCCAAGAACATAAAAGACTGCATCTCAGAATGATGTAAAAGAAGGAAGAATTAATAGCCAAGGAAAATTTTGATCATCAAGTGTTCAAAATTTATGATGAATTGATTGATATTCATGACAAATTTGGTATCGTGTTGATAGAAGAGTTGGGTGATTTCAACCAACCCTGGACATGGCTTTGCCTAATTTCTTTGACGATGAAGGAGATTTGAAAGAACATAACATATGTAAGAATGAACTAGCTCAGTTGCTACTAGAGGTTCTTGAAAAAGTAAACAACAAATCAATGATGGTGGAAAATACACATTCATAGTTGGAGCAAATATTCACTTTAGAGTTTTTCTATGGACATAATCACCAATGGTGATACATATGCTATCCAATACTATATTGAGCATCTTTCCAAAGTCAACATGTACATTGCTCGAGCAACATAAGGATCAAAAGTTTCATCAAAGTTACTTAGCATTGGATACACTATCATGGAGAAAGGACCTTGAACAGATCTTAAGTGATCATGGGTACTTGATGAAGATTAATAGACTGTGGTGTATCATGTATGTTTTTGACTTCATTGTTTCTCTTTTTTAATTGCATTTTTTAGGGTTTTAGTTTATGATTAGAAAAAATGTAAATGAAGAGACACCACTTTATATGTAACGGTTTGAAGCTTTTTGCTTCCTATATATAAAGAGAAACCAAGACCGAGTTTTAAAATCATCATCATCTAAGACATTTTACATAATAGAACACATAAAAGACTTCTGATATGAATTGTATTATCTTTTGAAGAAATCTAATAGAGGAGAAAATTTAGTTTGGTGGCCAAATTTCTGTGGTTCAATTGCTTTTTGATGTTGATTCATATATGTTGTTGTCTCCAGAGTGGTCTTTTCTTGTTATTCAAATTGAATATATCAAGCAAATACTTAATTCATCAGGACACATTTTTTGCCTCTGTGTGATTTCCTTGATTGTTTTCTGCAAGAAGAGAATTAAAATTCCCTTTAAGAGACTCTTTTTAATTGGTTTATGCCCAAAGTTAAAATCCTTTTAAATTAATCATCGTAACTAGTTTCCTTCAAGCAAGAATTAAAATCCTTTCAAACATTCATAGTAACTTGGGAAGATATCATTGGGATTTGTAAGAAGAGCTTGGTAACTAACAACCTTGCATGTTTATACAAGGTATAAACATCTAAAAAGTGCCAAATAATTTGAGTTAATCCAGGAGAGAGGACACATCCATCATACACATCTTGACTTTGTTTCCCAAAGTAGATAGAAAGCATTGTTCATATTCATTATAAAACAATACTTCATAAAAACCTTATTTACACATTTCAAATTTTAGACATTAGGAGTAGGAATAAATGTTATTTTTGCATCTATTTCATAATTACATGCCAATGTGGAATAGATAATCAAAATTAGAGAGTAAACACAACCTTTAAGATTTTAAATCTACTTAATTGTCAAAGGTACACCTGTCTAGGTCTAGCAAAACCTAAAGAGCAGGGAGTTCTCAACCATATTGGTTGACTCCATTCATTGGCCAAAATATTTTAAGCCTGACCATAGACCTTGGCATAGTCTTAGGGTTTGCAATCTACAATTTTGGGAACCAACAAAAGGTTAAAGGGTTTTTAAGAAACAAGATCTCACATCCCTCATTAATTTTAATAGAATTCATAATTTCATCAACCCTAACTTGGCCTAACAAGTAGATTATTTTATCCACCCTTATTATGGCTTTGATTTAATGGTTTTCAATGGTGGAACTTGACCTTGTAATGATAAGTGTTGAAATGTTTGCATCTTAGTGGGAGACTACACTCTCAAATCTTATATATTTTCCCTTCCTCTAGGAGGTTGTGACATTTTTTTTGGAACCCATTGGCTCCTCACTCTTGGTCCCATCTTATGGAATATTTTTAAAGTTTGGATACAACTCATTAATAATGGACAAAAATACACCTTATGAGGACTCACACCTAGCTCCATTAGTCTCATTAGCTCTCCTTATATTATTTAAACATCATAAGAATTTAATTCTAGTTATGTAACTTGCCTTAGATAGATATTGTTTTATCCATCTTTTTGAATGCCAAGATATCATGGTGAGATGATGGAGAAATTTTATGTTATAAATATATTGATTATCATTGAGTGCATTGCTTGGCTTGATTTACATTCTCTTCCATAATATGTTATCAATGAATATGTGCATTAGATATATGATGCATGAGCATATAGGTATGCTAGATGTCTAATTTTCACATAGTGAATTAGATTCCATCATGTATGTTGGCCATATATTGCTAGATCATTTGTTAGTGATTTGGGCTCCTCCAAAGGAATAGCACGAGGAATCTTAATGCTTCATGGTAGGGTGGATATAACCTCAATTATTCTCTCCCTCTCTCTCTTCTTCTCTTTCTCTTGCAGCTTTTGAGTATGATTCAAGATGTGTATATATGCATCTATAACATAATTTTTTTTTGGATTTTATAGTTACGCTAAAGTCTGGTAAATGGACTAGTACTAGTTGCAATTACTTGGAGAATCATTTTATATATATATATTTTTTAAATGAAGTGTTTGACTCTTTTAACTCTTTATAATGATTATGTTTACTTTATTCATTAATTTCCATACTTTAGTAAGTAATTAAGGAGTGGTGGTTACATGTGGTATTAGAGCTTTGGGTTTAGTACTAGGGATTAAAGTCTACGACATTGAACTTGTATTTCTCTAAGTGCTTAAAAACGCTAGAATTGAGATGATATCTAGATTAATTAGAGTCTTGTTATTTCCTAGATGGTTTAGTATGGGAATCAAGTAAGGGGAATATGATCAACAATTGCAAGTCAATAATATAGAACAAAGTTTATTTGTATGATTTATTATTTTCTTTGTATGAAAGGAAATAATCTATGATGTATATGAATGATTAATGACTTTCCAAATTCATGTTTTTATTATTATTGTTGATTTGAAAATGTACTTGAATAGTGCATGATTTTCGTGAATAATGTATTTTCATGATTATAACTGCTCATAAGTTTGACATGAGTAGGAAATTATTATGGTCATACTTATGATCCTTTTATGTGAAATTTTTTATATGCTAAGTTCACTTTTGAGGCCACAATTTGTTAGTGGTCTTGCATAATTATAGTCTTGTGTAACTATATTCCATAGAAAAGGCATGTGTTGAAAAGGTGATAACTGACTTCCAAGTTGAAATTGAGGGAGTGAATAAAGAATAAATGCTTTGGCCAAAAATTGGGTCACTTCATGAGTAAAAAATAATTTGCATAGATATTTATGCTAGTGATCATTAAATAGGTTGCAAGTGTTAGTTACTTCATGATAGCATAGAATTCATGCATGTCGTGACAAGATGAACATGTTGCTTAGGTCACATGCAAGTAGCCATAAATGATGAGATGAAGATATTTTTATGTCACATGATTAACGAGATGAACATATTTATTCAGTAAATATTTAGGTCACATGCAAGTAGTCATGAATAATAGATGAGCATATTTATAGTGTGAAATACGAGAAGGTATTAAATGACAAAAACTTATTAATTAATATATTCTAGTGTGTGTTTCAATGTGTGTAATTGTATGATTTTTTTTAATGAGTTGGATTGATTCTCATTGGATGAAAGATTAATACTTTATTTTCCAATCTATTATGAAAAGAAAGGTAAATATTGAGATGATAAACTGGCTGTGTAACAACTAACCATGTTTAAAGAGATAAGAAAAATGGTGAACTCAAGATTTCAATGTAGGTATAACCTTAAAGGTTTCCTTTACATGGTATGAATGAGTATATCATATTAATTCAATCATGTGTAGCTTACTCCCTATTTGTGACTAAGTAATGTTGTTTAAGGATATTATAAATAACTTGGATTAGGATTATGTTACATATCTTAGGAATGATCAAGTTGTGATATAGTTTAATGCTAATTTCAGTTGTATGAATTTGAGTGATTTATTTAAAATCTTAAAATGATTGTTTTTTCATTAATAATATTGGATATTGATATATCATCCATCCATTGAGATTCTCATAAGTTTTTAATCTTTTATAACAATCTAACACTAGTACAATTGTTTGATTCATGATTAGACATAAGGATCATGTTAGGTACATTCTTGAGCAATTCCTAACATGGTCAAATAATCAAGTTGTAAAGGTATTGTAAGACCAAAAAATGAGGTTTCTATCAACATCAAACATGAATATAATCTAAACAACCACTAAACTTAGAGAATTCAAATGCTAATCTCAAATCTAATCTATTTAATGAAGAACAAAATCAAATATGGAAACATAAGTTACAAATGATACCAATACACCTTCCCTTCCAAGCTATTTTCGATTCACCTTCATTGTCTCTATTCATATGTCTCCTTGAATGTGGCTCTCATATTTTGCATGTGCTCATTTGCTTCAAGTTCAAGAACATTGTTGAATGATGAGGAATGACAAACATGAGAAGAAGGCTTCTTTTATAGAAATGCTCATTTGAAATGAACGATATGGATGCAAAGATCAAAGATCAAGATCAACGGTCAATATGTGTCGAGAGGAAATAGATTGAGCAGTTAGCTGAGCTGTTTAATCCAATCAAGGGAATTGATTGGATAATCAATGGGATTGGATTGAATAATCAGTGAAATTAGAATAATTGGTGGAATTAGATAATTAATTAGTGGGATTGGAATAATCAATGGACATGATTGATCAGTTAGCAAATTAGATTGAATAATAAGTGGATGTGATTTGATCAATCACAATGTGTGAGGATAATTAATTAATTTTGAGAGGAACATGCAAGATGTATTTGGATTAATAAATAAAAGCTTATCCATTAATTGATCATGTTGAGTGAATATTGGAGAATTAAATAATTAATTTAATTATTTAATCTAGAAGTGGAAAAATGGTTTAATTAAATAATTTGTAACAATTATTTAATACAAGAAGGATGTTTGATGTTTAATTAAATAATTAGTGATAACTATTTAATTAAAATAGAAGAATAGGTGAAGTTAGCGACATAATTAAATAAATAAGGTTTATTTAATTAATCCAAAAGAATAATGTTTAATTAGGACATTATTAAATATATAAGATTCATTTAATTGGTCAAGGAGAATAAGGATAATCAAGACTTTATTAAATAAATAAGATTTATTTAATTAGTCGGAAATGATGATTGAGGATGAATTAATTAAATAATGTTAAATTACTTAATTAATAGTAGAATATGAAAAATGATATAATAATTAAATAATAATGTATTATTTAATCATTTTAGTCGAAAAGTGTTGTTCGCAAGTGAGGACAATTTCGGGTATCTACATGTATGAATCTTGTATTTGTTATGATACAAAATAAAATTGATTTTAAATGATTGACATTGTGATGATTATTTATATATCCTATAGTCATTAAGACATGACTATTCTTAAGGGGAAGGGATGTCACATCTCATTTAATTAGCCTAGTTTAATTAATGAATTATTGTGTATTGAATTTTTAATAGTAGACAATTAGATAGACAATTTCATTATGTTAAGTATCATTTGAAGGGTAAATACAAATTATTATAATAATGACTAATTATGTGTTATGTTTCTATAAGTGCATCAAAATATGTTGACACTCTCTTAGGTTGAAGAGAGAGTATCATCAAGGAAAAGGCTTTATTCAATGGAGATAACATGTCATGATGGAATCAACACACACACACTTAGACTCGTGTAATTAGGTTGCATATGTGTGTGATAAAGATTAGAAATTTCGAGTTCCCACATTTGAATAATTGTATTACTCTGTAATTGGTGTATATGTGTATTCCTTATTTATTTATATTTTCCTAAGAATAAAATCTTTATATAAATCTAGGTTAATAGAATAACTTGGAGAGCACTTATCAACATTGGGTCATGAACCTAACTTAGCACAAGAATGTGCTACTCGTTGATATGTAGTTGGATTTAGACATTCCATCTAAATGAACTCCAATTGAATGAAAATTGACATGGAAATGTAAAATAACATTTTTCTTTTAATATTATTATAATAAAAATATAAATAATATTAATAAATAACATTGTATTTTATTAATGAAGCATGCTAACATTTTTATTTTTAAAAGAACTAAAATCATTTTTTTTAAAAATAAGAATAAAATAATTTGATAAAAAGGAAGGGAACCAACCAATGATACAAGAAAATTTTAGTATTGTTTACAAGTCTTAAAGGCGGGTGGAAACAAAAGAAACAAAATTTTAAAAAATATAAACTCAAAATAGCCCACATGCCTTCTCAATGCTTCCAAAAATTGCATGCATATCTAACGTGGAAGAGATTGGTGAAGGTTGTGAAAATTGGATTTATACCTGGCACTTGCTTTTGCTTAAAGTTTCTAGGTACCATGAAGGCTGGAAGTATGGTTAATTCTAATTTAGCCATTTATATGTTCAGTTGTTGGGTCTGAGAAAATTTAGATTTGGGTATTTAATTGAAACTAACTATTGATTATAAGGAGTACGAATGATGAATGATTCATGGAGTTTTGTATGGTTCAAAAACTGTATTTGAAAAATAATATTTATTTCCTTTATGACAAATTGAAACCCTAATGTTTTCTACTGATTTATTCATGAATGTTAAAATTCAGAAGATAATAAACATTCTTGTCACTTTCCCATTGTTCACTGAATCTAACAAGGGTTTTGTGATTTTTTTAGGATTTTTAACAGTGAGTTACAGAAATTGCAAAAAACAAATGGTCTAAGAATACCAAGGTGGGTAAAAGTTCTAGAAAGAATGAGCTATAATCCCATTTGAGCCACTAGCATTTCATTTTTCTGAATGTCCATATGTCAAACTGTACATTCTTCTTTTGCATGTTGATCTATATATAATTCTCCAGATTTCCCCCTTGCATTTGAAGTACTAAATCTGTACATGAATTCTTAGCTATAATAAAACAAGAGCTGCAGAGCAGCGAAGTTCCTGCCAAAGTGTGCAAGAATGGTTTTGTTCATGATTTTTGTGTATGCTTTGATTGTTGAGGTATCATGTTCTTGCCATATTTAAAAATATGTTCTATAGAATCAGTCCTCTGCATTTGCAAGTTGCACAAGGGTTTCAAGTCCTGCATTACAGTAGGAAACACAATTGATAAAAATACATGTTTACTTCAAAAGTAACAAACATCCTTTTCCTTCTAAATTTGATCCAAAAAATGCAAACATTGTGCTCCTTTCATTTGTAAATTGCACAAGGGTTTCAAGTCCTGCATTATAGTAGGAAACAAGATTGATAAAAATGCATGTTTACTTCAAAAATAACAAACTATTACAGTAAGCAAGAGCACGCGTCTTGTTCATTATTACTAAAACCACTCCTGTATGTTGTAAATCTGTAGGCATCCTCTGCTAATATGATAGCATGCTGCCCGTGAGGCCTATCAATGAGTGTAGCAATATTCTTTAACCGGGCTAATAGATTTGTCAAACTATATCCAACTATATCCAGTCTTACCGTGCCTCTAACTCTCAGTCAAGTATCCCTCAGATGCCATGATTACAAAATATGCACAAAATGGATTTTTTATAACTCTGACTCTTAGTCAAGTATCCCTCAGATGCCAGATTACAGAATATGCACAAAATGGATTTTTATAAAAGGCTTTACAAAATTTTAAGTGAATGCAATTCACAGATGTAAAACCAAATTCCACAATTTTTCCCCAGCATCCTGCCTACCCGTGCTAACATGAAAGCTTTGGATTAGGGTATAGACATCCATCAAAGGATAAACAAAGGGGAATTTTTGTCAGGTGTATTAGTTGCAAGTGTCGTGGTAGACATGTAAGCCAAGTGTGGAAGTATAGTCAAGGCAGGTGAACTATTTGACAGAATTCCTCTAAGAGATGTATCCTCTTGAACTGCAATGATTGTTTCACAAGTAGAAACGAGAACAAACATTCTTCTATTTTGTAAGTTTTCATAATATAATCTCCAGAAGTAGTCTAGTTAGAATAAATTTAGTAGATCTTGTAATTTCTCTTTTATGCTATGCACAATGCATGGTATGATTCCAACATCCAAATTTTGTAAATAACTTGTGGTTCTACAAAAGACCTTTGTATTGTTCAAAAATAAAGTTGTACAAAAGCAAGATCATGACTGTTAAATTACATTATCAAAAGTTTTAGAAATATAAACAGCAAGGACATCCTAAAGAAATCACTCAAAATTGTCGACCTAAATTGAAATTATATTCAACATAAGTAACTTTAATAGATGAAAGAGTTATTCTTATAAGTTATAGAAGAAAAAAAAAGGGCAAAGAACCACAAACTCTGAGATTCAAGGGAAAGTAGAATGTAGTTATCTATATTTTAACACAAGGAACAATTGAACAGAAAATAAGTAATTCATCCATGATAAAATGAAAAATCAAATCAAAGAAATAAATCATTGTCTCATTATCATAATTAGTTCTCTTGAACTTTAATAAAAGTGTAGAAACAAATGAACAAGGGTAAGAAGATATTTTTAGCAGATAAGATAAAATTCACTATAAGCAGTGGTAGCCATAAAGACAAATGGGAAACGTACAGAAACAAATCATGGAAGAAACCTGGAAAGCATCCCAAAGTAAGAGAGAAGATGCAATTTGGATATAATATGGCTTAAACACAATTAAAATCTCCAACATGGCTGTGACGATCTTAGAACTGAAACACTATACATGTAGAGTGCTGGGATGGAAATATTAACATTTTATAGTATGACACAAAAACAGAGAGAATTTTCCAAAAGCTCATGGGCATGTCTTATGTCTATTACAATCTACCACGTAGAGGGCAACATTTCAAATCCAGCAACAATTATGATATAACAAAAACTTATTCTTTCAAATTAAAAGAAAATCACAAGATCATAATCACATGGGCACAACAACATGAAATTGCACAACAATTCTTACTCAAGTATATGCCATTGTAGCGGTCCGATTCGGCTAGTGATTTTTTTATTATTATTAATCATGATTCATAACTAATTATCAACTAGTTACTGCTAATTGAGGAGATTGGTTCTGTTCCATGTTAAAAAATTCACCATCTTCCATTAATTCCTTGAACATAAGACCAGACAAAAACATCAGTATTGTCTTCTATATCTTCCATGGACTTATGCCTCCTATAACACAATCTGAACCATAACTGATGAATTACTCCTTTATTGGTTTGGTATAGGCCTATGGCTAAGGCTCCTGTATACTCTGAATTCCAGACATCAGAATATGAATTACACTCACTTTATTGAGCTAGATAGTTTGACAACATGCCACTTCTCCAATAGTTGATGTTAAGGAAATTTTGCATGATCTCATGCCATGAAAGAAAGTTAAAGTTTACTTGTTTGCAGGAGTTGAAAAATCAAACACCTTCGCTGACTAAATCATAGTTACAGGTTCCTTTAATGGATATTAAAACCCAAGAAATTATCAACTGGTAATTGCTAACTGAGGAGATGTGTTCTGTTGTACCATGTTAAAAAAATTCATCACCTTCCATTGAATCCTTGAACACACGAATTGATAGAAACATTAGTATTGTCTTTTGTATCTCCCATGCACTTATGCCTGCTATGACACAGTTTGAACCATAACTGATGAATTAGTTCTGTATTGGTTTGGTATAGGCTTATAGCTAAGGCTCTCCTATGTGCCTCAAAAATAGTTTAAACTTTAAACTTGTTTTCTGGAGTTGTTATATCACACTCTCACTGACTGAATCATAGTTATGGTTTGGTATAGGATTATAGCTAAGGCTCTCCTATGTGCCTCAAAAATAGTTTAAACTTTAAACTTGTTTTATGGAGTTGTTATATCACACTCTCACTGACTGAATCATAGTTATGGTTTCCTTTGATGGTATTAAACCCCAGGAAATGATTCATCCTATGTGTTCTTACCTAATTACTCAAGTCTATTACTATGTGATTTGTAAGCCAATTCAGAGCATTTTGAATGGAGCCAGGATCATGTATCACTTTACCCATAAATATTACAGACAATGAATTGATATCTAAATGGAAATGTTAGGTTCATTTCACCCTAGGTTTAAAAGATGAATGGGTAGTCTCCATGCAACATTAAGATTTTATTTACCATTTTTATGCAAGGCAGTCATTACCAAGGTAACAGTGATATCTTTGAAAACATTATTTGAGGAGGTCAAATACATAGTTCATGGACAAAATTTGAAAAGAAAAAAAAATTGAGGCGTAAACTACCACCTAAAAGCACGATGTATACTATTTTTGGCATCCATCATTGGTACAAAGTCACAAACCATTTGTTAAAATTTAAGAAACATGAAAGTATTACACGTGGTAGTCTTTATCATAGGGATGTGCTAAACAAAACCATGTTTTTATACTGGCTATAATATTATGTTCCGTTTGCTTGGCCGCTATTTCTTGCAAAATGTAGCAAACACCATTATCATCATAGAAGGCAGAACATGGGTTATATTCTACTTTGCACAAATCAAAGTGGTGGGCCTACAAATCTTTTGTACATACAAGCTGGGGAAGTTCCAGGGACCGGTGCTAAGGGAGGAGGGACAACCACTGGGTGTAGAATAGAGGAGAACATAATACATGAAGTGCCAACACTAAAGAACATATGGAGGAGTTTGCAAAGATTGAGGAGAGTCAAATACTTGTTGATTACCTGGGTACTTTCTGATTGCTTGTAACACTTGGCAGCTGATTACTATTCCACTCTGGGTGTTTCGAGGTTGGCCAGTGTTAAGGATATCACATCTGTGTTTCGAGGGCGAATAGTTTTTGGGATGCATTACAATCCAAAATATGCTATCTTTGCCTCCATTCTGGTGATAGGGAGGATGTTAGAGCTGTTAATGTCTCTAAATAACGCCTGGCTTGCAACCCAAGTACAAATACTCCAATCCTGCTTAAACAAAACACAAACAAATTCTCATCAAGATCACTTCATGGCTTCATAATTATCAACCATTACCATCGCACCTAACTTGTGTTTGAGGTCCACATCATTGAGCAGTATGGTCGGGTGGTTGCAACCGGAGTAGTTTCAAGAGTCCAATTTGAAGTTGAAAGCATTGCATGATACCTAGACATGATCTTAGACCCCGCAATTACTGTTGCACACAATCGGGCCACTTGGCAACTGAGGCTTTCTGCACTTTCTCTACATGTGTCTCTCTACATGCAACGACTCCTACCCTAATCACCAACTATGCAAGCCATCTGACAGTCTGCAAAACCTCCTTCAAAATTCGTGTGTTCTCTAGTCTTGAGAGCTGTGAATACATTTGCCAACATTCTGTAGCTCCAATCAAAGGCCGCCAAAACACTCTACAGGAAAATTTGCGTTAAATAAATTGCAACCATTTTCATTGGCTGAAGGAGGACAGATTAATCACTGTTTAACGATTCGAGCCTTCGCTATAGTTCCCTGGCAGGAACTAACAATCTATGTTGAGATACCAATCATGTTGCTTTTTGATGCTCATGATGGGTCAAAAGTAGAAGTCAATTTTTTATGTCCAGTAGCTGCTTTACAATTTTTACTGATTTTATGGTAAGAGTAGAGATATTTTCAAACATTATTATATCAAGATGAGCAAAACTTGTAAGAGTGGAGATTTTCTCAAATATTCCAACGTTAAATAAGATTAAAGAGACATGTTCTTAAGATTGAATAATACACCTTCAAAACTATATGAGAGCGTTTCTATGAAGATAATTATCAACATCTAATATAAGATTGTTGTAAAAATTAGTGAGGTGAATTACAAAAAGAATTACTTGTGTGTGTTTCGGTTTCTTGTAAAGTTTTTTCTAGGTTTTTTTCTTTGTGCTTTCCCTTTTCTAGAACATATTGAAGTTTTAAATTTGGTCAATGGACATAAAATTTATGAGTGTTTAAGCATTGTTCTGTTCGTTGTAATCTGTGAGTTAAAAATTGTTAATTGATTTCCAAGATGTTCCCTAAATTTAAATTTTTATTGCCATTATTTATAAAATTATTATATATATGTGAGTGAATTTATTGAATAGGTCACAATCTTTTAGCTAGTTACCTTTCATGTATATTGGGTGATAATCTACAAACCCTATCATCTAGATATTGTTTTATCCATCTTGTTGAATGTCAAGATATCATGGCAAGATGATTGAGATGTTTTACATTGTAAACATTGATTTTCATTGAGTACATTCATGAGTCTATTGTTTTAGTTGATTTACATTCTCTTCCATAATATGTTATCAATGGACATGTGCATTAAATATATGATGCATGAACATATAGATATGCTAGGCTATCAAATATTCGTGTAGTGAATTAGATTTCATCATGCATGCTGGCCACATATTGCTAGATCCTTTGTGAGTGGATCAGGCTCTTCCAATGGAGTAGCATGGGGAAGCTTAATACTTTGTGGCAAAGCATATATCACTTCAATGTTGCTCTCTCTCTTCTTCTCTTTCTCTTGCAAATTCTAACTATGGTTCAAGATGTGTATATTTGCATCTATAATGTAGAATGTATTGAGTTTTATAGTTATGCAAAAGTGTTTTAAAGAATTTTATACTAGATGTAATGATTGTAGAATCATTTTATAATTCAAAAAAAAATAGTCAAGTGATTCTTTTAACTCTAGATAACCATTATGTGTACTCTATTCATTAATTCTCGTACTTTATTAAATGGCTGAGTGGTGGTTAGATGTGGTATCTCATGGGATTATTTCCCAACTTTCTACTATTTAACTCACAAAATATTTTGTGTCCCAACTAACCAAGAATCTCTAGGATCGTTTTTCTTGCTATGCAATTTTCTTCTTGGAACCAACTAGCTTACCACCATTTTGCTTGAAGATTACATCATTTAACGTGTACCAAGAATACACCTCCAAATATTTTCCCATACTAATAACCACTTTTGTAAAGACTAAACTTGAGAAACTAACCCAAGAACTCTTGTGCCAAGGGGTTATTCAACCTAACACAAGTCTTTACTCCTTCCTAATCTTATTGGTGCATAAAAAAAGATGGTTCTTGGTGCCTCTACATCAATTTTCATTGGCTAAAAAAATCCATCGTCAAGGATAAATATCTCATTATGATGGTAGATGCTTAGATGAAATCCACAGTTCCTAGTTTTTCTCTAAGATTCATTTATGATATGCTTATCATCAAAGTTGCATTAAAGAAGAGGACATTGTAATAATTGTATTGCACTCATGATGATCATTATGAATTTCTTGTCATGTCATTTGGCCTCACCAATGTACCATCCACATCTTAGAATTTGATGAATGATATTTTCTACCAATTCCTTCAATAATTCATCCTAATCTTCTTTGATGATATCCTTATTTATAGTTGCACTTGGGATGAGCACCTCTTGCACCTAGACAACACCCTCCAAATCCTTGATGCTAACCAATTATGTGTCAAGAACTCTTAAATTTCCTTTGGTCAAATTGAGATTGATTATTATGGTCACATTATTTCTAAAGGAGTTAATACGGAACACAAAGATTAAAACCATGCAAAAATGACCCAAAACCACAACCCTAGAGAGATTTTGTGAATTTCATGTCCTCATAGGATATTACCATAGATTAATCTAGAACTATGAAAAACTTTCCAGCTCCTCATAGTCATGTTCAAAAAGTATTGATTCTAGTGGTCGTCAACTATGAAAAAAGCATTTACCATACTTAAGAAAGTTATGTGCATGATTATAATTCTCGCTATGCTTGACTTCCCCAAAAAAAAAATCGAACGTGATGCTTCAATCTTTGGATTTGGTTATGTTTTAATGCAATAAGGGTGACCCCTTACTTTCACAAGTAAGGCCCTAACTAGAAAAAATATTATTCATTGCCTATGAAAAGAAAATGCTCCATTATTCATGTCCTTCACAAATGGTGTCAATATCTTGTCAAAAGAAACTTTTGCATTAAAAATAACCATCACAAACTCAAGTACTTTCTAGATTAGTGGGTCTTTTCTTCCAAGAAATAGAAGTGGGTCATTAAGTTTTGGGTTACATGACTATGATATTATCTACACAAATTTCCAAGGTAATGTTGTAGCAAATATCTTATCATGTCATTTTGAAGAGAATCCTACTCTAAGTGCCTTGTCATTACCCACACCAACTCTCCTCAATGACTTATATCAAGAATGTCAACAAGCTAGTCACATTCAACACTTCATCCAACAAGTTTCTAATCATCCCTCTTCTAAGCTAAATTATTCATTGTGACATAAAGGGCATAGAGTGTTGCTCTCCCAATTGAATTTGCAACAAAAATATTTGCCTAAATTTCATGTTACCCCCTCTATTGGTCACTCTAGGTTCTTCAAAACATATGAAAGACACAAGTATAAATTTTTCTAGGAATGTATCAGCAAAATATGGGATTTGTCAATGCAACAAAGGAAAAATTGTTTCCACCCCTATCCAACTACAACCACTATCAATTCTTGTCAGAGTGTGGACAAATATTTCAATGAATTTCATTAAAGGCCTTCTAAAGTTTGTTTGGAAACCAATAATTCTAGTGGTGATTGATTACCTCTCCAAATGTGTCCATTGTTATACCAACCCATCCCTATTCTACCTCCAATATTTCTCAAACTTTCATAAACCAAAACTTTCACCTCCATGGCATACTTGCTTCTATTGTCAATGATCATGATCCAATTTTCACTAGTCACTTCTAGCAAGAAATTTTCCAACATCATGGTATCCAACTTAAAATGAGCTCTATTTATCACCATATTGATGGCCAAATTGAAATTGTTAATAAATTCTTGGAGACCTATTTATGTTTATTTTCTTTCAATCAACAACATTATTAGATCAAATTGTGGAAATTGGAAAAAATGTTTCCACCCCTATCCAACTACAACCACTATCAATTTTTGTCAGCATGTGGACAAATATTTCTATGAATTTCATTAAAGGCCTTCTAAAGTTTGTTTGGAAACCAATAATTCTAGTGGTGATTTATTACCTCTCCAAATATGTCTATTGTTGTACCAACCCATCCCTATTCTATCTCCAATATTTCTCAAACCTTCATAAACCAAAACTTTCACCTCCATGGCATACTTGCTTCTATTGTCAATGATCATGACCTAATTTTCACTAGTCACTTCTAGCAAGGAATTTTCCAACATCATGGTATCCAACTTAAAATGAGCTCTACATATCACCATACCGATGGCCAAATTGAAATTGTTAATAAATTCTTGGAGACCTATTTATGTTTATTTTCTTTCAAGCAACAACATTATTAGATCAAATTGTGGCGATTGGAAAAATGGTGGTATAATACCACTTATCACACAAATACCAAGATGACTCCATATGAATCCTTGTATGGTCAATTGTCTCCAGGTCTCTCCAAATGTACATACCTAGTAGCTTGAAGGTACATGTGGTGGATTCCACCCTTCATATTGTACCTAGCACAAAACTATATGAAACAAAAAAATTATTAATACCCCCTTGAGCACACACATTGTCTCCCTTTGACTACAACCACAATTATCTTTGAGGTTAAAGATTCATTAGAAATTCACTTCCAAGTTTTTGGACCCTATAAAAATGTGATTGATGGCATAGTATAGGTTAACTACACTTGATCGATGAGGATTTTAAGTGTATTTAAGCCACTATGCATCAATCCCAATAAGATCATTCAATGTAAACTAAGCTAAGAAGCCATTAAAAATAACATATTAAAATACGAAAGCTTCATAAACATCTATTCTAATCCATTGAAACTTATCCTATTGGGAGAGTGGTGTCACATTGATGTGGAATGGCGACCCTTTCCCAATCCCTTGGATAATGAGCTTATTTTGATCGATTCTATTGAAGAGAATCAACCAAATAATTGAAATATGTATTGTAAAACATGATTAAAACTAGATTAATATGATAAAAGATATGATGATCGATGTGAGTGTATGAAAAGCTATTCTAAATGTATGCAAGATTCAAAAGATTTAAAACCCTAATTTCAAGATATACTAAATGGATGCAACTAAGTTACCATGGAAGCCATTAATGGATGCTCTAAGCTAATAATGCAAGATTTAAACTAAAAAGAAGCTAAATATGTGCTAAATGTGGATGCAAATAAGAGTGATTTTAACAACATAAGTTTACTGTTAAAAGATGGATCCCTATTCAATAGATGTAAGCTCTATTTATAGAATAGACAAAATGAAACTGATGGCCAAGATCAAAAGGATCAATCAATAGTCAAAATGGAAGGAAGATGGAGGCATGGATCATGGATTCCTATCAGGGGTTAAGAATGCAAGTTGATATTTAATCAAGGGATTACATTCATCCAAACAAACACACTTTCAAAACTTGCACAAGAACCTTTGTTGAAAGTTTGTTATAAAAAGGAATATTCCCTTTTTCAAATGAGTGAAGAAAGAGAATATTCTCAAAGAATATTCTCATGGGTGAGAAAAATTAGATATTTAGTTAATTAAAACTAAATTTTAATGTGTAAAGGGGAAGGAATATTCTATGAGAATATTCCTTTTGGAGGAATGTGCAAAGGAGGAATATTCTAAAGGAATATTCTTTTGCAAGTGGGAGAATTAGATTTAATTAGTAATTTGACAATTTATAACAAAGTTTCAATTATGTAAATTAGGGGCATTATATGATATTCATTAAATAAAATGATTTAATAGAAAGGGGGATGTGATATGATATTTAATTAAATATTTTATGGTTATTTAATTAAATAAGAGGACTTAGGGATTAAATTAAATAAGTTGATTTATCCAGTTTAATAGGACAAACGGTTAGTGCAAGAGGGGGTGAATTAATCTAATTGGGTCAATTAGATTAATAGATGAAAATGACATAGTCAATTAAATATCTAGGCTAATTTAATCAATTAAGGGAAAAGAGGATGGTTTTTAGGATGAAATGGTGTTAGTATATCAAATTTGAGTGTGTGATATCATTCAAGACATTTTTAAGTGTCTACATTTTTCCCCTCTTTGAAGTGAGGTACCTGTTATGTTGGTTCAAAGACTGATGTTTTTTGGATTAAAATTGCTGCTCATATAAAAAAAATTAATTTTTTGGATGCCCCACTGTTGCCCCAATGGAAGGAATTAAGTTGGTACCCTGCCCCCTCCAGAGATCAGGCAGATATTTTGAATTTTGGGTTGATTTCTCGACAAATGTAAAATATAGGTTCACGTGCTAAAATAGGCCTCGGGATGCCAAAAATGGCTTCAAAAATGCAAAAAATGACTTAAAAATAGGTTGCAAAGGGTAGAAATAGGTAAAACAAGCCAAAACCCTAGCTTCTGGCTCAAATTAGGGAAAAAAACCCTAATTTTTAGGCTTAAATAGGTGAGAATGGTTACACTTCCAATTCATTTGTGCATTCAACCCTTAGAGATTTATGCATTTAGATCTCTGAGACCTTGGCGAAATGGCTCATCGTTGCTATTGAGCATAGCAACGTGTGTCACTAAATTGGTGACACTCCCCTAAAATGTATGCAGTGATGCACCCTTAAAAGAGTGACACTATTGATTTCAACGACACAATTGAGGTTTTAGGATGCAAAGTCTCAGATTTTGATCACTTTTTTGACTTTTTGGAAAATTGATGTTGTGTGTGTGGTGTAGGAGGATCTGCCACCATTGATGTCACGAGAGCACCATTCAGACATTTTGGAAGTAGCGAGATACTTTGGTGACCATGAGGTGGAGAGGTTGGGGATGCTTGGACTAGGTTTCATCGCTTTCTTGCTCAAGGTTCAAACCCACCTTGCCATGATGACGACACTGATCAAGAGGTAGCATAGCAAGACCTCTTCATTTCACTTAACCACTCGTGAGGTCACTATTACACTTGAGGACGTGTGGCATATCTTGTGATCACCGATACATGGAGAGCGTGTCATCTATGACAAAGATTCCAAGAGAGATGCATGTTGTTCATTGCTACACATGGACAACATCATATTGTCGAGCTCTTAGATTGATTTGGACCTGTACAGGGCTTGCATACCAATATTCAGATTGTTCAGTGTTGCACTGATTTTTGACATCATTACCCTCGACCAATGAGGGAAAAGACTTTAGTCTAGGCTAGGGGTGGCATGGGAGGATATGATTAGGACTGTTATGTTTTCCTAGGGTCCAGTTCTTGCTTCCCTATACCATGACATGCATCAGGTAATGTATTGTGAGGGTAGGAGCATTGAGGTAGGTGTTACACTACTCCATATTTGGGAATATGAGCATATTGTTGTTTTGAGGTCAGGGCTTGTTGTTCTAGTAGACATTCACGAGGATGAGCCCATCATCTTCATATATAGGGTTCTAATGAGACTTTAGCACACTGACCCTACAAGTTTACCTTATTGGCACAAAATTACTGATGGAATGATCATTTTCAAGTGGAGGTCATGGCTGCAGGCTCCAACATGGTATAACAACCAATAGTAGTTGTAATTTGCTCGGTAGACTCGCTATATGTAGGGGTGAGAGCACACGATGATAGAGCGGTATCTCCCCGACTGCGTGGCCAAACAATTTGGTAAGGTACAGGATGTGCCCACTAATGATTATACAGTAGTCTTTGCGAGATCACAAAGGGAGGTCCAATGAGGAGCAAAAATTGAGTAGTTTATGATGCATAGTTTAGGCCACCCGTCTGCCTGAAAAACTGCATGACAGATCTAGTGGGGGGATACCCCAAAGGTAGAGGTCGAAGCAAAGGCCAAGATGGAGGTAGGGATGGGGGTCGAGGCCAAGGGCAGTAATAGCCAGAGTAGGATAGGGCATAGGTGCCAGGGGATGGGCATTAGTAGCAACAGCCAGATCAGGGTCACTAAGACCTAGGGCAACAACCTATTCAACACGATGGACAAGTTCTAGGGGCACCACTGCCTCCTCCACCCATATAGCTAGATGCATAGGTATAGGCACAGATATAGGCTCTTGTAGCCAAGAGAGACTAGCTATAGGCAGAGAGGGATCAGGTGCAACAGTAGATATAGGACATGACTGCCCAGAGAGATCATGAGGTTCAATAGTGACAACAATTGGAATTATAGTTGGCCCATGAGATTCAACGAAGGTAGCAACTTGAGGCAGTGACAACTGCATCATAGGGACAAATAGTGTCTACATGATTGTATAGAGAGGCAGTCACTGAGGTTGCATATTACCGCATGCATTATCACTGAGATGTTCCTCAGGTGATGAGGTAGCCTAATTTTTCATAGAGAAGCAGAACACCTCCTCGAGCTAAGGATCAACCATCAATTAGAGGGGATTCGAACAGCCACCAAGGCTAGCCATTTTGTAGAAACTTTTTGATTATT
Organism: Sequoia sempervirens; assembly: GCA_007258455.2. Classification (NCBI taxonomy): domain Eukaryota; kingdom Viridiplantae; phylum Streptophyta; class Pinopsida; order Cupressales; family Cupressaceae; genus Sequoia; species Sequoia sempervirens. The sequence continues at coordinate 432,421,299 of VDFB02000015.1, read as the reverse complement.
CGCTTGATTATTTATACAGATATACATTCATAGGCTCATTTTTTATAGCCTCATGGATATTGTACTATTGATTGATATATAGACACTAATTTAGATATTGTACCATGAAAATCATTTTTTGATATATATACGAGATGATTCGAATTCATGATGTGATGCACTTTTATTTCATGCTTTACAGATGTATGGATACATATGATGTAATTTGATGTTATATTCATGCGTTATGATTATGTATGGATTCAATGTGATGGATGCAATGCAATGGATGTATTATCTTCTTTTTCAGTATATTTGTATGATATGTTATGGGATGGATGTTTATGATATGCAGATGCAGATGATGTGGATGCATTTCTTTTTATGTATTTTTCCATGCAATTTATAATGTCATGATGTATGCATATGGATGTATATATGGATAATACAAATGTTTATGCTTATGATATGATAATGCAATGTATTCTTATGCATAGGACATGTGTATGATATGTGATATGGATTAAGATGCTTAGAATAACAAATCTATGTTATCCGAAATAACTTAAATGATAACGATGATGAAATGGATTATGTTTTCTTTTATTATGATATGTTGTGATGATGCGAGATGTATGCATGTTGATGATTTGTGGATATAGGATGGATGCATGATGATTTTTTTGTTGACTGTCATGATACCAAGTTAGCGTGGAAAGAAGATAGAAGAATAAGATGAATGATTTGACTAGTGATTTTGAAAATGTCCAACAATTTCATGATCCATTGAGACTTTATTAGATATGGTGATGAGAGTGATGATTTGCTCATGTCTTGGGATTGGGATTTTCTATCATTCCTTATGTTTGATATAACACATAGACACGATGCATCATGGTATTGATAACCAAGATGGCTTTGTATCTAGTGTAATGGACTTTGACTCTGCAAATAGCTAGGATAGCTCTTGTTCACACCTTGACATATGGAAACCTCATTGGAATGTAGGTTAGAAGTTTAGAATATATTGGACCAAAGCATACACAATAGTCAACAATCTACTCCGAACAACCTCCTTACACACAACTAAGCGAGTATGCACCAAAAATTATTTTACAAGAATACGTACAAGCATAGAAAATGAAAGATAATGATCGATGCCCCATTCCTTTCTATCTAAATCATTTAGACATCATCAAGAGGTCCTCAGAATGGGTCATTAAGATAAATCATAAGAAAAGATCAAAGAAAAATAGTTAGCTTTATCTATATCTCTTGTCAGTTTAACATAGCCAAGGTGATTTCTAATGTTGATGGCCATCGCAAGAAGGATGCATCCTAGGAAATGTTTATCAGATGTTTTGATTAGGATGAGGTGTGTGATAGGCCATTGATACAAACTCTGCTGACTCATTTACCTATGATCTAGACTTTAGATTTTGACACTTAGGTTTTCATTTTACGACTTGCGACACTTGTTTTCTATTTTTTTTGCCAAAGGTTGAAGATGAAGATTGATTTATTATGGATGAAGTTTTATTGCAGGTGAAAGTGAAATGGGATGGGTGGCTTTGGATTTTTTGGAATATTTCAATGTTTTTGGTGTTTTGAAAATATTTTGAGGCTATTTTTGGTCTTTTTGAAATTTTATATGAATGTTTTGGTTTTCGATTATTTGAGGTTGTTTAGGGTTTTCTGATTTTCCAATGTTTTTGTGTTTTTCCTAAGTTTTTCGATTTTTTTGTGTTTTATGAATTTTCTAAATGTTTAGGGATTTTCAATTTTCAAATGCTTAAGGCTTTTCTAATATTTGATTTTTTTGGATTTTTTCCTAAGTTTTCTGATGTTTTTGTGTTTTATGAGATTTTTGACCAACAAACTAACCTAAAAGACTATCCTAGGGGCCTTGAGGGCTATCAAAGATGAGCTTTGCCTATGTTATACATGTAGAGACCACGTAGTTTGAATGACTTGACTTATCGATGATGATAAATGAACAATTGATGGATTTTTAGTTTATTATGATGGACTCCTAAAGGACTGACCTAGGGTGTCTTGGGGGCTCATCAATAATGGCCTTGCCTAAGTTCAAGCTCAGAGACTCATAGTTCAACAAGGTACTATTTTTGGATTTTTGATGTTTTGACCCTTTTTAGGGATTTTGACATGATTTGGATGTTTTGGGATTTGGAATTTACAATTTTTGAATGTTTTTGGATTTTAGTTGTACAGGAATTTGGATGTTTTTGGATTTTTTGGCTATACAATATTTTGATGTTTTTTGAATTTTGATGAGATTTTATGAATGCTTTTGGGATTTTTGATGATTTTTCCAATAACCTTAAGATATACAAGAACCTGATCCAATCCAAAATGAATTTCCCCTAGCATGTGGTGGTAGACTACCTCGACATAGGCAAGACAAACTGACCTTAGGAATATGTCAAGCAGTACTAAATGGGAATACTATACTTCTCAATATCAAACTATGATACAGACGTGAATGGTTGATGGAATAAATAGGATGAATGATGCGGTGGATGGATGTGATGCAATGAATGATAGGATAAAGAGCCAAGGAATAGATTGAGGTGCTTTATTTATGCAAGGAACCTATTTTCTAGGTTTTCACCAAGTTACTTTGCCAAAGCGCCACCGAAGTGGTTTTCACTAGAGTACAATTGTTTTTCTTTACTTTTTTCAATTCTTTTTCTCATTTTCTTTGATTTTTTTTAATCATTTTTTAAGTTTTTTGATATTTTCAAATTTACACCCTTCAAGCCTAGGAATAAAACTTATTAAGATGCAAACTATTGGTTGGTTCCTACAAGGGTTCACATTTAGGCATTGATAATTGATATGCTCCTGATCCATAGCTTGTTGTGACCACAAAGGGACCTAACCAATTAGCCTCAAAATTTCCTTTACTGTCTTGATCTGGAAGATTTTTCTTATTCTTCTTTAGAACAAGATCCCCTACCTGGAAAGACCGACTCTTGATCTTATTTTTATAGTTGTATTTTAGTTGGTCTTGATATACTTGCAAGTGATTAAGGGCATCAGGATGATACTCATCCAATAATTCTAGCTCATTTAGCCTAGATACTTTGTATTCTTCATTAGTGATTAGGTTATGTAGTGAGACTCACAGCGAGGGAAGCTCAACCTCAATAGGAAAGATGACTTCTAATCTATAGACCAAGGAGAAGGGGGTTGTGCTTGTAGGCATTTGGATACTGGTTCGATAGGCCCAGAGGGCAGGATTTAGCTATAGATGACAGTCATGCCTAGCTTCATTGACCATTTTCTTTAGGATTTTTAAAATGGTCTTGTTTGTAGCCTTAGATTGATTGTTGCCTTGGGGTAATATAGGGTAGATAATCAATGTTGTATGTTGAACCTTTGACATAGCTCTTTCACATCTTGATTCTTGAAGGGTGTTTTGTTATCTGAGATAAGGGCTTGTGGAACACCATAACGGTAGATAAGGTAATTCAAGATAAATTTGGCAATTTTATTTCCCATTATGTAGGTCATAAGAATGGCTTCTACCCACTTGAAAAAGTACTCAGTGGCGGTTATGATGAACTTGTGACCATTAGATGATGTTGGAGTAATTTTTCCTATGAGGTCAAGTCCCCACTACGAGAAAGGCCAAGGTGTGACCATGAGATGTAACTCTTGAGTTGGGGCATGAATAAGATCTCCATGCTATTAACACTAGACACACTTCTACACATGCTGATGGGCTTCTCTTTCCATGGTTGGCCAGTAATACCTCATCCTCAATAGTTTCTTGGCTAAAGTCATACCACTAGAATGGGAACCACATATGCCATCGTGTACTTCTGTTAAGGCGATCAAGGATTCCTCTTGGTTGAAACATTGTAGTAATGTCCCTAGCATGTGGTGGTAGACTACCTCGATATAGGCAACACAAACTGACCTTAGGAATATGCTAAGTAGTACTAAAGGGGAATACAATACTTCTCAATATCAAGCTATGATACAAACGCAGATGGTTGATGGAATAAATAGGATGAATGATGCGATGCAAAGAATGATAGGATAAAGAGCCAAGGAATAGATGGAGGTGCTTTATTTATGCAAGGCGCCTATTTTCTAGTTTTTCACCAAGTTACTTTTCCAAAGTGCCACCAAAGTGGTTTTCACTAGAGTATGAATGTTTTTCTCTACTTTTTTCAATCCCTTTTCTCATTTTTTTAGATTTTTTTATCATTTTTTTTTTTTTTGGTATTTTTAGATATACACCCTTCAAGATTGGGCATAAAACTTTTTAAGATGCAAACTATTGGTTGGTTCCTACAAGGGTTCACCTTCAGGCATGGACAATTGATATGATCCTAATCCATAGCTTGTTGTGACCACAAAGGGACCTAACCAGTTAGCCTCAAAATTTCCTTTACTATCCTGATCTGGAAGATTTTTCTGATTCTTCTTTAGAACAAGATCCCCTACCTGGAAAGACCGACTCTTGATCTTTTTGTTATAGCTCTATTTTAGTTGGTTTTGATATACTTGCAAGTGATTAAGGGTGTCAAGATGACACTCATCCAATAATTCTAGCTCATTTAGCCAAGATATTTTGTATTCTTTGTCAGTGATTAGGTTTTGTAGTGAGACTCGCAGTGAGGTAAGCTCAACCTCAATAGGAAAGATGGCTTTTGATCCACAGATCAAGGAGAAGGGGGTTGCACCTATAGGCATGTGGATACTGGTTTGATAGGCCCAAAGGGAAAGATTTAGCTACAAATGCCAGTCACGACCAACTTCATTGACCATTTTCTTTAGGATTTTTAAAATGGTCTTGTTTGTAGCCTTAGATTAACTATTGCCCTAGGGTAATATAGGGTAGAGAATCGATGTTGGATGTTGAACCTTTGACATAACTCTTTCAAATATTGATTCTTGAAGGGTGTTTTGTTATCTAAGATAAGGGCTTGTGGAACACCATAACTGTAGATAAGGTAATTTAGGATACATTTGGAAATTTTCTTTCCCATTATGTAGGTCATGGGAATGGCTTCTACCCACTTGAAAAAGTACTCAATGGCAGTTATGATGAACTTGTGACCATTAGATGATGTTGGAGTAATTTTTCCTATGAGGTCAAGCCCCCCCTATGAGAAAGTCCAAGGTGTGACCATGGGCTATAACTCCTGATTTGGGGCATGAATAAGATCTCCATGGTGTTGACACTAGACACACTTCTGCATGTACTAATGGGCTTCTCATTCCATGGTTGGCCAGTAATACCCTATCCTCAACAGTTTCTTAGCTAATGTCATACCACTAAAATGGGAACCACATATGCCATCATGTACTTTTGTTAAGGCAATCAAGGCTTCCTCTTGGTTGAGGCATTGTAGTAATGTCCCTTCGATGCTTCAATGGTATAAGGTATCACCTAGGATCACGAATTGAGATTCCTTCTTAACAAAGGTATTTTTAAGGTTGGAGGTGATATCAGATGGGAGAGTTCCTCTACTAAGGTAGGTGAATATATCATGATACCATAGGGATCTAGGACCAACAACGACACACGTGAATTCAGATTCAAGGATGTCAAAAGCTAGTACGAGAAATTGTTCCACCAAGAATTTGCTTTGAAGAATGTTGTGCGACATATCTAACAATGATCCAATTGTTTCCATAGCATTTGCTGCTTGGTTGTTCATGTGAGGAATTTGATCAAAATTTATATCAATAAAAAGGTCCTTGAGACTCTCTACCATCTTCTTATAAGGAGTAAGCTTTTCATCCTTGGTTTGGTAGTTGCCATTGAATTGATTGATGACCAACTGTGAGTCTCCATAGACTTTCAACTCTTATATTTGCCATTGAAATGCTATCCTTAGACCTGTGATTAGGGCTTCACATTTCATAATATTGTTAGTACATGGAAATCATAACCTATATGACTTTAGTAAGCAATCACCTTGAGGAATGATAAATAGAATACCCTCCCCTGATCCATGTTGGGTGAATGATCCATCAAAGTGCATTTTCCACTAATCGGTTATATTGACAAGGAACACTGATTCATCAAGAAATTCAGATACCAAAGGATTATTTGCATAGATAGGTGCTTCTACCAATTAGTCTCTGATCACTATTCCTTTGATTGCCTTATGCTCCATATATTCTATGTCAAATTTAGTCAAGATCATTACCCATTTGGCCATTTGCCTCGTGAGAGTTGCTTTTGATAACAAGTGTTTCAATGGGTCAATCTTCGCAATAAACTTGATTTGATGCGACAACATGTAATGTCTAAACTTGTGTGAAGCAAAAACCACCACTAAGCATGCTTTCTCAATGGATGAATAGTTCATTTCATAGCTCACCAAGGTCATGCTGATGTAATAGATAACTCTTTCCTTTATTTTTTCATCATGTTGTGCTAGAAGAGCACCTAGTGCTGCTAATGTTGATGAGATATATAAGATCAATGGCTTGTTTGGTATTGGTGGCATGAGAACCGGATGTGTCAATAAGTTTTCCTTGATCTGTTGGAATGCTTTATCACACTTCTCATCCCACTTATAAATTATTCCTTTATGGAGAAGGTGTGAAAAAGGGTGGATTTTGTCTAATAATTGTGCTATGAACCTTTGAATAGACTGCAACCTTCCTTGTAACCCTCTCATCTGCTTCAATGTTTGCAGTGGTTCCATGTATAGGATAGATTTCAATTTTGTTGGATCAATTTCTAACCCTCTTTGTGATACAATGTAGCCAAGAATCTTCCCTGATGTAACCCCAAAGACACACTTTTTCGGTTTTAGTTGTACCTTATACTCTTCAAGCCTGTCGAGATGGGTCCCAATACCTCTATGTTCTCACTCCTTTTCTTTGATTTTTCCACATATTCTTTGACTATTTTTTGGATCATGTCATGAAATATGAGGCTCATTGCTCTTTGATAGGTTTCCCCTGCACTCTTCAACCCAAATGGCATCATGTTCCAATAGTATGTTCCCCATGGACAAGTGAATGTATTTTTGTGTTGATTATCCTTGGTGATCATGATTTGATTATATCCTAAAAAACCATCCATGATTGATAGAATTTCATGCCCAGTTGTTAAATAAATGATGATTTCAATGTTAGGAAGAGTGAAATCATCCTTTGAGCATGCCTTGTTCAAGTCTCCAAACTCCATGCATATCCTGATGCCCCTAGTGGGTTTGGAGACTAGTACCAAGTTGGAAACCCACTCAAGATAGTCAAAGGGTTGGATAAATCTGACGTCAAGAAGCTTTTGTAACTCAAGTTTCACCAAGAGTGCTATTTGAGGGTGCATCTTTCTCAATTTTTGATTTACTGGTTTAACTTCAGGATAGATTGCTAAATGATGCACAACTACTTTTGGATTAATCCCTAGCATATCTTTGTATGACCATGCAAATTTGGTTCTTCACTCTTTCCATAATGCTACTAGGTTATTTTGTTCTTCATCCAACAAGGATTTGACATAGAAAGTGATCTTTGGTGCCTCTTTTGTTCCCACATTCACTAGGGTTGCTTTTTCTACCAACACTAGTGACTTTTTTGGATGCATTATACTAAGGGGGAGATTGAATCCCTCATCCTTGGATGCCTTAGAGAAGTTTTCACCATTGGATGCATCCTTTCTTTTTACTATTTTAGGATCGAAGAGTTCCGCAGTGTGGTTTTCACTCAAACATTGACATGCTATTTGCATATCATCAATTTTGTGATTGAAGGATTCAATCGTCTCCTTGTAGTATGCCCCTATGTCTAGCTCTATATCAAAACTAGCTTTGTGATCTACCCATGGTAATTTTTCATAGAGTCCCATGAATTCTAAGATTGCTTCATCATTTTCAAATAAATCTAGAATCAATGGTCCTTGTTGGTCCTATTCAATGAGTTGTGGGTATACTAGGTTGATTTAAGTGGGTTGATCATTTGGGGAGAAGGATGTTGTGGATATCATGAAGAGAGAGTTATTCTCAAATATGTCAGCAACATCAAGGGGGAAGTCATATAGGGTAGTATCATGTGATGTTGGTAACCAAGAGGAAGCCTCAACCCGTTTAGCAGAAGTACCTTTTTCAAGAAGGGTAATCTTGATAGTACATCCTAAGTCGAGATTCTTTGGGCATTTCTCAGGAACAATGGGTTCTAGCAAACCATTGTCATCTTGACCTAGTTTCTCATTCTTGTTGTACCCCCATCCCTTCATTAGCTACAAGCCTTTGTTGTCATCTTCTATGTTAAGAGTAGGGATAGGTCGTTCATCTTGATATAGAAGTTTAGATACATCCTCCTCATTGATATCTTCTTTGTTCAAATCCACCCACTTAGTGAAGGTAGTAGCTACTATCTTTACTATTTCAGCTACTTTGTTGATAGGTGTGGGTTTCCCATGAGATTTGGGAGAAAGAGGTAGCTCTCCCAACACAAAAGTGTTCTTCTATATTTTATAATTTCCACAACCATCATCCTAAATCACTACTTTGATATCGGGAATGTTTTGCACAATGGGTTTTTTGTTTATGAGGTAGATGTAAGGTTAGATGGGTCAACGAATGAGGTAGAAGGTGTAGGAACTTCATTCATTTTTAGGGACTTGTGCTATTTTATAAAAATTGGCCTCAAGGTTATTGCAGTAGTAAAAAGGCTCAGGATCTCCATGGATGGTAACTTATTTTCCCTCAAAAGGAAACTTTACACATTGGTGATAGGTTGAAGCTACAAATTTTAGAGCATGAATCCAAGTTCGGCCAAGCTCTTGTGGAGCTAGGGTCAGTGACTTTGCGAAGATCGCTGATAAGGCTGATACTTCATCCATAGAATTAAAAATGCACACTATAGGAGCATCGTGTCTAACTTTAGTGGATGGGGTGGGCTGCGCTTGAGATTCACTACTAGGCTCGCCAAATGACTCAGGAGTGGTAACAAACTCAAGGGAAGTCAAGACTAGTTTTGTCACCAAGACATAACAGGTCAACATGGGGGAACCTTGCGGAGAAGGTGGGATCCTCTTACGTCCTTCGTTGCTAGAAGGACCACACTCCACCTTTGGCTTCGTCGAAGGAGATGAACTCCCCACAAATGAGGCTAGAGGCACAAAGGAAGAGGAGGAAAGAAACATAGTGGATACAACCAAGGTATTAATCATATCCATAGGTTTTTAGAAAGGATGGATGTCTAGAACAAACATCAACAAAGGAGGCTCCATCAAAGGAGCGATAAACACCTATACCCCTTTGGGGTTAGGTGCATTCATACTCACAGTGGAAGCTAAAAGCGATGCAGAACTAGACTGAAGGGAAGCGGAAGGAAGGGGAGAGAAAGACACTACAGGGGGGTCTGAAGTAGGGGCGGTTGTTTCTTCATCCTTCCTTTGTAAGGCAGCTTGCTCAGCTAAGAAAGCCTTTCGCCGATGCTTGCGCTTGCACGCGAGGCAGTTTCTATGACTCTTTGAGCTAGAGGTCAGAGGTTGCGAAGGAAAATAAGGCTCCTGCTCAACCATGGGGATGTCCACTACAACCATTTCTAGTGGAGGAATGGATTCCTTAATGGGAGTAGGAGGAATAGGATGAGGAGTAGTGGGTAGAGTCATCCCAAGAGCCTCAAAAATAGGCCTCTTCCTGTTTACTGCTTTGGGGGCAGAAGCAGTAGGAGGTCATGGAGGTTGAGACAAAGAGGAATCTCCTCGGGAGCCCTTCTTCCTATTATACTAAATGGGTCTAGGCTCCATCGACAAAACACAAAGTTTGAATACAAGATGCTTAGGATTGTGCCAAGCAGGCACCATAGGATTCTCTTGCAAACAAGGAGCAGAACCTAATGTTACCACAACAGAGTGAGAAGAAGCATTAGACTAACCAACGAAAGAGGAAGAAGGAGGATCTCAAGACCACTTCTCTTCTTCCTTCTTTCGTGCCTTAGCAGCATGCCTCTCAACCTTTAAACAAGCCCTATGTAAAACAACATAAGGCGAGGGAGGGTATCTCACTTTTGGCCTCAGGTGCCCTTTCTTATAATTCTGATATGTTCTGTGTAGAAGGTCCATCCTAGGTGGAAGAGGACCAATGAGCATAGGCCAAGAGTAATCCAAGGAGTAGCTACCATGGGAAACCAATGGTTTATAACCGATGTGGTGAATTATGTGTACAAAACCCCCATGGATAAATTTTAAGTATTTATGCACAACCGAGGGTAACACATTCATCGCTATCAACCAAGTGATACCTAATTTCACCCTAAAGAGTTTGGACCTAGGGATAATGTCAAACAAGAGGTTCAGAGATTTAGGTCCCACCAGGACCGACAAGACAATACTACCTAAAGGGGGTACGAAAAGCCCGTCATGTGTGCGGATGATACTCACAGGTGCATCATACCCATCTTTATGTAAGAAGTTGATCAACATAATCTCCTCAGTTATTATGTTTACTTGTGAAGTTAGATCAATGAGAATACCCACTATGATGTTTCCATTGATTTTTGTGGGGATATAGAGAGGAGATGGTTCCTTGTTAAAACCCATTTGCAAGTTCTGTGAAGTGAAGGTTATATCAATACCACTGTCTAGAGGTTGTGCAAAGGGGATAGGTTGATGCAGGAAGGAATCCATTACGCACACTAGTTGATACTTTCACAGAGTCCCTAAAGGTTATGGGATGAGATGGTGAACCAATTAAGGCTTCCTTATGCAACACCTTTGAAACCTTCTAGCTATGCCAACTAGGGATCGCAGGTTGGGTTGTAAGGTGACAACCTCATAACACTCCTAGAGTATGAGGAAAGAAACTATCAAAATTGAAAAATGGAACCAAAATGGTTCACATCAAGTTCACCAAAAATGTAAGAGGGGGACCACCATGTGCAAGGCCCCAGGGCATGGAGGGCCAAGATGAGGAAGGCTGCCCTAACTTAGCTTAGTGGGGTGTTAGGATATGCGAGATGAGATTGATGAGGACTATAAGGTCCTTCAATCACTCTATAGACCCAAAATATAGAATTGGGCTTGGTGAGCTAGTTTTTAGGTTCAACACTAGGCCTTAGGAGGCTCTCTTCTCGAGGATGGAAGCGCGGTCCTAGGATGAAAATGTGGTGCTTTGGTTTATCTCAAGTGCATTGGCGTCTATACGACTTGACAACTACAGAGACAAGGACATACCTAAGTGTAGACATGGAAAATATACAGATTGATATCACACACTCAATCCTGATCTACTAACATCGCCTCATCTTGAATTATCCCTCTATCTAACCATTTAATCAAATAGCCTTATTTGATTAAAGTCATCATAATTCCCCTTTTAATTAAATAAATCCCTTGATTTAATTAAATCATTGTCTCTTGTGATTAGCTAGGTCATTTCATCTTCCTATCTTTATTTAATTAAATAATCCATATTTTTTGATTAAATCTCTAAATTTCATCTAATTAAATTAAATAAATCAAACATTTATCTAATTTAATCTAACACATCACCCCTTTGGTTAAATAAATCCAAAATATTTATTTAACTAGGTCTTATCATTTTCATCTCTTTTTATTTGTTCCAACCCACCAAATCTAAATCAAATGGTAAAATCACTAATCTCCTGTAATTAATCCGTCGATTAATTTAATCCTAATCACTCAAATCCTCTAGATTTTTGCAACTTTCACAATTTAAATCATTTAGTTGATTTAATTTCCCTATTTACTCAAAATGGCATGGAAAGGGAATATTCCTCCAAATTTGAAATCTCACCCCAAAGGACTTGTCCCGCTTCAACAAAACATTTAAAATCTAGTACATGTCCTTTTCTTGAGCATAGCCATTTTGCTTCACCTTTCACCTCATCCTTCAAGCCATATTTTTGGTTGAATCTCCCCCCCCTCTTTTTGCACATTCTTCAAAACTTGCACATCCTTCATCCTCTCACATGTCGACAAATTGGCATCATGTCATTGGTTTATCTTTTATCCCACATTCATCCACATCTTTCCAATCATCCAACTCTTTTTCTTTCTATAAATAAGAGAGGCTAATCTCCTCATTCTATCATCCACAATTTGAGTAAACTTACTATGCTCAAATATTTAGCTATCTCTATCCACATTTTCGAATTTGTAGCTAGGTTATGCAGGTTTTGGTCTTGAAGCAATCACCATTCTTCATCAAAGTGGATCATTCATCAAAATTCATCAAGCTTGCATCATTGGAGTTGGGAAAGGATCAATTTTCACATCAAGTGGCACCAATTCCCCATGGGATCAAGAGTTTGCATTGTTTTCAATAGGATTTAGTTTACTTTCTTGTTCTTTCATTTCATTCTTGTCTCATTTCCTATTTAAAAATTTTCTAATGGATTTCATGGGAAATCCTTGTTCTTACTTGTATATGATCTCCTAATATGTTCTTTTCCGATGTATTTCGCGGTATTGGGATTGGGGTTGCGACACCACACAAGAAAACAAATACTTGACCGATAGCTTCCACTATTAAAGGGACCAAGAAATAGTGTAATTAAGTAAAAATTTACTCTCTAATGTAACTAAAGTAAAAATGTAAAAGAGTTAAGGTGCTTAAGAAGGATCTCACAAAGAAACTTCGTTAAATAGCTAGCTCTAGAAAACCGCGTTCCACCTACACATAAGAAGGAGATAAATGTTGGAATTTTGGCTCTATAAGAAGGGCCTACCTCGGTCGGAGACCCATGTTTAGGTGTTTCCACCTCCACGAACAACCAAGAAATCAAGTATGATAAAGGAAACAATATAATAAAGAACACCAAATACACTATAAAATAGTAAGTGTGCTTACTCAACCAAGTGATAGAGGAGAGGAAAGGCAATCTTACCACCTCCACCAAGAGCACTCAAGGCTGCTTGGGGGAGAAAATGAGAGTACTCGATCCCCGACTACAATGGTGTTGTCCCCAACTTTCTCTATCAAAGTGATGGAGTGAATTTGTTGTTGCAATGGAGTGCTTGAAATGCTTGGAGTGAGTGCAAGAGTATGAAGAAGATTGCTTGAAGGTATGCAAAAGAAGCTGTGAAGCATGTAGAAGGAGTGAATTTGAATGGGAGATGAAGAAAACAACCATATTTGGGTTGGTCAGCCAAAAAGGGCGTTACAACTTGACTCCCAATGAGAAGTGTAATGCCTCTGCAGGTTCAGCTAGGGATGTAAGCATGTCGAGTGGGCGTCCTTGATAGAAACTCTTCCATCGACACTCAAAATAGGCACCAAGTGGGACAAAAGCAGTGAGCTTATGTGTAATTAATCCTTTGAACTTAGTTTTCTAAAGTGGAGAAAGGTAATACAAAAATTTGCATAAGGGGTGAAAATTCACTCCTATACATTTTGCCCCCACATTAGCAAGCACGAGTACTAATGAGTGCTCGGTAAAGTAGATCAAGGAAGGAGTAAGGTTAGAAATGTATACCTGAATCATCGAGGAAGCATACCACGATCTGGCATACCTGAAGGTGCAGGGAAAGCAAAGGACTCCATAGCTTCTCAAAACTATGAAGTTGAAGAAAGAAAGTGTCATACAGGTCTGAGGACCTACAAGGAGGTAACCCCCAAGATATCTTGCATGAAGGAAGCCCCATGAAGTAAGTGACTTAAAGGCTTGTAGACCTACAAGGAAGGTGTCCCCCAAGAACTTTCACATGGAGGATACCCGAGAAGTGTCCCCCAAAATCTCTCACATGGAGGAAGCAAGGAAAGCTCCCTACAGACCTGCAGATGGGTAGGGAAGGTATTTTTCAAGATCTCTCACATGAAGAATACCCAAGGAAGCATCTTACAGACCCATAGACCTATAGGGAAGGTAACCCCCAAGATCTCTCACATGGAGAAAACCCAAGAAAGCACCCCATAGGCCCACAGACCCGTAGGAGAGCCACCCCCAATATCTCTCGCATGGAGGAAGCTCAAAGGAAGTGCCCTATAGGCTCTCAGTCCTGCAGAGAGGTATCCCCCAAGATCTCTGGCATGGAGGAAACCCAATAAAACACCCCACAGGCTCGTAGACCCATAGGGGAGCCACCTCCAAGATCTCTTGCATGGAGGAAGCTTAAAGGAAGTCTGCTATAGGCTCTCTCAGTCCTACAGGGAGGTATCCCCCAAGATCTCTCGCATGGAGGAAACCTAGAAAAGCAAACTCCATAGAGTTAGGAAGTGGCCACGTAGGAAAGTAAGTGGACAGTTGCACAAACCATCGATAGTTTGAATTTTTTTTTAAGGGATTCCTTTGGGACCTGATGTGAAGAGGGGGTCCACTCAAGGGATGCGCAGTTTGAAAGTAAATGTTTTCTCTTTCTCAAATCAATCCAACATCAATGGATCCTTTTGAAAGATGTTCACTTCATCAAGGAATTCGAAAGGAAGGATATGCCCCCACATGAGGGGAAGGTCAAAGTTGTTCCCACTTTGAAGGAAGGCTTTCAAGTCCTTTATTTACAAACCCATGATGAAGGAAACATGTTCCATTAGGGTTCCAAGTTGAGAATGTGATTCTGAAGAAAGGTTTGCAAATATTTTTTGGAAAAGATTTGTTGGAAAGGAATACATTTTTTGAAAACTAGAATGTTGAAGAAAAGCATTATCACACATGAGAGGGATAATTCAAGTAAAGAAGAGAGAAAGATAAAGAGAAAGAAAAAGAGTGAAGACAACACAAATAGAGGACATAGGGGGATCTAGTTTAGGAGGATCTAATCTATCCATGCTCATATAAATAATAGGTAACTGTGGTGCAAGGTGAAATATCATCAATCCCCAACTAGATCAAGAAGAATGCACAAAAAATAAAGTAAAAAATAAAAAATTGGGTCAACATGGAAGGGAAACCTAAATGCCCCCAATGCTTTGCATCATCCCCAATTTATCAAAAATCAAGCACAAACTTGGAAGAATGATGACACAAATAGAAGAAGGTTTATGACACAAAAAACCATGCTTGTATGTAAGCACCGACAAGGGTAACAAGGGTCATCTAGGAACTCATAGCATGATCACGAGGGAACATATCACAAAACACACACACACACAAGGTCAAGAAGAGGCCTCCTCCTAACATTGATCAACCAAGAGGTCATCCACTTCCCACTCTAGATCATCATAGGTGGAAGGAGGATGAGCCTACAGTGGTGGGATGTTAAGAGGATGAGCATTTGACCCTCCTACAACAAGGACTAAGGAAGAAGGCCCTGCAAGGTATTCTTCATTGACCTCTTGTGGAGCTAGGGTCAACAACTTCACAAAGATTGCTGACAAGTTTGGGACTTCATCCATAGAGTTAAACATGCACCCTATAGGAGCATCATGTCTAACTTTAGTGGATGGGGTGGGTTGTGCCTGAGATTCACTACTAGGCTCGCTAAATGAATCGAGAGTGATAACAAACTCAGGGGAAGCCAAGACTGGTTTCATCACCAAGATAGAACAAGTCAACGCAGGGCCACCTTGAGGAGAAGGTGGGCTCCTCTTACATCCTTCACTACTAGAAGGACCACACTGCACCTTTGGCTTCATCAAAGGAGATGAAATCCCCACAAACGAGGCTAGAGGCATGGAGGAAGAGGAGGAAAGAACCGTAACAAACACAACTGAGGTATTAATCATATCCATGGGTTTCAAGAAAGGTTGGATGTATATAATGGACATCACCAAAGGCAGCTCCATCGAAGGAGTGATAAACACTTGTACCCCCTTAGGGTTAGGCACATTCATACTTGCAACGAAATTTGGAAGTGATGTGAAACTAGACTGAAGGGAAGCGGAAGAAAGGGGAGAGAAAGACACTACAAGGGGCCCTAAAGTAGGGACGATCATTTCTTCCTCCCTTTGTGAGGTAGCCTACTCAGCTAAGAGATCCTTTCACCGATGCTTGAACTCACACACGAGGAAATTTCTATGACTCTTTGAGATAGAGGCCAGAGGCTATGAAGGAACAAAAGGATCCTACTGAAGCATGGGGACGTCCACTACAGTCATTTTTGGTGGAGGAATGAATTCCTAAATGGGTGCAGGAGGAACAGGTTGAGGAGCAGTGGGGGGAGTCAGCCCAAAAGCCTCTGCAATAGGCCTCTTCCCATTCATTGCTTTGGGGGCAGGAGTGGTAGGAGGCCATAGAGGTCAAGACAAAGAGGAATCTCCTTGGGAGACCTTCTTCCTGTTATATCAAATGAGTGTAGGCTCCATCTGTAGAACATGAAGTTCAAATGTAGGACGCTTAGGCTTGTGCCAAGCAGGCACCATAGGATTATCTTCCAGATAAGGAGAAAAACCTGATGGTACCATAGCAAAGTGAGAAGAAGTGTTAGACTAACCAGTGGAAGAGGAAGAAGGAGGATCTCGGGACTGCTTCTCTTCTTCCTTCTTTCATGCCTTAGCGACATCTATGTCAGCCTTTAAATAAGCCCTATGTGAAACAACATAAGGCGAGGGAGGGTATCTCACTCTCAGCATCAAGCACCCTTTCTTATAATTCTAATATGTTTAGTATAGAAGATTCATCCTAGGTGGAAGAGGACCAATGAGCATAGGCCAAGAGTAATCCAAGGAGTAGCTACCACGGGCAATCAGTGGTTGATAACCGGTGTCATGAATTACATGTACAAAACCCTCGTGGATAAATTTTAAGCATCTATGCACAACCGAGGGTATCATGTTCATCGCTACCAACCAAGGGATACCCAATTTCACCCTAAAGAGTTCATACCTAGAGATAATGTCAAACAAGAGGTTCACAGATTTAGGTCCCACCAAGACCGACAAGACAATACTACCTAAAGGGGGCATGGAAAGCCCATCATATGTGCGGATGATACTCACAGGTGCATCATACCCATCTTTATGTAAGAATTTGATCAACATAATCTCCTCAATTATTATATTTACTTGTGACAAAAATCAACGAGAACACTTGCTACGATGTTTCCATTGAACCGCATGGGGATATAGAGAGGAGATGGTTCCTTGTTAAAACCCATCAACAAGTCCTATGAAGTGAAGGTTATACCAATACCACTATCTAGAGGTTGTGCAGAGGGGATAGGTTGTGGAGGAAGGAAGCCATTATGCACACTATTTGATACTTTCATAGAGTCCCTAAAGGTTATGGGATGAGATGGTGACCCTATTAAGGCTTCGTTATGCAACACCTTCAGAACCTTCTAGCTACGCCAACTAGGGGTCATAGGTTGGGTTGTAAGGTGACAACCTCACAACACTCACACCTAAAACACTCCTAGAGTACGAGGAAAGGAACCATGGTATCACAAAATGGAACCAAAATGGTTCCGTCAGTTCACCAAAAATGTGGGGACTACCGTGTACAGAGCCCGAGGTCACAGCCAAGATGTGGAAGGCTACCCTAACTTTCCTCAGCTTAGCAGGGTGTTAGGATATGCGAGACGAGAATGATGAGGACTATAAGGTCCTTCAATTAGTCTATAGACCTACAATACAAAATGTGGCTGCTGGGCTAGTTTTCAGATTCAATACCACACCTCACTTGGGGCTCTGCTGAGGGACAAAAGCGCGGTCTGGGGCCGAGACCAGGCACTAGTGTCTCTCAAGTGCGTTGGTGGTAAGTACAACCAAGCACAACTATGGGAACAGGTCAAACCTAAGAAAAAAAGCTAATGACCCAGCTGGATACTACTAAAGGGCCAGACTAACGTAATTAAGTAAACACAATACTCTCTAATGTGATAAAGTAAAAATGCAAGAGTTAAGGTGGCAAGAAGGATCTCACAAAGAAACTCGTTCACCAACTAGCTCCTAGAAAGCAAGTTCACCTACACACAAAGGGGAGGAAAATTTTGGGTGGTTGTATAGGGACCTACCTTAGTTAGACCCCCATTTAGGTGTTTCCACCTCCACAGACAACCAAGAAAGCAAGTATGATAAAGGAAACAATATAATAAAGAACACCAAAAAACACTACAAAACAATATGTGTGCTTACTCAACCAAGTGATAGAGGAGAGGAAAGGGAAGCTTACCACCTTGACCAAGAGCACTCAAGGCTGCTTGGGGGAGAAAATGAGAGTACTCAAGCCTCTGCTACAATGGTGTTATCCCCAAATTTCTCTATCGAAGTGAT
>VDFB02000015.1:432363285-432403104 GCA_007258455.2 Sequoia sempervirens | reverse complement strand
GATGGATTGATGGAAAGAGTTCTATGTTTGAAGGTTGTTACACTTGCTGCAGATGTATCTGAAGAAACTTGAGATGTGCTCTTGTTCATGATGAATTTTTCTACATCATCTGCATGTTATCTTCTTGTTGGGAAGCATGTACTTCAATGTTCATTAGGTTTGGTCGACTTGGTGTTTACACTTCATATGAAGAATTAAAATTTAATTAAGGAAGTGTGTGGTTGATCCAAGACATTATTTTTGGTCTTGTTTAAGTATTTAATTGGTCCACTCTCATTCCTTTCCACGCAGGAATGTTGAGTTTTTGACCTAATTTGAATTTATGAAATGAAGCTTATGTGGCCAACCTTGGAGAAAGTTTCTAAGGTTGAAGATGGTATAAATGCAAATCGAGTTGTCAAGATTTAGATGATGCAAAGTAATGAAGTAATAAACAAGTGAAGAGCAGAAGTGTGAGAAAGTAAGTTGAGGCAACAATACTTCATTGTGTTAGATTCCTAAAGGCAGTGAGCTGAAGGATTATGTAATCTTCTAATCAAGGCTATAGATGTGTGTAAATTGTTGTGGTGGATCTTTTGTTTTATTTTGTATCTGCAGGTAGTGAGCCTTCCTGTTAGATAGTGATTCCTTTTTGTAGGCAATGAGCCTTTGTATCTGGATAGTGAGTCCTCTTCTGGGCAGTGAGCCCTTAGCAATGAGCCTTTGTAGTTGGTTTTGCTATCTCTTTATATTGTGAGTTACTCCTCACTATGGTTTTTCCCTCATTGGGTTTTCCACGTAAAATCTGGTGTTCATTGTGTTGATTTTTCTTTATGTTATTTGCATTTCATGTTCATACTTAATAACATAACAATGTGGTTGTGGAATTAAGTGTTGAAGTTTTGAGTTTAAATTTGGTGACAACTGATTCATCCCCCCCTTTCAGTTGTCTTGCACCTTTTAACAATATCTTATGATCAGGAGAGGGATGATCATGCTATAAACATGTTAGGGATGAGACCCCATCAAATTAATGAGGAATACTCATCTTTCGAGGAGGATAGATTTGAATATGATGTGAGTAATTAGAAATACAATGTTAACATGGGTCAACAAGAAATATTTTCTAATCAAGAAGATGATAGTGAAGAAACTGCTTATACATCTAATACAACACCACAATTTCAGTTAAGGAATCCAATTGAAGAAGAAATAAAATCTCTCACAATAGTTGTTGTGGTGTAGGATGAAAGTAACTACAACTTGAGGAATAAGACCATAAATACAGATTAGGGAACATCAGGGAGCTTATTCATGAAAGATCAACAAAAGAATAAGAAGGATGCTCTTGATAACCAAAAGAGAGGTGAGAAATATTTTTTTTAGAAAAATGTACCAAAGGGAGAAATAAATATTCATCAGGATGAGATGAGGAACAATGCTAAGCAACAAACTAACGAGAAAAACTGCACTAAGATAGAAAAGGTAGAGAAATCAATGACTTCCCCCTCATTTGATATAGCATAAGCATTATCTCAACTCAAAATGTCAATACCATTGTTGGAGATGATGAAAGTGGATGAATATAGAGATAGTTCCCTCAAACTGATCTCTATTATACCCAACAAATAGTAAAATCAAAATAAGAATAAAGAAAGATCATAAATCAAGGTAAATAATGTTGGACAAGAGATCACAAAGACCCCTAAAGTTTATCTTTGTGACACCTTAACAAAGAATCCTTCTCAGATAGACCCATTTTACACTACACTATTGATTAACAATAAATTGGTAAAGAATTGCATGATCGACTCAGGAGTGGCAATAAATATCATGTCAATGGTTGTTATGAAAGAGTTGGGCTTATGGGTGGATACAACATATGGTAAGTGCTATGCAATGGAAAACAGGCCTGTCCCGGTTGTTGGAGTCATATGGGATGTAGAGTTGAAGTTGGTTGCATACCCTAAAGCTACTTACAAAATGGATATCACTATTGTAGAAACCCCTCCATATTATGGAATGTTGTTATCTAGATAGTGGACTACTGTAGTCAGGGGAAATGTCCAATTAGACTTTTCCTATGCAACAATACCAGTAAATGGAAGAGAGGTCAAGTTGTATAAAGAACCAAGATCTGAACATGTTATAAAACATTTTGACCCAAATCAAATGACCTATTTTTTTGATATGGATCTTGGAAGCTTCAAAATTGAATGTTCACAACCTAAGCTACAAAAAATAGAACCCAATCAATAGAGAAGCTCAACTTGATGAACATGGTGTCTGGAAAATGTATTTCGATGGTGCTTGTAGCAAGGGTGGAAATGGGGTAGAAATAGTGTTTATCTCACTGATTGGAAAAACATTCAAATATTCATTCCTATTAACATTTGAATGCACCAACAACATAGTTGAATATGAGGCATTGATGTTAGGCCTAAAAATTGCCACAAGGTATGGAATCAAGTTGCTAGCAGTATATGGAGACTCTAAACTGATTGTCTTGCAAGTCAGAGCAAGGTATTCTTTGAAAAATAAAAGACTAAAGTAATACAAAAATGTTGTTTTGGATACCATTGAGCTTTTTGATGCATTTTCAATAGATTGAGTGGAGAGATCCAAAAAAATAATGACAAATTTTTGGAAAATATTGCTTTAAAAAAGGATGATATCACCTTGGGAGGTATAAAAGAAGTACAATTCAAGACTAGGCCCACAATCCCTAATAACATCTATAACTAGCAAGTGTTCAACGATGATGAGGACTAGATTAAGTTTCTTCATTGTATAGATTGATATGAATCTCAAGAAATAGATTTCAATGCTTTAGTTGAGGAAGTAAATGGTAATGAAATTGTCTTTGAACAAGAAGTGGTGCAGTTAAAGACAAACAAGATTCCAAAAGGCCTTGTAGCCTTGGAGAGAGTATTTGATGGGCATGGCAGATTTAATTTGAAACCAACACCTATTAAACATGAAGATATTGAAGAAATCAATCTTGGGAATGAAATGGCTCATAAAAGGGTGTACATTGGAAAAAGAATCAGCCCTAAGGTTAGAGAAATGCTTATATCCCTACTCTAAAAATATAAGCATGTATTTTCTTGGTCATATGATGACCTAAAAGCATATAGAGAAGACCTCTTCCAACATGAAATTCCATTGAAGCTTGATGCTAAACCATTTAGACAAAAACAAAGGCCCATAAACCCAACACTAGTGATGGGGGTTAAAGTGTTCCAATAATTTTACCCTTTGTTTTCCTTTTTCCTTTGTATTTCCTACGATCTAG
Organism: Sequoia sempervirens; assembly: GCA_007258455.2. NCBI lineage: Eukaryota > Viridiplantae > Streptophyta > Pinopsida > Cupressales > Cupressaceae > Sequoia > Sequoia sempervirens. The sequence goes on along the minus strand of VDFB02000015.1, from coordinate 432,399,830 downwards.
TCATTATTTGTCATAGGAAGTATAGGTATTTAATGAAATGTAATAGGAAAATAAAATGATTAAGAAAGTGCCAATGTCGGTTGAAATGATAACTAATCTATGACTTACTTGGTAAGAAGTAATCTGAAAACTGCAGAGATGGTTGAGGACGCGGAAGAGGAGTGATCAAGATTTTTTTGTTTATACTTATTTTGAGGATAATTCTTGTTAAAGACTATTTTATATTTTTGTCCAACGACTGATTGTTAGTTTTATCAAACTCGTATGTTTTGTTGTTTATCAAACTTAAATGGTTTGTTGGCTATAGGCCATGAACAAACCATGCAAACCTATCGGTGCTTGCTCTAGTATAAATATGTATAAGCCTAAAGACTTCATAGATAGATGTTAATATAATATTATCTTGCTATTCAATAATCATTCTGAATCCATTATATGCGTGTATGATTGAGTTGAATTAGAAGAGCGCGTTAAAATTTCTATCATCAATCGGCTAAGGATGTAGGGCCCACTCCTTGTGTCAATTGATGATCTATTTGCAGTCTTCAATGTGGTAATTTAATGTGTGATTTGATTTCAAGTTTATTTATTTTCTTAACATAAGTTAATTATTTACAGTCACGCGGAATTCAATTTTCTGTATGCAAATTTGATTATTCAAAGTTATGATTGGTTTCTTTACTCATTAATGTATTTGTTAATAATTAAAGAATTAAAGATTTGGTTCATGCAGATTGGAATTCATTGTTGATAGCACATCATCTCGAAAGTACACTTTATTATTTCACTATCACACTTTCTATTATAATTCTTGTTACTGTAATTCCTGTTGCAATTTTTGCCAGGAAGCAAAAATAGCAGAATCAAACTTAATTTAGAATTAAAGGTTTATTGTGCAATTCTAGGACAAGTTAGTTTTAATAGTATTAAATGAGAATTTAAGAAGTGTGTGTTGGATCAGAGATAGGATTTTATTCATTTGAAAATTGAAGAAAGTGTGCTTTGATTTGAATCTTTGATTAAAAAAGTTAATTAAATTCTTAGATGCATCCATCCCCCCTTAGTTCATTAGTTTTAGCCCTTAGGTATATTTCCACAACACCGTTCAAAAGCTTACACCCCTGAATTGTCATTGAGGAGTAAACTGAGGAAATTCCAAAGATTGATCCAAATCCATTTTCCAAACCAAGATAGAATTAAAAGGATATTTCACCCATACTATCAACCACAACTTAATCCAATCATTTTTGCACCATTGTCGGGGAATGGTGTTAAAGGCATGTTAGCCTAGTCAACTAAGTGAGGAGCATTGCACTAAGGAGAAATTCTATGTGATAGTTGACCTAGTTTGGATAACTACCCTTAGTTTTCTTTGTTGTAAGTCATATAGGTGCATGAATCGTAGCAAGGATAGTAGAGGGAGATTTGTTAAAAAGGACAAGGGGAGTAGTACACAACCAAAAAAATTAGAAAACAAATCAAAATAATTAATTAAAGGAGGCAACTCACAACAAGAAAAATTGAAAACCAAATTACAACCATTAGTTGTTCATACATCACCTAAGAAAGAGTTACCTAAACCCGATATTGAGAAGTGTGTTATTGAGTCTACCATCATTGAGACACCTGCAGGTACCCATCCAAAGTCTTCCGAAGTATTACAGAAAAAAGGTTGAAAAATTATTTCAAGAATATTATGGGTTTGAAGCTGGTCCATTCTCAGAAACCCAAAAACCATTTAAAACTTATTTTACCCCTTGGGCATTAGACGTCAAGGCTGATCTCAACAACAATAATAACAATGAGAGAACATTGGCCAACAATAATCTGGTCACCTTTGAGTTTCCAATAACACATCCTGAAGAAGATTCCCCTATGAAGAAGATTCCTCATTCCGCTCTACCTATCTTTTGTGGTCTTTCTATTGAGGATCCTGACATGTTCTTATTTGAGTTTGATGTGTTGTGCCACAACTATGATTATTAGAGTGATGCATAGAAGCTCAAATTTTTCCCAACCACATTAAAGGATGCATCCCTGCATTGGTTCATGAACCTTAGAAATATCAGAACATGAGAAGTCATGAAGGAATTATTTTTGACCAAGTACCAAGAGTATTGTAAAACAAAAGAGGTTTGGGACGAAATCTTTTGTATGACATAGAAAGAAGACGAGTCTATAGAAGATTACCTCGAACACTTCATGTTCAATTTTCAATGATCACGACAACAAGGGCTAACTCCCGATGTTAACATGTTGATTCTTAGATGAATAAGAGATGATGCGATGGAAGCATTAAATTTAATAGGTAAAGGGAACATCTCTAAAATGGACTTTCATGATATTTGTGACATTTGCAGGAACTATTCAAGGTCTCAACACTCGGGAAGGAACTATCCAAGTATGTTGTATCTTGCAATAGCCACAATAGGTATCACAAAGCATGAGATAGGTAATTTACTTGAAGACCTCAAGACTGGTTTGTTAAGTCATATGGGTAAATAGGTAGACACTTTGTATACACGAAGGAAACAGGAGGAGGCCGAAAAAGCCTTAGCAGTCTTTTGTCCTATTTGTTGAAAAAGGCATAGTGGTGAAGAGTGTCCATATAATAGAACAAAGATATCTTCTTTAGAGTAAGCAAGTAGGGAAACTGCTTTAAAAACTCTTCCTGTAGGGATGACTAATGTAGAATATACACAAGAACCTATTTATTTCATGGCCCAAAGAAGACCTTCGTAACCAAGAGCAATTCCCCCAACTAACTACCAAGTTGTACCCCAAAATCCTTTTCAATAGAGTTCATTCCCAAACAAATATGGATGGTATGGAGGCTGGAAACAACCTCCATACTACCCCTAGTGGTCACAACAATACCCGCTTGCTTCACAATCATGGCCAACATGGCGAGCACCACCACCACCTTACCCACAATATTAATCATTCCCTCCATATCCACTGCCTCCAACAATAAATTTTATCAGAAATCCCAACAACTCTTGCCACCTGTCTCGTCATCTAATAAACCATCTAGCTCAACTCCACCACCAAAAGCAACACCCATGCCCGCACACCAATACCCAATCCAAACAATAATGTTTCTCAACCAATCTATAATGATGAAGTAACGGGGTTCCTGACTTATCCTATCAATTCATTGGAGATTGACGATTTAGACCTAAGGTCAGGAAATAACCTTCAAGGGCCAACCATCACAAAAGTTGAGGACCATCTAATTGAGCCAGAGGAGGAGCAACCAAAGCCTCCATTTCCAGATTGGTTGCAAGAGCAACCAAAACAACATGAAACATATCAACCTGATTTTGATTTTATGAATGAATTATGTAATATTAACATTAAAATTCCTTTGTTGTAGGCTATTTGAGATGTTCCAGTATACACTAAATTAGTCAAGGAACTCTGTGGGAGGAAACAATAGAAGAAGTAGGACCCCAAGATAATCCAAGTCATTAGACAACTCGTAGACTTGATGTTGGGGAGAATCTTCGTTCCTAAATATGCAGATCTAGGAAGTCTAATGATTAAGGTATGTATTGGTGATGTAATCATTCCAAATACACTTGTGGATCTAGGAGCAATTGTAAATGTAATGACTAACGAGACTAAGGAGAGGCTAGCCTTTCAAGGACTTAGACCTACTCCAATGGTCTTGCAAATGGTTGATCGCTCCCTCGTAAAACCCAAAGGTACGATTGAAGATATCATTATTACTATTGAGTCTTGGAAGTATCCAACAAATTTCATGATTTTACAACCAAAGATTAAGCTAGGGGGGTACCCCTTAATTTTAGGAAAATCTTGGTTAGCTGCTACTAATGCTTTCATTAATTGCAGGTCTGGAAACATGGTCATTTTGAACGGGGAAACAAAGCAGTTGAAATTATACCCTCTAGTTCAACCATTGATGGAAACAAAGCATCCTTTATTGATCGATGGTGACTTAGAGGAGTCTTTACCTATTTTGACAATAGATCAAAGTAGGGAATTTGAAGATATTTCAGAAGACACTATTATTAATTATTTATTGCAAAATTATTATTTGGTTGATAATGTTCTTGAGACAATGATTTTTCTTGTGGGCATAAGTGATAATTTCCCATTTGGAATTTTTTTCGTTAGTTAGTAGCTCACATTCTATTAAGCATTTCATTAATTTGAATCAATTATTGCCACATACTTGTATATACAGTCCATTTTTGATATCTGAAAGTTATGACCCATCTTCGTCTAATTTACAACTTGTTGTAGATACCCTTGTATAGTCCCAAGCTACTGAAATCCTTCCTGGTAGAATGCTTAACATCAATCCCAATTTGAATGCTTCCCAATTAAAAGAACTGACTGAGATGTGTGCACACAAAGGAGCCTTTTCTTGGGATTATCAAGACATGAGAGGTATTCATCTCGCTACCTATACACAACATATCTATATAGAAGAAGGGAGTAGACTTGTGCGACAACCCCATGGAAGGTTAACCCAACCTTACGAGAAATAGTTAAGGAAGAACTTCAAAAGTTGCTTAATGTAGGATTTATCTACCCTATATCAGATATCCAATGGGTGTCCACACTTGTAGTGGTTCCTAAAAAGAATGGAAAATGGCGAATATGTGTTGATTATAGGGCCCTTAACAAGGCCACTAAGAAAGACCATTTCCCACTTCCTTTCATTGACCAAATTTTAGACACCTTAGCTAGGAATACGTTCTTTTCCTTTCTCGATGGATTCAGTGGGTATAACCAAATCCGTGTTGCACTAGAAGACCAAGAAAAAACTACTTTCACTTGCCCATGGGGAACATTTTCCTACAATGTCTTACCTTTCGGATTGTGTAATGCACCCACTACTTTCCAACAAGTTGTTCTAAGTATTTTTGTTGATTTAATTCATGACTGTGTAGAAGTGTATATGAATGACTTTACTGTTTATGGTGATACATATGATGAAGCTAAGGAAAATCTTGAAAAAGTGCTTAAATGATGTATTGACACTAACCTTTCATTGAGTCATGAAAAATTTCATATTTTAATGATTGAAGGAATTATTTTAGACCATTATCTCTACAAAAGGAATTGAATTGGACCCTAAAAAGATAAAGATCATTCAACCTGTGCCTACGTTTCTGAAGGATGTGTGTAGTTTCCTCGAACATGTTGGTTATTATCGCAGGTTTATTCAAAATTTCAACAAGATTGCCTCACCCCTCTTTGTGTTGCTAGGGAAAGATGCAAATTTCTCATGGACACCCGAATGCCAGTAGGCCTTTGAGGAAATCAAAGGTAAACTTATCACTACACTTGTGCTGTGAGGAGCCAATTGGGAACTGTCATTCCATATACATATCGACACATCAGATACTTCTATGGGAGCTATCCTTGGACAAAGGGAAGACACTCTCTTTTACTCTATCTACTATATTAGTAAGAATTTTACTGGTGCTGAGGTAAACTATATCGTCACTAAAAAGGAATTTTTGGTTGTAGTTTATGCAATAAATAAATTTTGCCACTATATCACTGGATACAAAAAAAATGTACATACGAATCATTCTACTATTAGATTTTTGATGAATAAATCTATTATTACAGGACGAGTGATTTGGTGGTTGCTTCTCTTGCAGGAGTTCGATATTACCATCCTTGACAAACCAAGGCGAGAGAATGTAGTGGTCAATTTTCTCTCCAGCCTATAGCATGAAGATGAACCAATTCTAGTTGATGATACCTTTCTTGATGAGCATCTTTTTATATATCAACAAAAATTTTGTGGTACGGTGACATGGAAAATTACTTGGTTACTTACAGGTTCCCACCTCATTTCTCTTTGAGGGACACCAAAATTTAGTTGGACTCAGTGGTGATTACACATGGATTAATGGATTGCTCTTCTGACATGGTCTTGATAACATCATGCACTGTAATGGGCCGAAGACGGATGTAGTCTCTCAACATTACCACGGCATGCTTGGCTGCATGGAACTCCCTATGGAGGGAATTTTGCTACTCAGAGGACTACCCAGAAGGTCTTAACTACTGGCTACTATTGGCCCACACTACATAAGGATTGTAAGTGTTATGTTCAACATTGTGATAAATGTCAACGTATGGGTCAGCCTACTTGCTCTAATGAAATTCCTTTACACCCCCAGTTATCCATAGAACCATTTGAAAAATGGGGGTTAGATTTCGTAGGACCCATTAATTCTCCTTCTTAGAATAAAGAATATATCTTGGTTTGTATAGATTATGTCACCAAATGGTAGAGGTAATAGCCTTAAATCATGCTAGGGATACTAAGGTTGCTAACTTCTTGTATTAAGATATTTTTACTAGGTATAGTGTGCCTCAAAAAATTGTCACGAACCAGGGAGCACAATTCACCTCCGACTTGATTGTTGCATTAGTACGAGAATATGAAATCAAGCATCAAAAGTCCTCTCCATACCATCCGCAGGCCAATGGGAAAGTAGAAGTCACCAACCAAGAATTAGAGAATATTCTCATGAAGACAGTAGCATTGCACAAGAAAGATTGGGCGAAAATAATTCCTCAAGCAATTTGGGCCTATTGTACAACTTGGAAGACAACTATAGGACTGACACCGTATGAGCTTGTCTATGGCAAGAAGGTTGTCTTTCCAATTGAATTCAAAGTGAAGACTCTCTGCACCACTCTTCAACTTGGGATGAGTCTCAATGAAGCACAAAAAGAGGGACTTGCTCAACTCCATTCTTTAGATGAAATGCAATAGGAGACCCTCTTTCATGCAGAAGTGGTGCAGAAGCAAAGAGAAAAGTGGCACGACCGCTTCATTTGGCCATAGACATTCCAACCTGGGGATTGGGTGTTACTTTATGACTCCCAGTTCTAGGACTTCAAAGGAAAGCTCCATACTTGATGGTTTGGTCCTTATGAAATTCAAACTGTGTATGATAACAATGTTGTTCGACTATGTACTATGGATTCTGAGTGCATGACTCTTTTTGTTAATGGGCATTGTTTGAAGCTTTACAAATGGCCCCTTTCGAAGGAAACATTTCCTTGTACCATGATGGAGGAACTGACTCTTGTTCCTCTCACTTCTTCTAAATGATAATCAAAAATTAAAAAAATAAAAGATCCAACAGCAAAAACCTTCGGGCATTGTTGGTGAGTTAACATTTGAAAATCAGTTTATGAGGGGCATTAATTGCTCAATACTCTTAGGGGTGAAACCTAGTTTCTCGGTACCTCTAGGCGGTGATAGGGCGAAAACCAAGTTATTGGTGATCTATCATCGAGACTAAAAATAAAAATTAGAAAAAAAAGAAAAAGAAAAAAGAAAAAAGAGAAAAAAATCAGTTTCATGTCACTTTTGCACTAGGAACCTTGGAGAAGGTTAATATTCCTATCGCTACCTATTCTATGGTGTGATAGGAATGGCGTTATTCCTTCCCCACTATCCTTTCATCCTTCCTTCTTGATCATTTATGTTCTAGATTGGTTGACATTCATTCCTATTCTTTTTTAGGTAGGACCATCTATCTCTTATCGACACTTTCGTGGTTTGCACTAGTTCCTATTGTTACTAGCATTCTTCGGGCATGAACTTTATTTTTGTTCTAGTCTGGAGTCCTTTACATTTCTCATCGTTTCCAACTGTGTTGCCACTCCAGTGCTCTGCTATCCTTTCCACCCCGACAACAGTACGACTCTTTTGTCCCATCAAAATTTCTCACTATTGATGATTGAGCATCCTTTCCCATGTGTCTGCTACTTTATCTAGTTTCTCATGATGGCATAAATTTCTTACAACAATTCATGATTTCTACTTCAGCTCTATACAACATGACAAGACCGACGCTTCGTATTGGTTTTGGTAATTTTTAAAGTTTTATTTTTCTTTACATTTCTTAAGTGATTTTATTTATTGTGGCCAATGGTGACATGCCCCATGGATGGTCTATCGCTAAGCTAGGGGTAAGCTTGTCTTATTAGATTATCTTATAATTATTGTATCTCATATGTCACTTCCCCAACGTTTGACACTCTCCTTCATTATAACAACTTAATTTTGCTTGGCTTCATCGTACTTTCTCACATCTTTCACCATAAATCCATCTCCACCTATCATGATTACTAAATTTGAAATTATTTTTCCCTATTTTGATAAAACCACTCTTGTTTTTTAGGAAATCTTGTTTTAGTTGTTACTGTTACAACCATATGTTGTTAAACTTTGTTAAGCTACTATCACACTTCATGGAAAGGATTTCCCATGGTGAAGGATAGGAGGCCTTATTATGAACCTACCTCTTTGGAGTAGCTGCGAGCTCGTGGAAATAAATAAGTTTATGTAGTATTCAAAGAGGCTAAGTGGGATGTATATTTCAAGAAATTAAGGGGTTTCAATAAGAGGGTTGCTTAGGAATTTTCTTTGAGTTTTGATGGGAAAAAGGTTTCTATGTGAGGATTAGAATTTCTTGTCACTATTGTAGTTGTGTTTGATGTCATAGGATTTCCCTTAACATGTGAGAATTATTTTCCTAGAGGCCCAAAGAAAGTAATAGATTTAAAACCCCTAGGCACGACATTTCTAAAGAGGGGCGAGTCCGTGGAAATAGTGCAGGGACAAGGAACTAAATTGGGTTCATTACCAGACATTTGGAATGAGGTTGCCAATTTTGTGATTCAATATGTGACCTGTGAGGGAAGGTATGTTTATGTATACGCTCAACATTTTAGATTGTTAACCCATTTAACATGGAATTAGCCTACAAATGTACCTTATTTCCTACATTTCTCTCTACATAGAATGAGTAAAGCTATTCAAAAAGGAAAAAATAATTCATTGGCTCATCATGGCCTGATTCGACTGTTAATCATTGATGCTCTCAAAAAGCTTTCTCCCCTAAGTGACTGGGATACATTTGTTAACTTAAATGATGGTATTAGCTTTGATGCCTCTAAAGACCCCTCAGATAAATCTTCCTCTAAAGATTTTGATGAGGAAGAGAGAAATCATAGCACACCTAAAGGAAGCCCTGAAGAAAGTCATGAACCTAGTAAAAACCCTTCAAAGAAATGAACCACTAGGAAGTCACCTAGAAAGTCCTTGAACATTAAAGAAATTAGCACTTCTAGTGGTAAGTCTTTTAAAGCCTCAAGGTCATCTGGTAAACCAGCTAGGAGGAAACATATTGTGTCTAAAGGATGTTCAAAAGAATCAGGTCTTGAGTCTCCCTATGTTAAGAAAACTAAAAAAGGTTGCCACTAGTCCTGTCAGTCAACTAGAAGACTTGGCCAATGTGGCTAGTCATATGGGAAGTCCTAAGAATGTTGACTAAGATTCAGATGTTGAGATTTTGTCTAAGGTATTGAAAAGGAAAGGAAAAGAAAGTAGAGAGAATAGGAGGGCGAAAAGGAAAACTGCCTCTAAACCAAGAAGAAAGAAAAAGGAAAAGAAGTGAAAAGCAAATAGGTCTCCTCCTCACAACTCTGAAGATTCTGTTAGTGAGTCTCTTGCAAAAGAACCCTTAGGTGAGCAAGACCATATTCCATCTGCCTCACAAAGTCCCTCTCCACTGCATTATAATGATGAGACCAATATAGAAATAGAAGACATAACTAAAAAAAGAGTCATTGCATTAGAACAAAGAAATTAATGTGGAAATTGATGAAATCCTGAACCAGAATGGCAAAGAACAGTTTGTCGGAATTAATGTGGAAGTAGGGGAACTAGATATAGGAGAGAAAAATAGGCATGAGTTTTCTTTCCCTAATGTATCAATTTAATGAGGGGTAATTTAATGAAGTTGACAAGGAAGTAGGAATTAATGCATCCACAGTAGGAATAGGGTTTGAGAAATTGAGTGTCCAATAGGAAACAAAATTGGATAATGATTAGGAGAAAAGGGTATCCATAAGCCCTATTGTTATTGATATAGATAAATAGGGTGGGTCTGAAAGTCCCCTCTCCCTTGTTGAACAGTTTGGTGCAGAAAATTTGATGAAAGTGGCATATGTTGAACAAAGCAAAGAAAGAGAAGTCCTTCACCAAGAAGAGAAAAGGGATGAAACTAAGATGGAAATAAGGATTCAAATAGAGGTTGAAGCTAAAGAGGAGTTTGAGGAAAATGAAATTATCCTCAAACAAATAAAATAATTGAAGAATTCAGTTGAGAAATTACAAGAGGCAGATAAAAAGTTGAAGGATCAACATCATCAAGCCAGTGCCAACTCTCAGCTCCAAGAAAATGAAATTCAGAAACTAAAAACATAATTGGAACAGGTAACAGCCTCCAAGGATGAGTATATGCTTATCAGTGACCATGATATACAAATGGAAGAGTTGTGGAAATAGTAGTCCTGAGAGATTTCCAATACCATTTAGAAACTAACTAGGTTAACTTGGTTTGCAATTTTCCTCTCCTTGCATTGGGACATGCAAGATCTTAAGCTGGGGGGGAAATGATGGGGGTTAAAGTGTTCCAATAATTTACCCTTTTTTTTCCATTTTATTTTGTATTTCCTACCATCCTAACATTATTTGTCATAGGAAGTATAGGTATTTGATGAAATGTAATAGGAAAATAAAATGATTAAGAAAGTCCCAATGTCAGTTGAAACACTAACTAATCTATGGCTGACTAGACAGGAATTAATCGAAAAAATGCAAAGATGGTTGAGGACATGGACAAGGAGTGATCAAGCTATTTTTGTTTATACTTATTTTGAGGATAATGCTTGTTAAAGACTATTTTATGTTTCTGGCCAGTGGTTGATTTGTAGTTTTATCAGACTCATATGTTTTGTTGTTTATTGAACTTAAATGGTTTGTTGGTCATAGGCCATGAACAAACCATGCAAACCTATCGCTGCTTGTTCTAGTATAAATATGTATAAGACTAAAAACTTCATAGATAGATGTTAATATAATATTGTATATCTATTCAAAAATCATTCTGAATCCATTATATGCATGTATGATTGAGCTTAATTAGAAGAGAGCATTAACATTTCTATCATCAATCGGCCAAGGAGGTAGGGCCCACTCCTCACATCAATTGATGATTTGTTTGCAGTCTTCAGTGTGGTAATTTAATGTGTGATTTGATTTCAAGTTTATTTCTTTTTTGAACATAAGTTAATCATTTACAGTCATGTGGAATTCATTTTTCTGAATGTAGATTTGATTATTTAGAGTTATGATTGTTTTCTTTACTCATTAATGTATTTGTTAATAATTCAAGAATTAAAGATTTGGTTCATGCAAATTGGAATTCATTGTTGATAGCACATCATCTCAATAGTACACTTTATTATTTTGTTGTCACACTTTCTGTTACAATTCATGTTACTGTAATTCCTATCGCAGTTTCTAGTAGTCTTCCTATCTCAATTTTTGCCAGGAAGTAGAAATAGCATAATCAAACTTAATTCAAAATTAAAGGTTTATTGTGCAATTCTAGGATACTGGTTTTAATTTAGTATTAAATGAGAATTTAAGAAGTGTGTGTTGGATTGGAGATAGGATTTTATTCATTTGCAAATTGAAGAAAGTGTGCTTTGATTTGAATCTTAGATTAAAAAAGTGTTTTAATTCAATCATAGATTCATCCATCCCCCTTAGTTCATTAGTTTTAGCTCTTAGGTAGATTTCCGCAACATCGTTCAGAAGCTTATGCCCCTAGATTGACATTGAGGAGTAAACTGAGGAAATTCCAAAGATTAATCCAAATCCATTTTCCAAACCGAGATAGAATTGCAAGGATATTTTCACCCATAATATCAACCACAGTTTAATCCAATTGACTAGCACCAAAAATGCAAGAAGAGCTTACAAAGCTTAGAGATGGTGGCATTATCAAACCCATTAGACACTCTTCTTGGGTTTCAAACTTGGTGCCTATAAGAAAAAAATGGAGACATAAGGTTATGTGTGGATTTCAAAAATTTGAATGTCTCATCACTCAAAGATAATTATCTACTTCTTGACATGGAGGCAATGCTACAAAGAGTAACAGGGTGTGAATTGTTGTCTATGATGGATGGCTTCTCAAGGTATAACCAAGTGAAGGTTAAGGAGTCAAAACAATACAAAAATGCTTTCACCACACCTTGGGGTACATATGTTTATGTGAGAATTCCTTTTGACCTCACTAATGTTGGAGCAACATTTCAAAGGGCTATGTAAGTAGCCTTTGTTGATCTGATCAATACTATAATGGTGGTCTATCAAGATGATCTTATATCATATTCCAAAAGGGTGAAAGACCATTGTGGACTCCTAGAAAATATTTTCATCAGAGCATTAGAATATGGCATATCTCTGAATCCAAAGAAATATCATTTTGCTGTCACAGAAGGTAAATTGTTAGGACATATAGTCTCAAAGGATGGAATAAGGATTGATCCTAAATGAGTGGAAGCTATTGATAAGATTCCTATTCCAAAGACTGTAAAGGCCATCCAATCATTCTTTGGAAAAATCAACTTTGTTAGGAGATTCATTTCAAATTTTGCTAAGATTGTAAAACCAATCTCAAAGATGTTGAAAAAGGGTTCAATGGTTGACTGGACAAAAGAAACCATTGATGCATTTGTGTCAATTAATAGAGCAATTAAGGAAGCCCTTGTACTAAAATCCCCAGATTTTGATAAACCATTTCAGATCTTTTCCTTTCCATCATTTCATAAAGTGGCAACTGTAATGTTACAAAAGAATACAGAAGGGTATGAACAACCTATCTCATTTTTTAGTAAATCACTTCAAGGAGCAGAACTGAAATGTGACATCACTGAGAAGCAATTCTATGCACTAGTAAAGGTAGTAAAGGAATTCATGCCTTACTTGGTAGGGGCAGAAGTAATTTCATATCTACCAGATGATACAATTAAGGATGTTTTCTCCCAAACAGAAGTCACAAGGAGGAGGTGCAGATGGATAAACTATATTCAGGAATTCAATATTGATATTCAAATTACCAAATTGGTGAGGGGAAAAGGGTTAGAAAAATTGATGGTCGAGTTTGATTTGGAGGTAGCACAAGTTTACAATGTCAAGGGAGAAGAAAAGTGGATATCAAGTATTGAGCATGCACTGTGGTACAATAATATAGCATACTATCTCAAATATATGAAATATCTTGAAGGCCTGAATGACAACTAGAAAAGGACCTTAAAACTTTAGGCATTAAAATATTTTTTTTTGTGAATCGAGACCTATATTGGAAGAATAAAGATGGTGTCTCATTTCTCTACCTAGATGAAACACAAATAGAGATCATTCTAAAATAAATGCATGAAGGTGTGTGTGGGGGGCACTTCTTGACAAAAACCACTACCCATAAGATATTGAGAGTAGGCTACTACTAGCCTAAAGTCTTCAACGATGCCCACATATACGTAAGAAAGTGTGAGGCATGTCAAAGGTTTTCTAGAAAACTAAATTATCAAGGAGCCTTACCATTAAGACCTATGCAGATCGAGGCCCATTTTCATCAGTGGGGAATTGACTTTATAAGAGAGATTACATATAGGTCTAGTGGTGGAAACAGATGGATCTTGGTGGCCACTGATTATTTTACAAAATGGATAAAATCAATACCAACAAAACAAGCCACTAGCAAGGTTGTGATTAATTTCCTATTAGAAAACATCATCACTAGATTTCGGGTTCATGTGAGGCTCATCACAGATAATGGCATGTGCTTTATATTAGATGAATTCAAGACATTTTGTGACTCCTATGGCATAATAATTTCATATAATTCACCATACCATCCTCAAGCAAATGGTCAGGCAAAATCTAGTAACAAAAGTATCATAAAAATAATCAAAAGGATGTTGGATAACAACAAGAAGGCGTGGGATTCCAAATTAAGATTGGCTCTATGGGCAAACAAAATTACTATAAAAAGGGCCACTAGAAAATCTCCATTTAAACTGGTGTATGGAGCCCAAGCTAGGCTCCCAATACATAACCTCTTACCAATCTACAAATTCATCCTACAAGAAGCTATAGAAATCCTTGATCCTATGGAAGAGAGGATGGAACAATTGGCAGAATTGGATGAGGTCATATCTCAAGCACAAGAGAAAAATATGAAGATTTGATCACAAACAAAGCACCTATTTAACAAAAGGGAAAAAGATAGAAAATTTAAGGTGGATGACATGGTCCTTATGTGGAATGCAAAGAGTTAGGATAAAGGGAAGCATGGGAAATTTGAAGCACTATGGTTGGGCCCATTTTTCATTATTGGAAAGTGTGGTGAAAACTCATACTACTTGCAAAATATGATCAGTGAAGATCGGGAGTTGCCAATGCATGGACAATTCCTGAAGTACTTCTTTTCTTGAAATTATTATTTTCCATGCACAATAGATTAGGATTTTATCTTTATTTTCACCATCTCCATCCATGGTCTAGGTCCCAGAGAATACTTATGGATACTTGCAATGACCTCATAGTCATTCATCCCCAACCAGAGACACTTCTAGGACTAAAAAAATCAGCCTCAATCCCCACAAAAAATCCATTTTGCCATCAAAATAACCTATCACCTAACATGTAATTTAAAACTTTATCATTCAAAATACCCCATTTATTCACCCTATAGTCATCACCTTAACAAATTCACATCCATTATTGTACCCGTATATGAAGGAAGTCATGGCAATGAGACTATATTATGTCGGTGTGAGTCACTTTAGGGCCCCTTCAAAGAAATGATGGAGCAAGACAATATGAATTTTATCGGGGAGAGTATATCATGTCGAGGAAACTTTTTTTAGTGTCCCTTTGACAGTCTGACTAAAATATTATTGAAGGCATCTTAGCACATCGAAGGGTAATTTTTTTTGGGTCTCTTCGATAACTTGAGACATTGAATACCAAGGAGCATAATATTTTAAATTTTATTACTCTGGCACAAATCACAAAGTAACTACACCTCAGCATTAAGGAAACAAAAAAAAAATCTCTCAGACATGGCATAGCAATACATCGAAGTGACAATGAAAAGTCAAAGAAACAATGCTAGACTTATACACCTGAAGAGTTGAAGAGACTTTGGAATGTCGAGATGAGCAATTTATGGGTCCCCTCGATATAACGAAAGTGGAAAAGTTCATCGAAGAGAAAAGTATATATCGGAGGAATGAGGAAATTTTTCTCTTCAATGAAATGATAGCATTTATTAAAAGAGAAGAAAAGAACATCAAAAAAAGGGTTTGAAAGGACTCTAGAATATTGGAGTAAAGTAGTTCATAGTCCCTCCAAAAACTAGAAAAGGAAAGAAGACATATTAAAAGGAGATATCAGGGGAAAATATATACATCACTGAGAACTAGATATCAGTCCCTTCAACAACCCTAAAAGTGAATGAGCAAATGACCAAAACTAAGGATTCCATTGAAGGGAAGGATGCATATCGGCAGGACAAGGACACTGGTCCCTTTGATGAAACGATGACACTTGTTCCTCGGTTGTAATAATAAAAAAGGAAAATGATTAAAATATGATACAATAAACCCATAAACATATCAGAGTGATATAAGAAGTTCAAAGAGACTACTTGTAAAGAAGGGATCAAGAGGACACTATGATATCAGAATGAAGCCATATAGAGTCTCTTTGAAATCTTGAAAGGAAGAAAGAGTATGCCATTAAAAAGGATATCGAGAGAAAAGAGAAATATCAATATGAACAAAATATTGTCCTCTCAATGCAACGAAAGAATTGATAAGACAACGACATGACGAAGAGACAATTTGGTGGTGATGATGAGAAAGTCGACGACCTATATTCAAAATAATTGATTATACTCTCGATGACACGAAAGTGCCATCAAATGATACTAATGAACCAGAACAAAGGGCATTAAAAAATCAAATCTTGAAACTACTTGGAAATCATTAAGCAACCAGAGAGAAAGGAAGCAAAGTATAGCAGTGGACAATGACAACATGACCAAGAAAGGCGCTTGTTGTTCAAGCAAGTACCCAAGCTTGAGATGAAATTCTCATTATCTAAAGCAAGTTGAATTATCAAGCATAGAAGTAGGATTTTTTTGCAAATTCATATTATGGCAAGTACATTTGAAAACCCTAAAAATAAGATATAGAAATTGGAAACTAGACATCTGAATTAGGACTTGATTGATTAGCGTCCTAGCTCTTGACAAAGGTCTAGGCGTAATGCATAATTAAACCCTTAAGCTGAGAAATTGGAGGATAGAAACAAGGAGGTAGGAGATATATGGACCCCAACAAGGGGATATGATTTGTTTATATACCACTATAAGAAGATGCAAAAACACCAACTAGTCTCCAACCCATGGAGATTCAATTTAGGAAAGTTGGTGGTACCTAATGTGTTCATCAATATCAAATTGATTAAGGAACTTGCCAACAGATATGATCCCCAAACCCACACAATTAAATTGGAAGATGAATCTTCTTTCACCCCTGTTACCAAGAACTATATTTCCATGGTGTTCCAATTAGATTCCAGCACAAATATGAAATTTACGATTAAAGACCTCCTAGAGGAATACCACAATATGAGCTCTAGTTACAAAAGGTGGATATTTCCATTACAAACGCCCCACAATGAAGGGAACCAACTTAGGGTGTTTTCTATAGAGGAACACACTCCATATTCTGTGAAACTATTTGAAGAATACTTCCAATACACATACTACTCTGTTTGCCAGGTGCTTGGTTTGGATACCCCCATATTTATGGCCATAGCACCAATGGTCTTAACAGCTAATGTACAAATTAAAGATGCCCGAACCCTTGATTATGTTGAATACTTAGCCAATGGCATTCACAATGCTTGTTTCTATAAAAAATAATGGAGGTATCAAATTCAGGCATTATTCATTATTCATGCATCTCATTTTATATGAAGGAAAAAGTATGGATATGTGGAGCGAACATTTAAGAATAAAGGACATAGATTGTAATGGAAATATCAGACCAATGTAGATGTGCAAGATCACACTATTTGTATTTTGAAGAATATTTTGTGAAACCTTTATACAAACCCCCAGGTCATCCATATGATTATAGTTTGTCACAAGAAATAAAAAGATTCCTTAGACACAAGGATAAGGATGAAAGAGGGAAATTCAGTCATAACTGGGGTGATTGGTATGCCTATGATGGCTGTACAAAAATTAGAGTATATGGTTATGAGGGAGCACCATTTCTGCTACCTAAAACTTGTCCAAATAGGGTTGCATATTTAGAGATTGTGAGGCAACTAGCTTACTCGGATTTCATGCATCTTAAGAATCATAACAAGAAATCCCTTATGCTTGGGACATTGTGCTTTGGAGATTTTACTATGGTTTCTAAAAAAGGGGTATGAGTTAATTGACAAAAAGATAGAGTGTTATAATTTTCCTAAAGGGAATGAAAGGGAGAAATTTGACCCTAGACATTTTATAAATGATGGAAAAACAAGTCAAAAATTGAAAGGGTATCGCCACATACTTTTTGAAGTGGATGATTTAATAAGAAATATTGATGAACATCACACTGCTAGGAAGAGAAGCCTATATAATAGAGTGATGACAACAAAAACTTGGAGAAAATGCAACAATCCCTCATATGAAGGTGGCTTTCTAGAAATTGAAGATCCCATAGAGAGGTTGGATGCATTAATTTCATGTGAAACAAAATTAACTAGGGTTGTGCCTCCTTTGGTGTTCACAAAGAAAAGAAATGAGGATATTGGAGGAATGCAAGTTGAAAGTGAAACTCCACTCTGCCAACTCTCTCCTTAGCCTACATCGGATATTAGCTTCTTAGTTGACACATCTATTACAAAAGAAGAAGTCAAGGGTGATGATGAAGGTGTGCAGGTGGTTAAACCGTGATTGAAAATTATGAGCCCCTAATGGAAAGAAACATTGTTGTAATAGAATCCTCAAATGAGCTTTCAAATGATGTAAGACATTGTGCCAGCTAGAAGTTTATTTTTGATGTTGTTTTTGTTAAAACCTCTGAGTTTAAGACATTTATTTATAATTATAAAGGTAAATTGATTAGAGAAAGGATTAAGGATATCACACCTGACAAGGAAGCATAAGCTTTAAAAGAGCTACAAGACAAGGTTGATAAATAACTGGAAGCCATTACCCCAAAATTTGGAAGGACATTGCTAGAAGAGGTAGGGTTCATGATACTCCTCAGGTGGGATATGAGCTCTACCATTGTATTTGACATCTTTTGGATAAGTCAGAATAAAACCCTACAATTGAGCATAGGAGTAGATAGAGTGTACACTAGATCAGGTTATAATCTAGACAATGTAACTTTGTTAATGTGGTCCTTATACCCACCAAACAAGAAACCTGTAGTCATTAATGATCCTAACAAGTCATTTGGCCACCTCCTTGTGCAACGGGTTGAAGATAGTGATCCTCAGGAAACAACAAATTTGAATTTTAATGTTGATAGGTTCACCAAGGCCCAAATTGAAAGGTCAGTAAAAGATAACAAAATATATATGACTAAAAATGAGAACCTAAGACATCAAATAACTAGTTATAAAGATAAGCTACCATCTTCCTTGAGTACCTACTCCCCATTGATAGACAATAATAATATGGTATTATAATCCATGGCTGAAAGTACTTATTAGAGACATAGGGCTAAGAGATTCCAGAAGAAAGGTGATAAATTGGAAGTGGAAATGAAGTCTATCAAGTTCAATATCATCTTGGAATTGATAAAGAGAAGTTTTGACAAAATGCTTGAGAATGTTGAAAAGGTATGGGCAGTTCACATTAGAACACATGTTGCTTTCCAAGAACATAAAATGCTGCATCTCAAAATGATGGAAAAGAAGGAAGAATTAATAGCCAAGGAAAATTTTGATCATCAAGTGTTCAAAATTTATGATGAATTGATTGATATTCATGACAAATTTGGTATCATGTTGATAGAAGAGTTGGGTGATTTCAACCAACCCTGGACATGGCTTTGCCTAATTTCTTTGATGATGAAGGAGATTTGAAAGAACAAAACATATGTAAGAATGAACTGGCTCAGTTGCTACTAGAGGTTCTCAGCAAAGTAAACAACAAATCAATGATGGTGGAAAATACACATTCATAGTTGGAGCAAATATTCACTTTAGAGTTTTTTATGGACATAATCACCAATGGTGATACATATGCTATCCAATACTATATCGAGCATCTTTCCAAAGTCAACATGTACATTGCTCAAGCAACATAAGGATCAAAAGTTTCATCAAAGTTACTCAACATTGGATACACTATCATGGAGAAAGGACCTTGAACAAATCTTAAGTGATCATGGGTACTTGATGAAGATTAATAGACTGTGGTGTATCACGTATGTTTTTGACTTCATTGTTTCTCTTTTTTAATTGCATTTGTTAGGGTTTTAGTTTATGATTAGCAAAAATGTAAATGAAGAGACACCACTTTATATGTAACGATCTGAAGCTTTTTGCTTCCCGTATATAAAGAGAAACCAAGATCGAGTTTTAAAATCATCATCATCTAAGACATTTTACATAATAGAACACACAAAAGACTTCTGATATGAATTGTATTATCTTTTGAAGCAATCTAATAGAGGAGAAAATTTTGTTTGGTGGCCAAATTTATGTGGTTCAATTATTTTTTGATGTTGATTCATATATGTTGTTGTGTCCAGAGTGGTCTTTTCTTGTTATTCAAATTGAATATATCAAGCATATACTTAATTCATCTGGACACATTTTCTACCTCTGTGTGATTTCCTTGATTGGTTTCTGCA
Source organism: Sequoia sempervirens (assembly GCA_007258455.2). Taxonomy (NCBI): domain Eukaryota; kingdom Viridiplantae; phylum Streptophyta; class Pinopsida; order Cupressales; family Cupressaceae; genus Sequoia; species Sequoia sempervirens. The sequence continues at coordinate 432,380,021 of VDFB02000015.1, read as the reverse complement.
AGAAGAGAATTAAAATTCCTTTTAAGAGACTCTTTTTAATTGGTTTATGCCCAAAGTTAAAATCCTTTTAAATTAATCATCTTAATTGGTTTCCTTCAAGCAAGAATTAAAGTCCTTTCAAACATTCATAGAAACTTGGGAAGATATCATTGGGATTTGTAAGAAGAGCTTGGTAACTAACAACCTTGCATGTTTATACAAGGTATAAACATCTGAAAAGTGCCAAATAATTCGAGTTAAGCTAGGAGAGAGGACACATCCATCATACACATCTTGACTCTGTTTCCCAAAGTAGATAGAAAACATTGTTCATATTCATTATAAAACAATACTTCATAAAAACCTTATTTACACATTTCAAATTTTAGACATTAGGAGTAGGTATAGATGTTAGTTTTGCATATATTTCATAATTACATGCCAATGTGGAATAGATAATCAAAATTAGAGAGTACACACAACCTTTAAGATTTGAAATCTACTTAATTGTCAAAGGTACACCTACCTAGGTCTAGCAAAACCTAAAGAGCAGGGAGTTCTCAACCATATTGGTTGACTCCATTCATTGGCCAAAATATTGTAAGCCTGACCATAGAGCTTGGAATAGTCGTAGTGTTTGCAATCTACAATTTTGGGAACCAACAAAAGGTTAAAGGGTTTTTAAGAAACAAGATCTCACATACCTCATTAATTTTAATAGAATTCATAATTTCATCAACCCTAACTTGGCCTAACAAGTAGATTATTTTATCCACCCTTATCATGGCTTTGATGTAATGGTTTTCAATGGTGGAACTTGACCTTGTAATGATAAGTGTTGAAATGTTTGCATCTTAGTGGGAGACTACACTCTCAAATCTTATATATTTTCCCTTCCTCTAGGAGGTTGTGACATTTTTTTTGGAACCCATTGGCTCCTCACTCTTGGTCCCATCTTATGGAATATTTTAAAATTTTGGATACAACTCATTAATAATGGACAAAAATAAACCTTATGAGGACTCACACCTAGCTCCATTAGTCTCATTAGCTCTCCTTATATTAGTTAAACATCATAAGAATTTAATTCTAGTTATGTAACTTGTCTTAGATAGATATTGTTTTATCCATCTTTTTGAATGCCAAGATATCATGGTGAGATGATGGAGACATTTTATGTTATAAATATATTGATTATCATTGAGTGCATTGCTTGGTTTGATTTACATTCTCTTCCATAATATGTTATCAATGGATATGTGCATTAGATATATGATGCATGAGCATATAGGTATGCTAGATGTCTAATTTTCACATAGTGAATTAGATTCCATCATGTATGTTGGCCATATATTGCTAGATCCTTTGTTAGTGATTTGGGCTCCTCCAAAGGAATAGCACGAGGAATATTAATGCTTCATGGTAGGGTGGATATAACCTCAATTATTCTCTCCCTCTCTCTCTTCTTATCTTTCTCTTGCAGATTGTGAGTATGATTCAAGATGTGTATATATGCATCTATAACATAAAATGTTTTTGAATTTTATAGTTACGCTAAAGTCTGGTAAATGGACTAGTACTAGTTGCAATTACTTGGAGAATAATTTTATAAATATATTTTTTTAAATGAAGTGTTTTACTCTTTTAACTCTTTATAATGATTATGTTTACTTTATTCATTAATTCCCATACTTTAGTAAGTAATTAAGGAGTGGTGGTTGCATGTGGTATTAGAGCTTTGGGTTTAGTACTAGGGCCTAAAGTCTACGACATTGAACTTGTATTTCTCTAAGTGTTTAAAAACCCTAGAATTGAGATGATATCTAGATTAATTAGAGTCTTGTTATTTCCTAGATGGTTTAGTATGGGAATCAAGTAAGGGGAATATGATCAACAGTTGCAAGTCAATAATCTAGAACAAAGTTGATTTGTATGATTTATTATTTGCTTTGTATGAAAGGAAATAATCTATGATATATATGAATGATGGAATGAATTTCCAAATTCATGTTTTTATTATTATTGTTGATTTGAAAATGTACTTGAATAGTGCATGATTTTCATGAATAATGTATTTTCATGATTATAACTGCTCATAAGTTTGACGTGAGTAGGAAATTATTTTGGTCATACTTATGATCCTTTTATGTGAATGTTTTTATATGCTAAGTTTACTTTTGAGGCCATAATCGGGTAATGGACTTGCATAATTATAATATTGGTAACTATATTCCATAGAAAAGGAATGTTTTGAAAAGGTGCTAAGTGGCTTCCAAGTTGAAATTGAGGGATTGAATAAAGAATAAATGCTTTGTCCAAAACTTGAGTCACTTCATGAGTAAAAGGGAATTTGCATAGACATTTATGCCAATGAGCATTAAATAGGTTGCAAGTGTCAATTACTTCATGATAGCATAGGTTTCATGCATGTCATGACAAGGTGAACATGTTCCTTAGGTCACATGCAAGTAGGCATGAATGATGAGAAGAACATATTTTTTAGGTCACATGATTGACGAGATGAACATATTTATTCACTAAATATTTAGGTCACATGCAAGTAGTCATGAGTAATAGATGAGCATATTTATAGTGTCAAATACGAGAAGGTATTGTAAAACTTATTAATTGATATATTCTAGTGTGTGTTTCAATGTGTGTAATTGTATGATTTTTTTAATAGTTAGCTTGATTCTCATCGGATGAAAGATAAATGCTTTATTTACAATCTATTGTGAGAAGAAAGGTGAAGATTGAGATGATAAACTAGTTGTATAACAACTAACCATGTTTAAAGAGATAAGAAAAATGGTGATCTCAAGATTTCAATTTAGGTCTAATCTTAAAGGTTTCCTTTACATGGTATGAATGAGTATATCATATTAATTCAGCCACGTGTAGCTTACTCCTAAGTAATGTTGTTTAAGGATATTATAAATAACTTGGATTAGGATTATGTGTATCTTAGGAATGGTCAAGTTGTGATATAGTTTAATGCTAATTTCAATTGTATGACTTTGAGTAATTTATTTAAAATCTAAACGTGTTTGTTTTTGCATTAATAATATTGGATATTGAAATATGATCCATCCATTTTGATTCTCAAAAGCTTTTTAATCTTTTATAAAAACCTAACACTAGTACAATTGTTTGATTATGATTAGACAAAAGGACCATGTTAGGTACATTGTTGAGCAATTCTTAACAACATGGTCAAATAATCAAGTTGTACAGGTATGAATCTTGCATTTGATATGATGCAAAATAAAATTGATTTTAAATAATTGACATTGTGATGATTATTTATATATCCTATAGTCATCGAGACATGACTATTCTTAAGGGGAAGGGATGTCACATCTCGTTTAATTAGCCTAGTTTAATTAATGAATTATTTTGTATTGAATTTTTAATAGTAGACAATTAGATAGACAATTTGGTTATGTTAATTATCATTTGAAGGGTAAATAAAAATTATTATAATAATGACTAATTAAGTGTTATGTTTCTATAAGTGCATCAAAAACTATTGACACTCTCTCTGGTTGGAGAGAGAGTATCATCAAGGAAAAGGCTTTATCCAATGGAGATAACATGTCATGATGGAATCAACACACACGCACACTTAGACTCGTGTAATTAGGTTGCATATGTGTGTGAAAGATTAGAAATTTTGAGTTCCCACATTTGAATAATTGTATTACTCTGTAAATGGTGTATATGTTATTCCTTATTTATTTATATTTGCCTAAGAATAAAATCTTTATATAAATCTAAGTTAATAGAATAATTAAGAGAACACTTATCAACATTAGGTAATGAACCTAACTTAGCACAAGAATGTGCTACTTGTTGATATGTAGTTGGATTTAGACATTCCATCAACATGAACTCCAAATTGAATGAAAATTGACATAGAAATGTAAAATAACATTTTTCTTTTAATATTATTATAATAAAAAATAAAAATAATATTGATAAATAACATTGTATTTTATTAATGAAGCATGCTACCATTTTTATTTTTAAAGGGACTAAAATCATTTTTAAAAGGAATTAGAATAAGATAATTTGAAAAAATTGGAAGGGGAACCAACCAATGATACAAGAAAATTTTAGTATTGTTTACAAGTCTTAAAGGCGGGTGGAAACAAAAGAAACAAAATTTTAAAAAATATAAACTCAAAATAGCCCACATGCCTTCTCAATGCTTCCAAAAATTGCATGCATATCTAACGTGGAAGAGATTGGTGAAGGTTGTGAAAATTGGATTTATACCTGGCACTTGCTTTTGCTTAAAGTTTCTAGGTACCATGAAGGCTGGAAGTATGGTTAATTCTAATTTAGCCATTTATATGTTCAGTTGTTGGGTCTGAGAAAATTTAGATTTGGGTATTTAATTGAAACTAACTATTGATTATAAGGAGTACGAATGATGAATGATTCATGGAGTTTTGTATGGTTCAAAAACTGTATTTGAAAAATAATATTTATTTCCTTTATGACAAATTGAAACCCTAATGTTTTCTACTGATTTATTCATGAATGTTAAAATTCAGAAGATAATAAACATTCTTGTCACTTTCCCATTGTTCACTGAATCTAACAAGGGTTTTGTGATTTTTTTAGGATTTTTAACAGTGAGTTACAGAAATTGCAAAAAACAAATGGTCTAAGAATACCAAGGTGGGTAAAAGTTCTAGAAAGAATGAGCTATAATCCCATTTGAGCCACTAGCATTTCATTTTTCTGAATGTCCATATGTCAAACTGTACATTCTTCTTTTGCATGTTGATCTATATATAATTCTCCAGATTTCCCCCTTGCATTTGAAGTACTAAATCTGTACATGAATTCTTAGCTATAATAAAACAAGAGCTGCAGAGCAGCGAAGTTCCTGCCAAAGTGTGCAAGAATGGTTTTGTTCATGATTTTTGTGTATGCTTTGATTGTTGAGGTATCATGTTCTTGCCATATTTAAAAATATGTTCTATAGAATCAGTCCTCTGCATTTGCAAGTTGCACAAGGGTTTCAAGTCCTGCATTACAGTAGGAAACACAATTGATAAAAATACATGTTTACTTCAAAAGTAACAAACATCCTTTTCCTTCTAAATTTGATCCAAAAAATGCAAACATTGTGCTCCTTTCATTTGTAAATTGCACAAGGGTTTCAAGTCCTGCATTATAGTAGGAAACAAGATTGATAAAAATGCATGTTTACTTCAAAAATAACAAACTATTACAGTAAGCAAGAGCACGCGTCTTGTTCATTATTACTAAAACCACTCCTGTATGTTGTAAATCTGTAGGCATCCTCTGCTAATATGATAGCATGCTGCCCGTGAGGCCTATCAATGAGTGTAGCAATATTCTTTAACCGGGCTAATAGATTTGTCAAACTATATCCAACTATATCCAGTCTTACCGTGCCTCTAACTCTCAGTCAAGTATCCCTCAGATGCCATGATTACAAAATATGCACAAAATGGATTTTTTATAACTCTGACTCTTAGTCAAGTATCCCTCAGATGCCAGATTACAGAATATGCACAAAATGGATTTTTATAAAAGGCTTTACAAAATTTTAAGTGAATGCAATTCACAGATGTAAAACCAAATTCCACAATTTTTCCCCAGCATCCTGCCTACCCGTGCTAACATGAAAGCTTTGGATTAGGGTATAGACATCCATCAAAGGATAAACAAAGGGGAATTTTTGTCAGGTGTATTAGTTGCAAGTGTCGTGGTAGACATGTAAGCCAAGTGTGGAAGTATAGTCAAGGCAGGTGAACTATTTGACAGAATTCCTCTAAGAGATGTATCCTCTTGAACTGCAATGATTGTTTCACAAGTAGAAACGAGAACAAACATTCTTCTATTTTGTAAGTTTTCATAATATAATCTCCAGAAGTAGTCTAGTTAGAATAAATTTAGTAGATCTTGTAATTTCTCTTTTATGCTATGCACAATGCATGGTATGATTCCAACATCCAAATTTTGTAAATAACTTGTGGTTCTACAAAAGACCTTTGTATTGTTCAAAAATAAAGTTGTACAAAAGCAAGATCATGACTGTTAAATTACATTATCAAAAGTTTTAGAAATATAAACAGCAAGGACATCCTAAAGAAATCACTCAAAATTGTCGACCTAAATTGAAATTATATTCAACATAAGTAACTTTAATAGATGAAAGAGTTATTCTTATAAGTTATAGAAGAAAAAAAAAGGGCAAAGAACCACAAACTCTGAGATTCAAGGGAAAGTAGAATGTAGTTATCTATATTTTAACACAAGGAACAATTGAACAGAAAATAAGTAATTCATCCATGATAAAATGAAAAATCAAATCAAAGAAATAAATCATTGTCTCATTATCATAATTAGTTCTCTTGAACTTTAATAAAAGTGTAGAAACAAATGAACAAGGGTAAGAAGATATTTTTAGCAGATAAGATAAAATTCACTATAAGCAGTGGTAGCCATAAAGACAAATGGGAAACGTACAGAAACAAATCATGGAAGAAACCTGGAAAGCATCCCAAAGTAAGAGAGAAGATGCAATTTGGATATAATATGGCTTAAACACAATTAAAATCTCCAACATGGCTGTGACGATCTTAGAACTGAAACACTATACATGTAGAGTGCTGGGATGGAAATATTAACATTTTATAGTATGACACAAAAACAGAGAGAATTTTCCAAAAGCTCATGGGCATGTCTTATGTCTATTACAATCTACCACGTAGAGGGCAACATTTCAAATCCAGCAACAATTATGATATAACAAAAACTTATTCTTTCAAATTAAAAGAAAATCACAAGATCATAATCACATGGGCACAACAACATGAAATTGCACAACAATTCTTACTCAAGTATATGCCATTGTAGCGGTCCGATTAGGCTAGTGATTTTTTTTATTATTAATCATGATTCATAACTAATTATCAACTAGTTACTGCTAACTGAGGAGATTGGTTCTGTTCCATGTTAAAAAATTCACCATCTTCCATTAATTCCTTGAACATAAGACCAGACAAAAACATCAGTATTGTCTTCTATATCTTCCATGGACTTATGCCTCCTATAACACAATCTGAACCATAACTGATGAATTACTCCTTTATTGGTTTGGTATAGGCCTATGGCTAAGGCTCCTGTATACTCTGAATTCCAGACATCAGAATATGAATTACACTCACTTTATTGAGCTAGATAGTTTGACAACATGCCACTTCTCCAATAGTTGATGTTAAGGAAATTTTGCATGATCTCATGCCATGAAAGAAAGTTAAAGTTTACTTGTTTGCAGGAGTTGAAAAATCAAACACCTTCGCTGACTAAATCATAGTTACAGGTTCCTTTAATGGATATTAAAACCCAAGAAATTATCAACTGGTAATTGCTAACTGAGGAGATGTGTTCTGTTGTACCATGTTAAAAAAATTCATCACCTTCCATTGAATCCTTGAACACACGAATTGATAGAAACATTAGTATTGTCTTTTGTATCTCCCATGCACTTATGCCTGCTATGACACAGTTTGAACCATAACTGATGAATTAGTTCTGTATTGGTTTGGTATAGGCTTATAGCTAAGGCTCTCCTATGTGCCTCAAAAATAGTTTAAACTTTAAACTTGTTTTCTGGAGTTGTTATATCACACTCTCACTGACTGAATCATAGTTATGGTTTGGTATAGGATTATAGCTAAGGCTCTCCTATGTGCCTCAAAAATAGTTTAAACTTTAAACTTGTTTTATGGAGTTGTTATATCACACTCTCACTGACTGAATCATAGTTATGGTTTCCTTTGATGGTATTAAACCCCAGGAAATGATTCATCCTATGTGTTCTTACCTAATTACTCAAGTCTATTACTATGTGATTTGTAAGCCAATTCAGAGCATTTTGAATGGAGCCAGGATCATGTATCACTTTACCCATAAATATTACAGACAATGAATTGATATCTAAATGGAAATGTTAGGTTCATTTCACCCTAGGTTTAAAAGATGAATGGGTAGTCTCCATGCAACATTAAGATTTTATTTACCATTTTTATGCAAGGCAGTCATTACCAAGGTAACAGTGATATCTTTGAAAACATTATTTGAGGAGGTCAAATACATAGTTCATGGACAAAATTTGAAAAGAAAAAAAAATTGAGGCGTAAACTACCACCTAAAAGCACGATGTATACTATTTTTGGCATCCATCATTGGTACAAAGTCACAAACCATTTGTTAAAATTTAAGAAACATGAAAGTATTACACGTGGTAGTCTTTATCATAGGGATGTGCTAAACAAAACCATGTTTTTATACTGGCTATAATATTATGTTCCGTTTGCTTGGCCGCTATTTCTTGCAAAATGTAGCAAACACCATTATCATCATAGAAGGCAGAACATGGGTTATATTCTACTTTGCACAAATCAAAGTGGTGGGCCTACAAATCTTTTGTACATACAAGCTGGGGAAGTTCCAGGGACCGGTGCTAAGGGAGGAGGGACAACCACTGGGTGTAGAATAGAGGAGAACATAATACATGAAGTGCCAACACTAAAGAACATATGGAGGAGTTTGCAAAGATTGAGGAGAGTCAAATACTTGTTGATTACCTGGGTACTTTCTGATTGCTTGTAACACTTGGCAGCTGATTACTATTCCACTCTGGGTGTTTCGAGGTTGGCCAGTGTTAAGGATATCACATCTGTGTTTCGAGGGCGAATAGTTTTTGGGATGCATTACAATCCAAAATATGCTATCTTTGCCTCCATTCTGGTGATAGGGAGGATGTTAGAGCTGTTAATGTCTCTAAATAACGCCTGGCTTGCAACCCAAGTACAAATACTCCAATCCTGCTTAAACAAAACACAAACAAATTCTCATCAAGATCACTTCATGGCTTCATAATTATCAACCATTACCATCGCACCTAACTTGTGTTTGAGGTCCACATCATTGAGCAGTATGGTCGGGTGGTTGCAACCGGAGTAGTTTCAAGAGTCCAATTTGAAGTTGAAAGCATTGCATGATACCTAGACATGATCTTAGACCCCGCAATTACTGTTGCACACAATCGGGCCACTTGGCAACTGAGGCTTTCTGCACTTTCTCTACATGTGTCTCTCTACATGCAACGACTCCTACCCTAATCACCAACTATGCAAGCCATCTGACAGTCTGCAAAACCTCCTTCAAAATTCGTGTGTTCTCTAGTCTTGAGAGCTGTGAATACATTTGCCAACATTCTGTAGCTCCAATCAAAGGCCGCCAAAACACTCTACAGGAAAATTTGCGTTAAATAAATTGCAACCATTTTCATTGGCTGAAGGAGGACAGATTAATCACTGTTTAACGATTCGAGCCTTCGCTATAGTTCCCTGGCAGGAACTAACAATCTATGTTGAGATACCAATCATGTTGCTTTTTGATGCTCATGATGGGTCAAAAGTAGAAGTCAATTTTTTATGTCCAGTAGCTGCTTTACAATTTTTACTGATTTTATGGTAAGAGTAGAGATATTTTCAAACATTATTATATCAAGATGAGCAAAACTTGTAAGAGTGGAGATTTTCTCAAATATTCCAACGTTAAATAAGATTAAAGAGACATGTTCTTAAGATTGAAGAATACACCTTCAAAACTATATGAGAGCGTTTCTATGAAGATAATTATCAACATCTAATATAAGATTGTTGTAAAAATTAGTGAGGTGAATTACAAAAAGAATTACTTGTGTGTGTTTCGGTTTCTTGTAAAGTTTTTTCTAGGTTTTTTTCTTTGTGCTTTCCCTTTTCTAGAACATATTGAAGTTTTAAATTTGGTCAATGGACATAAAATTTATGAGTGTTTAAGCATTGTTCTGTTCGTTGTAATCTGTGAGTTAAAAATTGTTAATTGATTTCCAAGATGTTCCCTAAATTTAAATTTTTATTGCCATTATTTATAAAATTATTATATATATGTGAGTGAATTTATTGAATAGGTCACAATCTTTTAGCTAGTTACCTTTCATGTATATTGGGTGATAATCTACAAACCCTATCATCTAGATATTGTTTTATCCATCTTGTTGAATGTCAAGATATCATGGCAAGATGATTGAGATGTTTTACATTGTAAACATTGATTTTCATTGAGTACATTCATGAGTCTATTGTTTTAGTTGATTTACATTCTCTTCCATAATATGTTATCAATGGACATGTGCATTAAATATATGATGCATGAACATATAGATATGCTAGGCTATCAAATATTCGTGTAGTGAATTAGATTTCATCATGCATGCTGGCCACATATTGCTAGATCCTTTGTGAGTGGATCAGGCTCTTCCAATGGAGTAGCATGGGGAAGCTTAATACTTTGTGGCAAAGCATATATCACTTCAATGTTGCTCTCTCTCTTCTTCTCTTTCTCTTGCAAATTCTAACTATGGTTCAAGATGTGTATATTTGCATCTATAATGTAGAATGTATTGAGTTTTATAGTTATGCAAAAGTGTTTTAAAGAATTTTATACTAGATGTAATGATTGTAGAATCATTTTATAATTCAAAAAAAAATAGTCAAGTGATTCTTTTAACTCTAGATAACCATTATGTGTACTCTATTCATTAATTCTCGTACTTTATTAAATGGCTGAGTGGTGGTTAGATGTGGTATCTCATGGGATTATTTCCCAACTTTCTACTATTTAACTCACAAAATATTTTGTGTCCCAACTAACCAAGAATCTCTAGGATCGTTTTTCTTGCTATGCAATTTTCTTCTTGGAACCAACTAGCTTACCACCATTTTGCTTGAAGATTACATCATTTAACGTGTACCAAGAATACACCTCCAAATATTTTCCCATACTAATAACCACTTTTGTAAAGACTAAACTTGAGAAACTAACCCAAGAACTCTTGTGCCAAGGGGTTATTCAACCTAACACAAGTCTTTACTCCTTCCTAATCTTATTGGTGCATAAAAAAAGATGGTTCTTGGTGCCTCTACATCAATTTTCATTGGCTAAAAAAATCCATCGTCAAGGATAAATATCTCATTATGATGGTAGATGCTTAGATGAAATCCACAGTTCCTAGTTTTTCTCTAAGATTCATTTATGATATGCTTATCATCAAAGTTGCATTAAAGAAGAGGACATTGTAATAATTGTATTGCACTCATGATGATCATTATGAATTTCTTGTCATGTCATTTGGCCTCACCAATGTACCATCCACATCTTAGAATTTGATGAATGATATTTTCTACCAATTCCTTCAATAATTCATCCTAATCTTCTTTGATGATATCCTTATTTATAGTTGCACTTGGGATGAGCACCTCTTGCACCTAGACAACACCCTCCAAATCCTTGATGCTAACCAATTATGTGTCAAGAACTCTTAAATTTCCTTTGGTCAAATTGAGATTGATTATTATGGTCACATTATTTCTAAAGGAGTTAATACGGAACACAAAGATTAAAACCATGCAAAAATGACCCAAAACCACAACCCTAGAGAGATTTTGTGAATTTCATGTCCTCATAGGATATTACCATAGATTAATCTAGAACTATGAAAAACTTTCCAGCTCCTCATAGTCATGTTCAAAAAGTATTGATTCTAGTGGTCGTCAACTATGAAAAAAGCATTTACCATACTTAAGAAAGTTATGTGCATGATTATAATTCTCGCTATGCTTGACTTCCCCAAAAAAAAAATCGAACGTGATGCTTCAATCTTTGGATTTGGTTATGTTTTAATGCAATAAGGGTGACCCCTTACTTTCACAAGTAAGGCCCTAACTAGAAAAAATATTATTCATTGCCTATGAAAAGAAAATGCTCCATTATTCATGTCCTTCACAAATGGTGTCAATATCTTGTCAAAAGAAACTTTTGCATTAAAAATAACCATCACAAACTCAAGTACTTTCTAGATTAGTGGGTCTTTTCTTCCAAGAAATAGAAGTGGGTCATTAAGTTTTGGGTTACATGACTATGATATTATCTACACAAATTTCCAAGGTAATGTTGTAGCAAATATCTTATCATGTCATTTTGAAGAGAATCCTACTCTAAGTGCCTTGTCATTACCCACACCAACTCTCCTCAATGACTTATATCAAGAATGTCAACAAGCTAGTCACATTCAACACTTCATCCAACAAGTTTCTAATCATCCCTCTTCTAAGCTAAATTATTCATTGTGACATAAAGGGCATAGAGTGTTGCTCTCCCAATTGAATTTGCAACAAAAATATTTGCCTAAATTTCATGTTACCCCCTCTATTGGTCACTCTAGGTTCTTCAAAACATATGAAAGACACAAGTATAAATTTTTCTAGGAATGTATCAGCAAAATATGGGATTTGTCAATGCAACAAAGGAAAAATTGTTTCCACCCCTATCCAACTACAACCACTATCAATTCTTGTCAGAGTGTGGACAAATATTTCAATGAATTTCATTAAAGGCCTTCTAAAGTTTGTTTGGAAACCAATAATTCTAGTGGTGATTGATTACCTCTCCAAATGTGTCCATTGTTATACCAACCCATCCCTATTCTACCTCCAATATTTCTCAAACTTTCATAAACCAAAACTTTCACCTCCATGGCATACTTGCTTCTATTGTCAATGATCATGATCCAATTTTCACTAGTCACTTCTAGCAAGAAATTTTCCAACATCATGGTATCCAACTTAAAATGAGCTCTATTTATCACCATATTGATGGCCAAATTGAAATTGTTAATAAATTCTTGGAGACCTATTTATGTTTATTTTCTTTCAATCAACAACATTATTAGATCAAATTGTGGAAATTGGAAAAAATGTTTCCACCCCTATCCAACTACAACCACTATCAATTTTTGTCAGCATGTGGACAAATATTTCTATGAATTTCATTAAAGGCCTTCTAAAGTTTGTTTGGAAACCAATAATTCTAGTGGTGATTTATTACCTCTCCAAATATGTCTATTGTTGTACCAACCCATCCCTATTCTATCTCCAATATTTCTCAAACCTTCATAAACCAAAACTTTCACCTCCATGGCATACTTGCTTCTATTGTCAATGATCATGACCTAATTTTCACTAGTCACTTCTAGCAAGGAATTTTCCAACATCATGGTATCCAACTTAAAATGAGCTCTACATATCACCATACCGATGGCCAAATTGAAATTGTTAATAAATTCTTGGAGACCTATTTATGTTTATTTTCTTTCAAGCAACAACATTATTAGATCAAATTGTGGCGATTGGAAAAATGGTGGTATAATACCACTTATCACACAAATACCAAGATGACTCCATATGAATCCTTGTATGGTCAATTGTCTCCAGGTCTCTCCAAATGTACATACCTAGTAGCTTGAAGGTACATGTGGTGGATTCCACCCTTCATATTGTACCTAGCACAAAACTATATGAAACAAAAAAATTATTAATACCCCCTTGAGCACACACATTGTCTCCCTTTGACTACAACCACAATTATCTTTGAGGTTAAAGATTCATTAGAAATTCACTTCCAAGTTTTTGGACCCTATAAAAATGTGATTGATGGCATAGTATAGGTTAACTACACTTGATCGATGAGGATTTTAAGTGTATTTAAGCCACTATGCATCAATCCCAATAAGATCATTCAATGTAAACTAAGCTAAGAAGCCATTAAAAATAACATATTAAAATACGAAAGCTTCATAAACATCTATTCTAATCCATTGAAACTTATCCTATTGGGAGAGTGGTGTCACATTGATGTGGAATGGCGACCCTTTCCCAATCCCTTGGATAATGAGCTTATTTTGATCGATTCTATTGAAGAGAATCAACCAAATAATTGAAATATGTATTGTAAAACATGATTAAAACTAGATTAATATGATAAAAGATATGATGATCGATGTGAGTGTATGAAAAGCTATTCTAAATGTATGCAAGATTCAAAAGATTTAAAACCCTAATTTCAAGATATACTAAATGGATGCAACTAAGTTACCATGGAAGCCATTAATGGATGCTCTAAGCTAATAATGCAAGATTTAAACTAAAAAGAAGCTAAATATGTGCTAAATGTGGATGCAAATAAGAGTGATTTTAACAACATAAGTTTACTGTTAAAAGATGGATCCCTATTCAATAGATGTAAGCTCTATTTATAGAATAGACAAAATGAAACTGATGGCCAAGATCAAAAGGATCAATCAATAGTCAAAATGGAAGGAAGATGGAGGCATGGATCATGGATTCCTATCAGGGGTTAAGAATGCAAGTTGATATTTAATCAAGGGATTACATTCATCCAAACAAACACACTTTCAAAACTTGCACAAGAACCTTTGTTGAAAGTTTGTTATAAAAAGGAATATTCCCTTTTTCAAATGAGTGAAGAAAGAGAATATTCTCAAAGAATATTCTCATGGGTGAGAAAAATTAGATATTTAGTTAATTAAAACTAAATTTTAATGTGTAAAGGGGAAGGAATATTCTATGAGAATATTCCTTTTGGAGGAATGTGCAAAGGAGGAATATTCTAAAGGAATATTCTTTTGCAAGTGGGAGAATTAGATTTAATTAGTAATTTGACAATTTATAACAAAGTTTCAATTATGTAAATTAGGGGCATTATATGATATTCATTAAATAAAATGATTTAATAGAAAGGGGGATGTGATATGATATTTAATTAAATATTTTATGGTTATTTAATTAAATAAGAGGACTTAGGGATTAAATTAAATAAGTTGATTTATCCAGTTTAATAGGACAAACGGTTAGTGCAAGAGGGGGTGAATTAATCTAATTGGGTCAATTAGATTAATAGATGAAAATGACATAGTCAATTAAATATCTAGGCTAATTTAATCAATTAAGGGAAAAGAGGATGGTTTTTAGGATGAAATGGTGTTAGTATATCAAATTTGAGTGTGTGATATCATTCAAGACATTTTTAAGTGTCTACATTTTTCCCCTCTTTGAAGTGAGGTACCTGTTATGTTGGTTCAAAGACTGATGTTTTTTGGATTAAAATTGCTGCTCATATAAAAAAAATTAATTTTTTGGATGCCCCACTGTTGCCCCAATGGAAGGAATTAAGTTGGTACCCTGCCCCCTCCAGAGATCAGGCAGATATTTTGAATTTTGGGTTGATTTCTCGACAAATGTAAAATATAGGTTCACGTGCTAAAATAGGCCTCGGGATGCCAAAAATGGCTTCAAAAATGCAAAAAATGACTTAAAAATAGGTTGCAAAGGGTAGAAATAGGTAAAACAAGCCAAAACCCTAGCTTCTGGCTCAAATTAGGGAAAAAAACCCTAATTTTTAGGCTTAAATAGGTGAGAATGGTTACACTTCCAATTCATTTGTGCATTCAACCCTTAGAGATTTATGCATTTAGATCTCTGAGACCTTGGCGAAATGGCTCATCGTTGCTATTGAGCATAGCAACGTGTGTCACTAAATTGGTGACACTCCCCTAAAATGTATGCAGTGATGCACCCTTAAAAGAGTGACACTATTGATTTCAACGACACAATTGAGGTTTTAGGATGCAAAGTCTCAGATTTTGATCACTTTTTTGACTTTTTGGAAAATTGATGTTGTGTGTGTGGTGTAGGAGGATCTGCCACCATTGATGTCACGAGAGCACCATTCAGACATTTTGGAAGTAGCGAGATACTTTGGAAGCAGTGGGGAGATCACAAAGGGAGGTCCAATGAGGAGCAAAAATTGAGTAGTTTATGATGCATAGTTTAGGCCACCCGTCTGCCTGAAAAACTGCATGACAGATCTAGTGGGGGGATACCCCAAAGGTAGAGGTCGAAGCAAAGGCCAAGATGGAGGTAGGGATGGGGGTCGAGGCCAAGGGCAGTAATAGCCAGAGTAGGATAGGGCATAGGTGCCAGGGGATGGGCATTAGTAGCAACAGCCAGATCAGGGTCACTAAGACCTAGGGCAACAACCTATTCAACACGATGGACAAGTTCTAGGGGCACCACTGCCTCCTCCACCCATATAGCTAGATGCATAGGTATAGGCACAGATATAGGCTCTTGTAGCCAAGAGAGACTAGCTATAGGCAGAGAGGGATCAGGTGCAACAGTAGATATAGGACATGACTGCCCAGAGAGATCATGAGGTTCAATAGTGACAACAATTGGAATTATAGTTGGCCCATGAGATTCAACGAAGGTAGCAACTTGAGGCAGTGACAACTGCATCATAGGGACAAATAGTGTCTACATGATTGTATAGAGAGGCAGTCACTGAGGTTGCATATTACCGCATGCATTATCACTGAGATGTTCCTCAGGTGATGAGGTAGCCTAATTTTTCATAGAGAAGCAGAACACCTCCTCGAGCTAAGGATCAACCATCAACCCGATAGTGAGTGACTAATTTGTGTGCTCTGTGTTCTTGGTGGATTTTGTTTTTGCATGGTTAATTAATTTAATTTGAAAGTCTAGGTATGTATTAGCCTAGGTCTATGCTTTATCAACGTTAAGTGGCAGAAGGAGAGGTCTTTTATAGAGCATCAGCCAAAACATGCACCTAACTAGAATGTGAGTTAGCGACATGAGGCTTTTGAAAGTGTGCCTAGCAGTCATGAAGCAGTGAGCAGCAGGTAAAAATGGTGCCTGGGAGGATCTAGAATGATGTTTTGAGTGGCATGATGGATGAGAATAGGCACCTAGACTGACAAGACTAACTCAAATTGGTGCCTAGCATTT
>VDFB02000015.1:432316087-432361937 GCA_007258455.2 Sequoia sempervirens | reverse complement strand
GGGCGGGGTATTACTCTAACTGCCCCTTCTCTATCCTGGGGCATACCTCCACCAACGCCCTGGAAGGGTCTAATGTCAAAGTAATTGACATGATGCCCCAACACAAACTCAGCATATAATTTTTTTATAAAGTAAAATGGTACATCCAAATTGTTGTTCGGTGGTTTCAAAAAAACCATACACTAACGATCCCAAAAGTTTTCTACAATGTCTCTATGAGTGCACCATTTTATAGAAAGTTTTTTTTATTAACATTAACCGGCAAACCAGTGCGGGGGTTAACAAATAAAGAGGCTATTTGGGCTTTGGTTATTCTAAGATCTTTCACATCATAGGACAATCCACATGCATAATATTCCTTCTTCTCATGTTTCACCTAATGAAAGGAATTATGTTGGGTGGAGAGGGTTTCTAGATTTTTAATTATATCCTTCAATGTGTTTGACATCTTGAATAATCGAGGGATTCTCTTATAAACTTCAGAAATGCCCTTTAATTGCTGCAATTTTTCGTACCACTTTTTGAATTGGATGGTCAGGAGTGGTGGGAGGTGGGTGGTGGTGGTGTGGAGGGAGGCGGGAGTGGAGGAGGTGGAGAGTGGAGGTGGTGGGAGGTGGTGGAATTGGTGCATTTTCATTGTCGCAGACATAATGCCCGATTCAATATAAAAACAAATCAATCTAATTAGGAACTCTAGACAATATAAATGAAAATATTATAAAAATACCCTAGTTTATGTAACAAAATCTATAAAATTTTCACTCTTTTGAATCAAATACATGCAAAACACTATTTTTTAAAGTCAAAACTATCAGAACATTCAAATTTTATCAAAATCCATGCTAAACTCAAATTTTTCATAAAAAATCTATCAAAACCACCCAACTATTTAGGTCCAACCTTTACTGGGAGAGTTATCAAACCAATTATAGGGAATCCATAACCATCATGAGCTTTTAATCATGCTTTTGATTGTTCATAATCATCTGCATAAAGTTCATGTACATACAATAACTCTTTTTTTATCATATTCACTATGTACATGTGATCAATGAGTATTCCCCTTTTCGGGTTTCTGCAAACTTGATATAAAGAAGACCATCGAGTGTAGTTATAGAAGAATCAATATATGTAAAAGAAATGTCAAACAAAATATTGGTTTTTCCTTTATGATTTTGAATATTAGTAATGTTTATAAAGATGGAAAAATCATTATCATCTTCTTCATTATCATTGTATTGAACAAAGTTTGTTGAATGAATTGGCAATGGGCTTGTAAATATTTGTAAGTATTGATTAGGTGAAAAAACCAATTTATTTACTTTGTCATTAATAGGTCATCCAACTGGATTTGATTAGAATGAGGTCTTGCACTTGGTTATAAATATGCTTACATCTTTCCATATCATGTCGAGGTGTACGATGATATTGAAAAAATGTTTTTGCATTAAAGTTTGGTGGTAAAGGTTTAATTGTTTGAATATGACTAATTGGAGGAAGTTGAATCATATTATTGTTTAACAATTGCAACATGATCACATGGAGAGAATCAAACAACTATGAAAATTTCCTATCTCATGGCCTAAATTTATATCTAGAGTTATGTTTACAGTAGTTACTTCTGTCTCAATATTATGAGTAGTTTGACATGAATGTTTATCAAGTAATGAATATTTTGTTTTTCTTTTTAAATGATTGATAGTTGTTTTGAGGCATGACTTATATGATTGACCAATACGAGCCTATGAAGGGGTACCTTCATACCAACTAATCGATATTCGATAATCATGAAGGGTTATACAAAAACGTGTTAAGGATGGATATTTCATTAGCAATTTCTTATCTTGAATATTAGGTTGTAAGTTATCTATAAACACCCTTTGAATGTCAACATCTTGAAGACTATAGGAGAATTTCAAATAAAGGGATTAGTATCATTTCATAAAGTTTTTATTTTCTCTTTAGGTCCTTGATTACAATGAACTAAATTTGTTAATGTAACTTGAGGTGATGTTCACTTGAAAGTGTTGGAGGAAATCATTAATGAGTTGTGTAAAGGAGGTAATTGATTGTTTGACAATGAACAAAACCAATCCAAGGCCATATCTTTCAATAATCTAGAAAAGAGTTTCACTATGAGTGAATCTTCAAAAATAAAGTCTCTACACAAGGTAGTAAAAACTAACAAATGGTTATTAGGATATTTTTTACCATTGTACTTTCCAAAGCGAGGTATTTCAATGTTTTGTAGTATAGGTGTATTTAAAATAGTGAACATTAATGAACTATGTTTAAGGTATTTTGGATGTTTACTATTGGTTTGATTTTGTTTTAAGTTTGAAATTTGTTGTTGTAATAATCTCATGCTTTAAATAAAAAAGTTGATTTATCACAAAATCATTGGGCCACATGTTGTGAGAGTTTTTCAAGTATGGTGAACTAGTATGGAGGAATGGTGGGATATTATATTTCATGTTTAGGAGGGGTGATGAATATGAAGGTGTTATAGGTGAAGGGACAAAACTATTATAATTTCCACTAGAAATTCCTAAGCTTGAGTTTAAACCATTGTTATATTCCATCATTGATGCTATGATTGGAGGTGTAAAGTTGGGAATAGAAGGCATTATTGTGGGAGAGGAAACTTATTTTCCAAAATGATTTTGAGCATTAGTCAAAAATACCCTAGTTTTTTTTAAAAATCCAACAAAAACCCTAGTTTTTCTACCAAAAAACCCTATTTTGAAAAAAATCAACTAAAAATAAACAAATCTAATTGAAAATTTGATTAGAGCAAATAAAAAATAAAGAACTTTACCTGTTAGAGATGGACTTCAAATCGGATATCAGATTTCGCTTTCCACTGTGCGCCCGCCGCCGTTGAGCCGAAAGCAAATGTGAATGAGTTTTGGTCGCCCGATTTTTTTATATATATATATGTCAACAAAATCGGATATCCGATTTGGATCGGATATCCGATTCCTAAATCTAAGTTTTTCCCTCTGCCTCGGTAGTCACCCGAGCTCCAAAAAGTCAACTCACCATTTTCGCATTTTTGAGTCGTAGAAACACGTATTTTTTTCTCCATTGCCACTTTTTGGCATACCATGATCCCGACATGCCCTACATTCATAGGCTCATTTTTTATAGCCTCATGGATATTGTACTATTGATTGATATATAGACACTAATTTAGATATTGTACCATGAAAATCATTTTTTGATATATATACGAGATGATTCGAATTCATGATGTGATGCACTTTTATTTCATGCTTTACAGATGTATGGATACATATGATGTAATTTGATGTTATATTCATGCGTTATGATTATGTATGGATTCAATGTGATGGATGCAATGCAATGGATGTATTATCTTCTTTTTCAGTATATTTGTATGATATGTTATGGGATGGATGTTTATGATATGCAGATGCAGATGATGTGGATGCATTTCTTTTTATGTATTTTTCCATGCAATTTATAATGTCATGATGTATGCATATGGATGTATATATGGATAATACAAATGTTTATGCTTATGATATGATAATGCAATGTATTCTTATGCATAGGACATGTGTATGATATGTGATATGGATTAAGATGCTTAGAATAACAAATCTATGTTATCCGAAATAACTTAAATGATAACGATGATGAAATGGATTATGTTTTCTTTTATTATGATATGTTGTGATGATGCGAGATGTATGCATGTTGATGATTTGTGGATATAGGATGGATGCATGATGATTTTTTTGTTGACTGTCATGATACCAAGTTAGCGTGGAAAGAAGATAGAAGAATAAGATGAATGATTTGACTAGTGATTTTGAAAATGTCCAACAATTTCATGATCCATTGAGACTTTATTAGATATGGTGATGAGAGTGATGATTTGCTCATGTCTTGGGATTGGGATTTTCTATCATTCCTTATGTTTGATATAACACATAGACACGATGCATCATGGTATTGATAACCAAGATGGCTTTGTATCTAGTGTAATGGACTTTGACTCTGCAAATAGCTAGGATAGCTCTTGTTCACACCTTGACATATGGAAACCTCATTGGAATGTAGGTTAGAAGTTTAGAATATATTGGACCAAAGCATACACAATAGTCAACAATCTACTCCGAACAACCTCCTTACACACAACTAAGCGAGTATGCACCAAAAATTATTTTACAAGAATACGTACAAGCATAGAAAATGAAAGATAATGATCGATGCCCCATTCCTTTCTATCTAAATCATTTAGACATCATCAAGAGGTCCTCAGAATGGGTCATTAAGATAAATCATAAGAAAAGATCAAAGAAAAATAGTTAGCTTTATCTATATCTCTTGTCAGTTTAACATAGCCAAGGTGATTTCTAATGTTGATGGCCATCGCAAGAAGGATGCATCCTAGGAAATGTTTATCAGATGTTTTGATTAGGATGAGGTGTGTGATAGGCCATTGATACAAACTCTGCTGACTCATTTACCTATGATCTAGACTTTAGATTTTGACACTTAGGTTTTCATTTTACGACTTGCGACACTTGTTTTCTATTTTTTTTGCCAAAGGTTGAAGATGAAGATTGATTTATTATGGATGAAGTTTTATTGCAGGTGAAAGTGAAATGGGATGGGTGGCTTTGGATTTTTTGGAATATTTCAATGTTTTTGGTGTTTTGAAAATATTTTGAGGCTATTTTTGGTCTTTTTGAAATTTTATATGAATGTTTTGGTTTTCGATTATTTGAGGTTGTTTAGGGTTTTCTGATTTTCCAATGTTTTTGTGTTTTTCCTAAGTTTTTCGATTTTTTTGTGTTTTATGAATTTTCTAAATGTTTAGGGATTTTCAATTTTCAAATGCTTAAGGCTTTTCTAATATTTGATTTTTTTGGATTTTTTCCTAATTTTTCTGAATGTTTTTGTGTTTTATGAGATTTTTGAACAACAACCTAACCTAAAAGACTATCCTAGGGGCCTTGAGGACTATCAAAGATGAGCTTTGCCTACATTATACACGTAGAGACCATGTAGTTTGACTGACTTGACTTATCGATGATGAGAAATGAACAATTGATGGATTTTTAGTCTATTATGATGGACTCCTAAAGGATTGACCTAGGGTGTCTTGGGGGCTCATCAATAATGGCCTTGCCTAAGTTCAAGCTCAGAGACTCATAGTTTGACAAGGTACATTTTTTGGATTTTTGATGTTTTGACCCTTTTTAGGGATTTTGACATGATTTGGATGTTTTGGGATTTTGAATTTACAATTTTTGAATGTTTTTAGATTTTAGCTATACAGGAATTTGGATGTTTTTGGATTTTTTGGCTGTACAATATTTTGATGTTTTTTGAATTTTGATGAGATTTTATGAATGCTTTTGGAAATTTTGATGATTTTTCCAATAACCTTAAGATATACAAGAACCTGATCCAATCCAAAATGAATTTCCCCCAGCATGTGGTGGTAGACTACCTCGACATAGGCAAGACAAACTGACCTTAGGAATATGTCAAGCAGTACTAAAGGGGAATACGATACTTCTCAATATCAAGCTATGATACAGACGCGGATGGTTGATGGAATAAATAGGATGAATGATGCGGTGGATGGATGTGATGCAATGAATGATAGGATAAAGAGCCAAGGAATAGATCGAGGTGCTTTATTTATGCAAGGAACCTATTTTCTAGGTTTTCACCAAGTTACTTTGTCAAAGCGCCACCGAAGTGGTTTTCACTAGAGTACAATTGTTTTTCTTTACTTTTTTCAATTCTTTTTCTCATTTTTTTGGATTTTTTTATCATTTTTTAAGTTTTTTGATATTTTCAAATTTACACCCTTCAAGCCTAGGAATAAAACTTATTAAGATGCAAACTATTGGTTGGTTCCTACAAGGGTTCACCTTGAGGCGTTGATAATTGATATGCTCCTGATCCATAGCTTGATGTGACCACAAAGGGACCTAACCAATTAGCCTCAAACTTTCCTTTACTATCTTGATCTGGAAGATTTTTCTTATTCTTCTTTAGAACAAGATCCCCTACCTAGAAAGACCGACTCTTGATCTTCTTGTTATAGTTGTATTTTAGTTGGTTTTGATATACTTGCAAGTGATTAAGGGCATCAAGATGACACTCATCCAATAATTCTAGCTCATTTAGCCAAGATAATTTGTATTCTTCATTAGTGATTAGGTTATGTAGTGAGACTCACAGTGAGGGAAGCTCAACCTCAATAGGAAAGATGGCTTATGATCTGTAGACCAAGGAGAAGGGGGTTGCACCTATAGGCATTTGGATACTGGTTCGACATACCTAGAGGGAAGATTTAGCTATAGATGTCAGTCATGGCTAGCTTCATTGACCATTTTCTTTAGGATTTTTAAAATGGTCTTATTTTTAGCCTCAGTTTGACTATTACCCTGGGGTAATATAGGGTAGATAATCAACGTTGTATGTTGAACCTTTGGCATAGCTCTTTCACATCTTGATTCTTGAAGGGTGTTTTGTTATCTGAGACAAGGGCTTGTGGAACACCATAATGGTAGATAAGGTAATTCAAGATAAATTTGGCAATTTTATTTCCCATTATGTAGGTCATAAGAATGGATTCTACCCACTTGGAAAAGTACTCAGTGGCGGTTATGATAAACTTGTGACCATTAGATGATGTTGGAGTAATTTTTCCTATGAGGTCAAGTCCCCACTATGAGAAAGGCCAAGGTGTGACCATGAGATGTAACTCCTGAGTTGGGGCATGAATAAGATCTCCATGCCATTAACACTAGACACACTTCTACACGTGCTGATGGGCTTCTCTTTCCATGGTTGGCCAGTAATACCTCGTCCTCAATAGTTTCTTGGCTAAAGTCATACCACTAGAATGGGAACCATATATGCCATCGTGTACTTCTGTTAAGGTGGTCAAGGCTTCCTCTTGGTTGAAACATTGTAGTAATGTCCCCAGCATGTGGTGGTAGACTACCTCGATATAGGCAGGACAAACTGACCTTAGGAATATGCCAAGTAGTACTAAAGGGGAATACAATACTTCTCAATATCAAGCTATGATACAGATGCAGATGGTTGATGGAATAAATGGGATGAATGATGCGATGCAAAGAATGATAGGATAAAGAGCTGAGGAATAGATGGAGGTGCTTTATTTATGCAAGGCGCCTATTTTCTAGTTTTTCACCAAGTTACTTTGCCAAAGTGCCACTAAAGTGGTTTTCACTAGAGTATGAATGTTTTTCTTTACTTTTTTCAATCCCTTTTCTCATTTTTTTAGATTTTTATCATTTTTTTTTTTTGTATTTTTAGATTTACACCCTTCAAGCCTGGGCATAAAAAATTTTAAGATGCAAACTATTGGTTGGTTACTACAAGGGTTCACCTTCAAGCATGGACAATTGATATGCTCCTAATCCATAGCTTGTTGTGACCACAAAGGGACCTAACCAGTTAGCCTCAAAATTTCCTTTATTGTCCTGATCTGGAAGATTTTTCTGATTCTTCTTTAGAACAAGATCCCCTACCTGGAAAGACCAACTCTTGATCTTTTTGTTATAGCTCTATTTTAGTTGGTTTTGATATACTTGCAAGTGATTAAGGGTGTCAAGATGACACTTATCCAATAATTCTAGCTCATTTAGCCAAGATATTTTGTATTCTTCGTCAATGATTAGGTTCTGTAGTGAGACTCACAGTGAGGTAAGCTCAACCTCAATAGGAAAGATGGCTTTTGATCTGTAGATCAAGGAGAAGGGGGTTGCATCTATAGGCATGTGGATACTAGTTTGATAGGCCCAAAGGAAAATATTTAGCTACAAATGCCAGTCACAACCAACTTTATTGACCATTTTCTTTAGGATTTTTAAAATGGTCTTGTTTGTAGCCTCATATTAACTGTTGCCCTGGGGTAATATAGGGTAGAGAATCGATGTTGGATGTTGAACCTTTGACATAACTCTTTCAAATATTGATTCTTGAAGGGTGTTTTGTTATCTGAGATAAGGGCTTGTGGAACACCATAACTGTAGATAAGGTAATTCAGGATACATTTGGAAATTTTCTTTCCCATTATTTAGGTCATGGGAATGGCTTCTACCCACTTGAAAAAGTACTCAGTGGAGGTTATGATGAACTTATGACCATTAGATGATGTTGGACTAATTTTTCCTATGAGGTCAAGCCCCCACTATGAGAAAGTCCAAGGTGTGACCATGGGCTGTAATTCTTGAGTTGGGGAATGAATAAGATCTCCATGGTGTTTACACTAGACACACTTCTGCATGTACTAATGGGCTTCTCTTTCCATGGTTGGCCAGTAATACCCTATCCTCAACAGTTTCTTAGCTAATGTCATACCACTAGAATGGGAACCACATATGCCATCATGTACTTTTGTTAAGGCAGTCAAGGCTTCCTCTTGGTTGAGGCATTGTAGTAATGTCCCTTCAATGCTTCAGTGGTATAAGGTATCACCTAGGATCACGAATTGAGATTCCTTCTTAACAAAGGTGTTTTTAAGGTTGGAGGTGATATCAGATGGGAGAGTTCCTCTACTAAGGTAGGTGAATATATCATGATACCATAGGGATCCAGGACCAACAATGACGCACGTGAATTTAGATTTAAGGATGTCAAAAGCTAGTACGAGAAATTGTTCTACCAAGAATTTTCATTGAACAATGTTGTGCGACATATCTAACAATGATCCAATTGTTTCCATAGCATCTGCTGCTTGGTTGTTCATGTAAGGAATTTGATCAAAATTTATATCAATAAAAAGGTCCTTGAGACTCTCTACCATCTTCTTATAAGGAGTAAGCTTGTCATCCTTGGTTTGGTAGTTGCCATTGACTTGATTGATGACCAGCTATGAGTCTCCATAGACTTTCAACTCTTATATTTTCCATTGAACTGCTATCCTTAGACCTGTGATTAGGGCTTCACATTTTGTAATATTTTTAGTACATGGAAATGATAACCTATATGAATTTAGCAAGAAATCACCTTGAGGAATGATAAATAGAATACCCTCTCCTGATCCATGTTGGGTGAATGATCCATCAAAGTGCATTTTCCACTAATCGGTTATATTGACAAGGAACACTGATTCATCAAGAAATTCAGATACCAAAGGATTATCTGCATAGATAGGTGCTTCTACCAATTAGTCTGTGATTACTTGTCCTATGATCGCCTTATGCTCCATATATTCTATGTCAAATTTAGTCAAGATCATTACCCATTTGGCCATTCGCCTCGTGAGAGTTTCTTTTGATAACAAGTGTTTCAATGGGTCAATCTTCGCAATAAACTTGATTTGATGCAACAACATGTAATGTCTAAACTTGTGTGAAGCAAAAACCACCACTAAACATGCTTTCTCAATGGATGAATAGTTCATTTCATAGCTCACCAAGGTCATGCTGATGTAATAGATAGCTCTTTCCTTTATTTTTTCATCATGTTGTGCTAGAAGAGCACCTAGTGCTACTAATGTTGCTGAGATATATAAGATCAATGGCTTGTTTGGTATTGGTGGCATGAGCACTGGATGTGTCAATAAGTTTTCCTTGATTTGTTGGAATGATTTATCACACTTCTCATCCCACTTATAAGTTATTCCTTTATGGAGAAGGTGTGAGAAAGGGTGGATTTTTTCTGATAATTGTGCTATGAACCTTTGAATAGACTACAACCTTCCTTGTAACCCTCTCATCTACTTCAATGTTTGCAGTGGTTCCATGTAAAGGACATATTTCAATTTTGTTGGATCAATTTCTATCCCTCTTTGTGATACAATGTAGCCAAGAATCTTCCCTGATGTAACCCCAAAGACACACTTTTTCGGTTTTAGTCGTACCTTATACTCTTCAAGCCTATCGAGATGGGTCCCAATACCTCTATGTTCTCACTCTTTTTCTTTGATTTTTCCACATATTCTTTGACTATTTTTTGGATCATGTTATGAAATATGAGGCTCATTACTCTTTGATAGGTTTCTCATGCACTCTTCAACGCAAATGGCATCATGTTCCAATAGTATTTTTCCCATGGACAAGTGAATGCATTTTTTTGTTGATTGTCCTTGGTGATCATGATTTGATTATATCCTAAAAAACCATCCATGAGTGATAGAATTTCATGCCCAGTTGTTAAATAAATGATGATGTCAATGTTAGGAAGAGTAAAATCATCCTTCGAGCATGCCTTGTTCAAGTCTCTAAACTCCATGCATATCCCGATGCCCCTAGTGGTTTGGAGACTAGTACCAAGTTGGAAACCCACTCAAGATAGTCAAAGGGTTGGATAAATCTGACGTCAAGAAGCTTTTGTAACTCAAGTTTCACCAAGAGTGTTATTTGAGGGTGCATCTTTCTCAATTTTTGATTTACTAGTTTAGCTTAAGGATAGACTGCTAAATGATGCACAACTACTTTTGGATTGATCCGTAGCATATATGTGTATGACCATGCAAATTTGGTTCTTCGCTCTTTCCAGAATGCTGCTAGGTTATTTTGTTCTTCATCCAATAAGGATTTGAAATAGAAAGTGATCTTTGGTGCCTCTTTTGTTCCCACATTCACTGGGGTTGCTTTTTCTACCAACACTGGTGGCTTTTTTGGATGCATTGCACTAAGGGGGAGATTGAATCTCTCATCCTTGTATTCCTTAGAGAAGTTTTCACCATCAGATGCATCCTTTCTTTTTACTATTTTAGGATCAAAGAGTTCCACAGTGTGGTTTTCACTCAAACATTGACATGTTATTTGCATATCATCAATTTTGTGACTGAAGGATTCAATCGTCTCCCTATAGTATGCCCCTATGTCTAGCTCTATATCCAAACTAGCTTTGTGATCTACCCATGGTAATTTTTTGCAAAGTCCCATGAATTCTAAGATTGCTTCATCATTTTTGAATAAATCTAGAATCAGTGGTCCTTGTTGGTCCTAGTCAATGAGTTGTGGGTATACTAGGCTGATTTCAATGGGTTGATCATTCAGGGCAAAGGATGTTGTGGATATCATGAAGAGAGAGTTATTCTCAAATATTTCAACAACATCAAGGGGGAAGTCATCTAGGGTAGTATCACATGATGTTGGTAACCAAGAGGAAGCCTCATCCAGTTTAGCAGAAGTACCTGTTTCAAGAAGGGTAATCTTGATAGTACATCCTAAGTTGAGATTCTTTGGGAATTTCTCAGGAACAATGGGTTCTAGCAAACCATTTCCATCTTGACCTAGTTTCTCATTCTTGTTGTACCCCCATCCCTTCATTATCTACAAGCCTTTGTTGTCATCTTCTATGTTAAGAGTAGGGATAGGTCGTTCATCTTGATATAGAAGTTTAGAGACATCCTCCTCATTGACATCTTCTTTGTTCAAATCCACCCACTTAGTGAAGGTAGTAGCTACTATCTTTACTATTTCAGCTACTTTGTTGATAGGTGTGGGTTTCCCATGAGATTTGGGAGAAAGAGGTAGCTCTCCCAACAAAAAAGTGTTCTTCTATATTTTATAATTTCCACAACCATCATCCTGAATCACTACTTTGATATCAAGAATGTTTTACACAATGGGTTTTTTTTTTATGAGGTAGATGTAAGGTTAGATGGGTTAATGAATGAGGTAGAAGGTGTAGGAACTTCATTCATTTTTAGGGATTTGTGCTATTTTACAAAAATTGGCCTCAAGGTTATTGTAGTAGTAAAAAGGCTCAGGGTCTCCATGGATGGTAACTTATTTTTCCTCAAAAGGAAACTTTACACATTGATGATAGGTTGAAGCTACAACTTTTAGAGCATGAATCCAAGTTCGGCCAAGCTCTTGTGGAGCTAGGGTCAATGACTTCTTGAAGATCGCTAATAAGGCTAAGACTTCATCCATAGAATTAAACATGCACACTATAGGAGCATCGTGTCTAACTTTAGTGGATGGGGTGGGCTGCGCTTTAGATTCACTACTAGGATCACTAAATGAATCAGGAGTGGTAACAAACTCAAGGGAAGACAAGACTAGTTCTGTCACCAAGACAAAATAGGTCAACATGGGGGAACCTTGTGGAGAAGGTGGGATCCTCTTACATCCATCACTGCTAGAAGGACCACACTCCACCTTTGGCTTCGTTGGAGGAGATGAACTCCCCACAAATGAGGCTAGAGGCACAGAGGAAGAGGAGGAAAGAAACATAGTGGATACAAACAAGGTATTAATCATATCTATGGGTTTTGAGAAAGGATGGATGTCTAGAACAAACGTCAACAAAGGAGGCTCCATCAAAGGAGCGATGAACACCTATACCCCCTTGAGGTTAGGTGCATTCATACTCGTAGTGGAAGCTAGAAGTGATGTAGAACTAGACTAAAGGGAAGCAGAAGGAAGGGGAGAGAAAGACACTACGGGGGGCCTGAAGTAGGGGCAGTCGTTTCTTCATCCTTCTTTTGCAAGGCGGCCTTCTCAGCTAAGAAAACCTTTCGCCGATGCTTGTGCTTGCACGCGAGGCAGTTTCTATGACTCTTTGAGCTAGAGGTCAGAGGTTGCGAAGGAACATAAGGCTCCTACTCAACCATGGGGATTTCCACTACAACCATTTCTAGTGGAGGAATGGATTCCTTAATGGGAGTAGGAGGAATAGGATGAGGAGCAGTGGGCAGAGTCAACCCAAGAGCCTCGAAAACAAGCCTCTTCCTGTTCACTGCTTTGGGGGCAGAAGCGGTAGGAGGCCATGGAGGTTGAGACAAAGAGGAATCTCCTTAGGATACCTTCTTCCTATTATACCAAATGGGTCTAGGCTCCATCGAAAAAACATGAAGTTTGAATGCAAGATGCTTAGGATTGTGCCAAGCAGGCACCATAGGATTCTCTTGCAAACAAGGAGCAGAACCTAATGGTACCACAACAGAGTGAGAAGAAGCATTAGACTAACCAGCAGAAGAGGAAGAAGGAGGATCTCAAGACCACTTCTCTTCTTCCTTCTTTCATGCCTTAGAAACATGCCTCTCAACCTTTAAACAAGCCCTATGTAAAACAACATAAGGCGAGGGAGGGTATCTCACTTTCGGCCTCAGGTGCCCTTTCTTATAATTCTGATATGTTCGGTACAGAAGGTCCATCCTAGGTAGAAGAGGACCAATGAGCATAGGCCAGGAGAAATCCAAGGAGTAGCTACCATGGGAAACCAATGGTTTATAACCGATGTGGTGAATTATGTGTGCAAAACTCCCATGGATAAATTTTAAGTATTTATGCACAACCGAGGGTACCACATTCATTGCTATCAACCAAGGGATACCTAATTTCACCCTAAAGAGTTTGGACCCAAGGATAATGTCAAACAAGAGGTTCACAGATTTAGGTCCCACCAAGACTGACAAGACAATACTCCCTAAAGGGGGTACGAAAAGCCCGTAATGTGTGCGGATGATACTCATAGGTGCATCATACCCATCTTTATGTAAGAAGTTGATCAACATAATCTCCTCAGTTATTATGTTTACCGATGATGTTAGATCAATGAGAATACCCGCTATGATGTTTCCATTGATTTTCGTGGGGATATAGAGAGGAGATGGTTCCTTGTTAAAACCTATTTGCAAGTCCTGTGAAGTGAAGGTTATATCAATACCACTGTCTAGAGGTTGTGCAAAGGGGATCGGTTGATGCAGGAAGGAATCCATTACGCACACTAGTTGATACTTTCACAGAGTCCCTAAAGGTTATGGGATGAGATGGTGATCCAATTAAGGCTTCCTTATGCAACACCTTTGAAACCTTCTAGCTATGCCAACTAGGGGTCGCAAGTTGGGTTGTAAGGTGACAACCTCACAACACTCCTAGAGTATGAGGAAAGAAACTATCAGTATTGCAAAATGGAACCAAAATGGTTCACATCAGGTTCACCAAAAATGTAAGAGAGGGGGACCACCAAGTGCAAGGCCCCAGGTCATGGATGGCCAAGATGAGGAAAGCTGCCCTAACTTAGCTTAGTGGGGTGTTAGGATATGCGAGACGAGATTGATGAGGACTATAAGGTCCTTCAATCACTCTATAGACCCAAAATACAGAATGGGGCTTGGTGAGCCAATTTTTAGGTTCAACACTATGCCACAAGAGGCTCTCTTCTCGAGGATGGAAGCACGGTCCTAGGATGACAATGCAATGCGTTGGTTTATCTCAAGTGCATTGGTGTCTGTACGACCTGACAACTACAAAGACAAGGTCATACCTAAGTGTAGACATAGAAAATATACAGATTGATATCACACACTCAATCCTGATCTACTAACATCGCCTCATCTTGAATTATCCCTCTATCTAACCATTTAATCAAATAGCCTTATTTGATTAAAGTCATCATAATTCCCCTTTTAATTAAATCATTGTCTCTTGTGATTAGCTAGGTCATTTCATCTTCCTATCTTTATTTAATTAAATAATCCATATTATTTGATTAAATCTCTAAATTTCATCTAATTAAATTAAATAAATCAAACATTTATCTAATTTAATCTAACATCACCCCCTTTGGTTAAATAAATCAAAATATTTATTTAACTAGGTCTTAATCATTTTCATCTCTTTTTTATTTATTTCAACCCACAAATCTAAATCAAATAGTAAAATCACCTAATCTCCTCTTCAATTAATCAAATCCTGATTAATTTAATCCTAATCACTCAAATCCTCTAGATTTTGCAACTTTCACAATTAAATCATTTAGTTGATTTAATAATTCCCTATTTACTTTCAAAATGGCATCAGAAAGGGAATATTCCTCCAAATTTGAAATCTCACCCCAAAAGGACTTGTCCCTTCCAACAAAGCATTTAAAATCTCGTACATGTCCTTTTCTTGAGCCATATGCATTTGCTTCACCTTTCACCTCATCCTTCAAGCCATATTTTGAATTTGAATCTCCCCCCTCTTTGCACATTCTTCAAAACTTGCACATCCTTCATCCTCTCACATGTTGACAAGTGGCATCATGTCATTGGTTTATCTTTTATCCCACATTCATCCTATCTTTCAATCATCAACTCTTTCTTTCTATAAATAAGAGGCTAATCTCCTCATTCTATCATCCACAATTTGAGTAAACTTACTATGCTCAAATATTTAGCTATCTCTATCCACATTTTTGAATTTGTAGCTAGGTTATGCAGGTTTTGGTCTTGAAGCAATCACCATTCTTCATCAAAGTGGATCATTCATCAAAATTCATCAAGCTTGCATCATTGGAGTTGGGAAAGGATCAATTTTCACATCAAATTGGCACCAATTCCCCCATGGGATCAAGAGTTTGCATTGTCTTCAATAGGATTTAACTTGCTTTATTGCTCTTTCATTTCATTCTTGTCTCATTTCCTATTTTAAACTTTGCTAATGGATTTCATGGGGAATCCTTTTTCTTACTTGCATTTGATCTCCTAATGTATTCATTTGATGTATTTTGCAGGTATTGGGATTGGGGTTGACACACTAAGAAAACAAGCTAACGACCCAGCTAGCTACTATTAAAGGGCCAAAATAATGTAATTAAGTAAAAAATTTACTCTCTAATGTAATAAAGTAAAAATGTAAGAGTTAAGGTGGCAAGAAGGATCTCACAAAGAAACTCGTTCGCCAACTAGCTCCTAGAAAGCACGTTCACCTACACATAAAGAAGAGATAAATGTTGGGTGGCTCTATAGGGGCCTACCTCAGTCAGACCCCTGTTTAGGTGTTTGCACCTCCACGAACAACCAAGAAAGCAAGTATGATAAAGGAAACAATATAATAAAGAACACCAAATACACTACAAAACAGTAAGTGTGCTTACTCAACCAGTAATAGAGGAGAGGAAAGGAAAGCTTACCACCTCCACCAAGAGCACTCAAGGCTACTTGGGGGAGAAAATGAGAGTACTCGATCCTCAGCTGCAATGGTGTTGTCCCCAACTTTCTCTATCAAAGTGATGGAGTGAATTTGTTGTTGCAATAGAGTGCTTGAAATGCTTGGAGTGAGTGCAAGAGTATGAAGAAGATTGCTTGAAGGTATGAAAAAGAAGCTATGAAGCATGTAGAAGGAGTGAATTTGAATGGGAGATGAAGAAAATGGCCATATTTGGGTCGGTCAGCCAAAGAGGGTGTTACAACTTGACTCCCAATGAGAAGTGTAATGCCTCTGCAGGTTCAGCTAGGGATGTAAGCATTCCGGGCGGGCGTCCTCGATAGAAACTCTTCCATCGACACTCAAAATAGGCACCAAGTGGGACAAAAGCAGTGAGCTTATGTGTAATTAATCCTTTGAACTTGCTTTTCTAAAGTGGAGAAAGGTAATACATGAATTTGCATAAGGGGTGCAAATTCACTCCTATACATTTTTCCCCCACTTTAGCGAGCACAAGTACTAATGAGTGCTCGGTAAAGTAGATCAAGAAAGGAGTAAGGTTAGAAATGTATACCTAAACCATCGAGGAAGTAGACCACAATCTGGCATACCTGAAGGTGTAGGGAAAACAAAGGACTCCATAGCTTCTCAGAACTATGAAGTTGAAGAAAGAAAGCATCGTACAGGTCCGAGGACCTACAAGGAGGTAACCCCCAAGATCTCTTGCATGAAAGAATCCCCATGAAGTAAGTGCCTTAAAGGCTTGTTGACCTACAAGGAAGGTGTCCCCCAAGAACTCTCACATGGAGGATACCCGAGAAGTATCCCCCAAAATATCTCACATGGAGGAAGCAAGAAAAGTGCCCTACAGACCCGTAGATGGGTAGGGAAGGTATTTTCCAAGATCTCTCACATGAAGAATACCCAAGGAGGCACCCTACAGACCCATAGACCTATAGGGAAGGTACCACCCAAGATCTCTCACATGGAGAAAACCCAAGAAAGTACCCCATAGGCCCACAAACCCATAGGGGAGCCACCCCCAAGATCTCTCGCATGGAGGAAGCTCAAAGGAAGCGCCCTATAGGCTCTCAGTCCTGTAGAGAGGTATCCCCAAAGATATTTGGCATGGAGGAAACCCAATAAAGCACCCCACAGGACCACAAACCCATAGGGGAGCCACCTCCAAGATCTCTTGCATGGAGGAAGCTTAAAGGAAGTGCGCTATAGGCTCTCATTCCTACAAGGAGGTATCCCCCAAGATCTCTCGCATGGAGGAACCTAGGAAAGAAAACTCCACAGAGTTAGGAAGTGGCCACATAGGGAAGTAAGTGGACAGTCGCATAGACCATCGATAGTTTGAAAAAATTTCGAAGGGGTCCCTTTGGGACCTGATGTAAAGAGGGGGTCCACTCGAGGGATGCACAATTTGAAAGTAAATGTTTTCTCTTTCTCAAATAGATCCAACATCAAGGAATTCGAAAGGAAGAATATGCCCCCACATGAGGGGAAGGTCAAAGTTGTTCCCGCTTCAAAGGAAGGCTTTCAAGTCCTTTCTTTACAAACCCATGATGAAGGAAACATGTTCCATTAGGGTTCCAAGTTGAGAATGTGATTCTGAAGAAAGGTTTGCAAATATTTTTGGGAAAAGATTCGTTGGCAAGGAATACATTTTTTGAAAATTGGAATGTTGAAGAAAAGCATTATCACACATGAGAGGGACAATTCAAGCAAAGAAGAGAGAAAGATAAAGAGAAAGCAAAAGAGTGAAGACAACATGAATAGAGGACACATGGGGATCTAGTTTAGGAGGCTCTGATTTATCCATGCTCATATAAATAATAGGTAACTGCGGTGCAAGGCAAAAGATCATCAATCCCCAACTAGATCAAGAAGAATGCATAGAAAACAAAGTAAAAAATAAAAAATTGGGTTAACATGGAAGGGAAACCTGAATGCCCCCAATGCTTTTCATCGTCCCCAATTTATCAAAAATCAAGCACAAACTTGGAAGAATGATGACACAAATAGAAGAAGGTTTATGACACAAAAAACCACGCTTGTATCTAAGCACCAACAAGGGTAATGAGGGTCATCTAGGCACTCATAGCATGATCATGAGGGAACACATCACAAAACACAGACACACACACAAGGTCAAGAAGAGGCATCCTCCTAACATTGATCAACCAAGAGGTCATCTACTTACCACTCTAGATCATCATAGGGGGAAGGAGGATGAGCCTATAGTGGTGGGATGTTAAGAGGATGAGCATCTAGCCCTCTCGCAACAAGGGCTAAGGAAGAAGGCCCTGCACGGTCTTCTTCATCAAGCTCTTGTGGAGCTAGGGTCAACAACTACACAAAGATTGCCAACAAGTTCGGGACTTCATCCACAGAGTTAAACATGCACCCTATAGGAGCATCATGTCTAACTTTAGTGGATGGGGTGGGTTGCACCTGAGATTCACTACTAGGCTCACTAAATGACTTGAAGCGATAACAAACTCAGGGGAAGCCAAGACTGGTTTCATCACCAAGACAGAATAGGTCAACGCAGGGCCACCTTGCAGAGAAGGTGGGCTCCTCTTACATCCTTCACTGCTAGAAGGACCACACTGCACCTTTTGCTTCATCGAAGGAGATGAAATCCCCACAAATGAGGCTAGAGGCATGGAGGAAGAGGAGGAAAGAACCACAATAGACACAACTGAGGTATTAATCATATCCATGGGTTTCAAGAAAGGCTGGATGTCTAGAACGGACATCACCAAAGGCAGCTCCACCGAAGGAGTGATAAACACCTGTACCCCCTTAGGGTTAGGCACATTCATACTCACAACGGAATTTAGAAGTGATGCGAAACTAGACTGAAGGGAAGCAGAAGAAAGGGGAGAGAAATACACTACAAGGGGCCCTAAAGTAGGGATGGTCATTTCTTCCTCCCTTTGGGAGGAGGCCTGCTCAGCTAAGAGATCCTTTCACCGACGCTTACGCTCACACACGAGGCAATT
Organism: Sequoia sempervirens; assembly: GCA_007258455.2. Classification (NCBI taxonomy): domain Eukaryota; kingdom Viridiplantae; phylum Streptophyta; class Pinopsida; order Cupressales; family Cupressaceae; genus Sequoia; species Sequoia sempervirens. Next base: position 432,343,027 of record VDFB02000015.1, on the reverse strand, counting down.
TCTACAAATCTTTGAGATAGAGGCTAGAGGATATGAAGAAACAAAAGGATCCTACTCAACCATGGGGACGTCCACTACAGTCATTTTTCGGTGGAGGAACGAATTCCTAAATGGGAGCAGGAGGAACAGGTTGAGGAGCAGCGGGGGTAGTTAGCCCAAGAGCCTCTACAATAGGCCTCTTCCCATTCATTGCTTTGGGGGAAGGAGCGGTAGGAGGCCACAAAGGTCAAGACAAAGAGGAATATCCTCAGGAGACCTTCTTCCTATTATATCGAACGGGTCTAGGCTCCATCAGCAGAACATGAAGTTTGAATGTAGGACACTTAGGCTTGTGCCAAGCGGGCACCATAGGATTCTCTTGTAGATGAGGAGAAAAACCTGATGGTACCATAGCAAAGTGAGAAGAAGTGTTAGACTAACCAGTGGAAGAGGAAGAAGGAGGATCTCAGTACTGCTTCCCTTCTTCCTTCTTTCATGCCTTAGCGACATCTATGTCAGCCTTTAAACAAGCCCTATGTGAAACATCATAAGGCGAGGGAGGGTATCTCACTTTCAGCCTCGGGCACCCTTTCTTATAATTCTAATATGTTTAGTATAGAAGATTCATCATAGGTGGAAGAGGACCAATGAGAGTAGGCCAGGAGTAATCCAAGGAGTAGCTACCACGGGCAATTGGTGGTTGATAACCGGTGTCATGAATTACATGTACAAAACCCCCGTGGATAAATTTTAAGCATTTATGTACAATCGAGGGTACCGCGTTCATCACTACCAACCAAGGGATACCCAATTTCACCCTAAAAATTTCATACCTAGGGATAATGTCAAACAAAAGGTTCATAGATTTAGGTCCCACCAAGACCGACATGACAATACTACCTAAAGGGGGCACAAAAAGCCCATCATATGTGTGGATGATACTCATAGGTGCATCGTACCCATCTTTATGTAAGAATTTGATCAGCATAATATCCTTAGTTATTATGTTTACTTGTGACAGCAAATCAACAAGAACACCCACTACGATGTTTCCATTGATCTGCATGGGGATATAGAGAGGAGATGGTTCCTTGTTAAAACCCATCAACAAGTCCTATGAAGTGAAGGTTATACCAGTACCACTGTCTAGAGGTTGTGCAGAGGGGATAGGTTGTGCAGGAAGGAATCCATTATGCACACTATTTGATACTTTCATAGAGCCCCTAAAGGTTATGGGATGAGATGTGACCCAATTAAGGCTTCGTTATGCAACACCTTTAGAACCTTCTAGCCATGCCAACTAGGGGTCGCAGGTTGGGTTGTAAGGCGACAATCTCACAACACTCACACCTACAACACTCCTAGAGTACGAGGAAAGGAACTATTAGTATCACAAAATGGAACCAAAATGGTTCACGTCAGGTTCACCAAAAATGTAGGGGGACTACCATGTACAAGGCCCCAGGTCACGAAGGGCCAAGATGTGGAAGGCTACCCTAACTTTCCTCAGCTTAGCAGGTTGTTAGGATATGCGAGATGAGAATGATGAGGACTATAAGGTCCTTCAATTAGTCTATAGACCTGCAATACAAAATGTGGCTATGTGGGCTAGTTTTCAGATTCAATACCACACCTCATGAGGCTCTCTGCCTGAGGACAAAAGCGCAGTCCTAGGACGAGACCACGGCGCACTAGTGTCTCTCAAGTGCGTTGGTGGCCGTACAACCAAACAACTATAGAGACAAGGTCAAACCTAAGAAAAAAAGCTAATGACCCAGCTAGATACTACTAAAGGGCCAAACTAACGTAATTAAGTAAAAAAAATACTCTCTAATGTGGTAAAGTAAAAATGCAAGAGTTAAGGTGGCAAGAAGGATCTCACAAAGAAACTCATTCACCAACTAGCTCCTAGAAAGCAAGTTCACCTACACACAAAGGGGAGGAAAATTTTGGGTGGTTGTATAGGGACCTGCCTTAGTCAGACCCCCATTTAGGTGTTTCCACCTCCACGGACAACCAAGAAAGCAAGTATGATAAAGGAAACAATATAATAAAGAACACCAAAAAACACTACAAAACAATAAGTGTGCTTACTCAACCAAGTGATAGAGGAGAGGAAAGGGAAGCTTACCACCTTGACCAAGAGCACTCAAGGCTGCTTGGGGGAGAAAATGAGAGTACTCAAGCCTCTGCTACAATGGTGTTATCCCAAAATTTCTCTATCAAAGTGATGGAGTGAATTTGTTGCTGCAATGGAGTGCTTGAAATGCTTGGAGTGAGTGCAAGAGTATGAAGAAGATTGCTTGAAGGTATGGAAAGAATCTCTGAAGCATGTAGAAGGAGTGACTTTCAAGGGGAGATGAAGAAAATGGCCATATTTAGGTTGATCTTCTGAAGAGGGTGTTACAACTTGACTCCCAATGAGAAGTGTAATGCCTCTATAGGTTCAACCACAGGAATCTTCCAGGGACGTAATCACATTGCGCAGACGTCTGCACATGGCGTGGGAATCCCCAATAGAAACTCTTCCACCAACGCTCAAAAATAGGTGCCAAGTGGGACAAATGGAGTGAGCTTATGTGTAATTAAGCCTCTGAACTTGGTTTTCCAAAGTGGAGAAAGGTAATAGGGGAATTTGCATAAGGGGTAAAAATTCACTCCTATATAGTTATGTTTCAGTGTTATTGATCTGATTGTTTTGTGGTGATATTGTTTGTTGCACAATTGGTTTATAATTAGCTATTTGAATTTTTTTTGGCCTAGGAGCACTTAGTACCACCTTAACATCTACCATGCCATCATTCATTATGTTCTTATTCTTATCCCAGAAACAAGGCTTGTCATTTGAACTAGTTGATAGGTGGTTGTCTTTGTAGGCTTGAGTATTTCCCTGGGAGATTAGATCTCTCTCAATGTTAAGGGCTCTAGGGACAAGATCATCATAAGAGGTAATGCACTGCATCTTTAAGTGGAAGGATAGATCTAGATCTATATTTTCTATGATAATCCCCACTTGTTGTTCATCGAGAATGGGTCATTTGCTTTTACTAGCTCTTTGTCTCCACCACTGTAAGAAATTGGTGAAAGATTCTCCTTTGTTTTGTTTGAGAGTATATAACTCTTATAATCTCACGTCCATGTCAAGATTAAAGGAGAAATGATCTATGAATCTACCAATGATTTCTTGGAAGGTTTTGATACCTAGAGATAACTGAGAAAACCAGTCAATGGTTGGGCCTATTAAGCTTCATGGAAAGAGGCACATCAAATATGACTCATTGTAGGAAACCTCCATACACATGACATTAAAATATTTGACATGGTCCACAAGACTTCCTTTCTCTTTGTATTTATCAAATTTTGGGACTTCAAAATCAAGAGGGAATGGTACCATTGTGATGTTTCAATCGAATGGGTATGGGCATAAGTTTTGTTGTGTATGGGGATTCTTCATTTTTCCCATTTGGATATCCTACATTTCTTGTGTTAACTACTTAAGTTACAATGTGACATCATCCTATGGGTTTGGTGGAGGAACATATTGTGGAAAGGTGGATGAATTGTATGTGGAATTCTGATATGATGAGGTGTTGTATGGTGTGTATGGTAGTGTAGGATATGGTGAAGTTGATAGTGGTGGAGGTGTATATGTTCCTAATGTGTTTAGGTTGATGATATTTTGCTAAGGGTTATAGTAAAACCCTATTGTTGTTGTTGTTGTTGGGAATATTGGTGGACTAGTAAGGCTTGTTGTTGTTGTTGTGTTGCTAAGGCTACTTGTTGTTGTTGTGCTAATAGGGCTTGTTGTGCTTATTGTGATACTAATGTTGCTTGTTGTTGTTGTGCTGCTAGGGCTTCTTGTTATTATTGTTTTTCTAGCGCTGCTTGTTGTTGTTGCTATTGTTGTTGTGATACTAGGGTTGCTTTTTGTTGTTGTTGTGCTTCTAGGGTTGCTTACTATTATTGTTGTTCGTGTACGACTTGCTGATATGTGTGTTGTGCTTGTTGCAAGGCTAGGGAATGTGCTTGCAATGTAGGATTGGTTGGTTGTTGGGACATTTACGATGGATTTTAGGTGTTGATGGTCTACGCGGGTTGTGGGTTGTTGATGAGAGATTGGGGGTTCCCTTGGTCTAACATTCCTTGTAAGATAGTGGATTGGGATGGAGGAATGTAAATTTGAGGTCTCATTTGATTTTGCATGATGAGGGGGACTGTTGGGAAAGATGATGATGGTGCCATTAGGTATTGTGATGGAAATAGCACATTAGGACCTTGAGTCCATTGATTGAAAGGATTCCCTTGACCAATATTTTTGGGATTTCCTTGTGATTGGGAGGTGATCAAGGTATTAGCTTGGTTGATAGGGTTTGTGACCAAGGGGTTGTTTTGAGTTGGGTTGGTGATGGATGGGATGGATGTGTTTTGGGAAACTAATGGGATGGATGAACTCATTGGGGGATTTTATAAAGATGTCCCATATTCCATTGAAGGTTGATTTTGTGTAAGGGGATTAACTTTCCATTTTGGGTCTATTTGAGACACTTGGTCCACACTTCCTTGCATGATGTTGGGAACACTTGTGGTACTTGTGGGGATGGATGAAGAGGGGTACCCTCGATATGTTGAGGTTGTCATGGATTCATGAAGTGTAGTGGTTTATGTTGATGTAGAGGATTCTCGGGAATGGGGGGAGTGCCAAATGTTGGTGTCCAAGTGGTGTTTTGAGAAGGATTCGTGTTGAGGGTACCCACAAGTGTGTTACTTTCCAATGGAAAAGTGTGGCCAAAGTCCTTAGCAAGACTATTTGCAAGGCTAGGAGTTGGTGTATGAATTCAACCTCATGATGGAGTTGTTTGAATGGTGGATGAAGTCAAGCCTTGTGTTAATGATTGCGCAACAAAAGATGGGGAAACTGGAGCCACATTTTCTAAGGTTTGATGTTCTTGTTTGTACTCCATGATTTCTTCCTTAGTAAGTCTAAATGGGTTGTTCACAATGTCTTCTATCTCATATGGTCCTGATGGAGATGATGGTTGTTGTGATGGGGTAACATGTCTTCTTGGATCAAATTCTTGAGGATTGGGATCACTTGAGATGAATGTGACTTTGGATTTTTCCATTATTCTCTTGTGTTGTGATCTTGTCTTTACCATAAATTTTGGGTCACCTATGGTAGAGTTGTGTTGATATTTTTAATGTTTAACTCTCTAGTTGATTCAAATCTTGGTAAAAGGGACGCTCTAAGTCATGTTGGAACAATGGTGATAATAGGAGATGAAAAAGGTGAATGATGTGGAGAGTGAACTTTGCAAACATTTTGGGACAACACTTTTGACTTATAGGTTTGATGTTTGATGTTTGGACAAAGGATGTTTAATGAACTTGTGAATCTTTAAGGTAGATTTGTGACCTTCAAGATAAACTAGTCCAAAAGTGATAACTAACTCAACTAAGTGCATGGAAAAGGGTTCATTTCATATACAAAGCAGTTAAGTTATGGTTTGGGTTGATAAATGTATAAGTCCAAAAGTGTTGGTGTGTTTGATAGGTGAAGTGAAGTGTGAATTTTGATAAGGGTAGATGAAATGTTTGACCCAATGTTGATCTAGAGTGAACCTTTGTTTTGCAAGACCAAGGTAGTGAAAAACATGCTATACCTCTAAAGTGTTCAAACCCTAAAGACTTAATTATCAAGGAGAAGTTACTGTGAAATGTGTAGATCTGGTTCATTCATGAAATAGCATATAAAACATCTCCTTATTGATCTATCTAAGTTGTGGTGATTATTTAAGAGACATCTTCTGATATACTTTGAACTATGATGTCTAAGTTTGAAATGGCGGAATGCAGACCTTTGTTTAGGGATTTTGATTTTGTGAGAGATCATTTAAGACAAGCCTAATATTATGGTAAAGAGGATATTTATTTCCAAACAAGAGGTGGTAACATGGGACTTTTGGCCACAATATCAACATTTTCCTCTTGTTCGTCTAAGATGTTTGTTGTATTTCTCCATTGGCTTGGTGTTTCCTTTATTTCAAAAGTGAAGCTCCTCAAACTACTAATTATATATGTTTGTTCTCCTTCAATTAGTTAAAATTTTGGTTGAATGATAGCGGGCATAAGGTTTGGTTTTTCAACCAGAGCGATCAGATGCCAAATGGTCATGTGGGGTTCAATTTGTCAATGTATCTTGCTTAATGAGTTTCTTTTTATTGTAAACACTTGTATTGCTTAAGTTTCAAACTAAATGTCTATGTCAAAATGATCATTCATTTGACAAAGTCCATTTTGTGAAAATGATGAAGTTAGGGGAATAGTTACCTAGGCTAACTTTGGAAAGTATGGATTGAGATGTAAAAAAATATATTTAGAAGTCTCTAAGGATAGAAATCCTTAGGACAAGCATTAATATCAAGGCCTTTTCAAAGAGTTTGAAATTTGGAGAAAGATTGTTAATGTTTTTTTACAATGTTTTAGAACCAAGTAAGTATCAAACTGACTCATAAGCATGAACAATCCTAATTTAGGTGTGTATTTCTTAGTAGGCTTACCATCATCCCATAAAAGATTATTAATCCATGAAGATGGAGTGGAAAAGTAGGCTATGTCAAGGAAATGTATCATCTTGACATGCCAAGCAAAGGAGTCCCTTCCCCATTTGCTTTATTTCCTCAACCAAAAACCAAACATGGTAAGTAACTTCTAGGAGTGGTGCACCTCCCATGCACTACTTCAAAATACACTTCGAAGGAAATGGCAAGCCACTAATAACAAGGTTCATAATTTGGATTTTTAGGATAAACTAGTGCTATACACGCGATGATTCACTCAATTAAGAGGCCTCCCAACCCTTAGAAATATCTAAGGGTTTTAATGAATCACAAGGCTACTAGGGGAGACATTCATTGGTATAGGACAACAACACTATTTGGTTAATGACTTTAGCCACAACCAATTATTTCTATAGCAGATCAAAATGAAAGCATCACTTGGGTCATTCCCTCTCACAAGTTGAGAGGCAGGATCTCTAAAGGTAACACATGTTTGAAGCTTAAATTTCTTTTCATCACCCAAGATTTCCAATAGGCGCAAGGGGAGAGAATAGGTTCTTCCAAGAAGAAAAGGTATACTTGTGTGTTTCTCTTCACCCAAGGCCGCAAAAAGAGCAAGGGAGAGGATACACACAATAAGCATACACAAGAAAATTAGACACATGTTCATTTTAACCTTGACAAACATAATGAATTCATTTTAAGCACCAAATGGAGTATGTAGATTTTTTTGTCCAATTTTAAACCAACAAGTATAATGATGTGAGGGTTCAATTTTAACCAATTTGAATGTTCATTTTAAACCCAAAAGAAATATAGTCTAGTCCTAAAACATGAAATAAAGCATCACAAATGGCTTACAATTGCCCCATAAGTATCAAAACACTTGTTACAATTATAAAATTAGACGATGATATGCTCCTTCACTTTAAATTTTATTTCCCAAACCTAAAAAACTAGTTAGCCTAAAAAACCAAAATGAGAAGTGAGTGACATGTTAGCAATCAGATGAAGTCAAAAAATTAAAATACATGTCAAAATTCAAGTTCAGTTTTGTTTGCCAATAAATCATGACATTGAAATCAATTGCATTGTTGAATTTCATCAAATGCGTCACCATATGGCAAGTGCATCGCTGTATTGAAAAATCAATCATGTCGCTTTGTAGTAAACAGTGACGTCAATAGTGTCACCCAATCAATTGTGTTGTTATATTAAAATTCATGCTACGATAAGAAATTAGTCTAGCATTGCTATTTTAATGTGCGGTGACAAATTTTAATTGTGTCGCTAAATAAACATGTGTCACTGTATAGTGACTCATCCAAGGTGCATCAATAAATCTTCAATAGCGTCGTTGAACCTATAAACACAAGTAAAATAGAAATTTAACAAGAAATTTATCAAATTGATTAGTTCATTCCCTCCCTCTAGCACCAAAATGTGACTGACGATGTAGTAAAGGTTAACTACACTTGATCCATGAGGATTTAAAGTGTATTTGAGCCACTATGCATCAGTCCCAATAAGATCATTCAATGTAAACTAAGCTAAGAAGTCATTAAAACTAACATATTAAAATATGAAAGCTTCATAAACATCTATTCTAATCCATTGAAACTTATCCTATTGGGGGAGTGGTGTCACATTGATGTGGAATGGTGACCCTTTCCCAATCCCTTGGATAATGAGCTTATTTCTATCAATTCTATTGAAGAGAATTGACAAAACCGATGAAAGATGTGTTGTAAAACATGATTAGAACTAGATTAATATGATAAAATCTATGATGATCTATGTGAGTGTATGCAAAGCTATTCTAAATGTATGAAATATTTAAAAGTTTTAAAACTCTAATTTCAAGATATACTAAATGGATGCAACTAAGTTACCATGGAAGCCATTAATGGATGCTCTAAGCTAATAATACAAGATTTAAACTAAAAAGAAGCTAAATATGTGCTAAATGTGGATGCAAATGAGAGTGATTTTAACAGCATAAGTTTACTATTAAAAGATGGATCTCTATGCAATAGATGCAAGCTCTATTTATAGAACAGAAAAAATGAAACTAATGGCCAAGACCAAAAGGATCAATCAACGGTCAAAATGGAAGGAAGATAGAGGCATGGATCATGGATTCCCATCAGGGGTTAAGAATGCAAGTTGATATTTAATCAAGGGCTTACATTCATCCAAACAAACACACTTTTAAAACTTGCACAAGAAGCTTTGTTGAAAGTTTGTTATAAAAAATAATATTCCCTTTTTCAAATGAGTGAAGAAAGAGAATATTCTCATGGGTGAGAAAAAATTAGATATTTAGTTAATTAAAACTAAATTTTAATGTGTAAAGGGGAAGGAATATTCTATGAGAATATTCCTTTTGGAGGAATGTGCAAAGGAGGAATATTCTCAAGGAATATTCCTTTGCAAGTGGGGGAATTAGATTTAATTAGTAATTTGACAATTTAAAACAAAGTTTCAATTATGCAAATTAGGGGAATTATACCATATTCATTAAATAAAATAATTTAATTAAAGGGGGGATGTGATATGATATTTAATTAAATAGTTTAGGGTTATTTAATTAAATAAGAGGACTTAGGGATTAAATTGAATAAGCTAATTTATTCAATTTAACAAGATGAATAGTTAGTGCAAGAGGCGGTGAATTAACCTAATTGGTTCAATTAGATTAATAGATTAAAATGACATAATTAATTAAATAGCTAGGCTAATTTAATCAATTAAGCGAAAAGAGGATGGATTTTAGGATGAAATGGTGTTTGTATATCAGATTCGAGTGTGTGATATCATTCAGGACATTTTTAAGTGTCTACAAAAATCTTTCATATAAGTTGGAGCTTCCTTCCTCCTCAAAGCTCCATCTAGTTTTCCATGTCTTTTGTTTAAAGCAAGCTCTTGGTCAAAAAATTCAAGAATGGTTTGCATTTCCTAAGCGAGATGATAAAGGATCCATTATCCTCATACCTAATTCTATCATTGATAGATGATCACATCATAATGTCATTGAGGTCCTCGCCCAATGGTATAGGTTACAACCAAAATATACATGTGAACCCCTCTTCCACTTATAGCAATAATTTATTCATCTCAAGCTTTGAGAATAAAGGTTTTTAAGGGGGGACATGTTAGGGCCTACATACCTAACTATTTATTTATAATTAGTTACTTTTGTATTATGATTTATTAATGAAAGCATCAAATACATATGTTTTATAAGTCATCCCTTGTGCTAAATTAGTTTATCCTCATCCTTGGGAGTAGTAGTTCCTTTGGGTAGAATTGGTATAAATAAAGGGTTCGATAGTAGAATGGATCATCCATTAAATATATTGTACTGAGCATTTCTTAAAGGAGGCTTCCCTCTCAAAAGAGACCTATGATATTTTGAAATGTGATTGCATCAAATCAATATAATATCATTTTTGTGCTTCTATTTTCATATTTATTTTCTATATTTCACATTTATGCATATGTTTCAAGGAGGAACGTGTTTCATGCATCATGAACAATAGCATACCTACATATATGAAGATTTTAGCAACACAATGGGACACAGACCCCAAAGGATCCAACACAAATTGATGGTTATCATGGACAAACATAGTAGATTGGTGTATATTTGGAGGAGTTTCAACTAGATAGGTTTGGACCTAATAAATTCTAGAAATGAGGAGATTAACATGGAATTTTTGGAGGATGATTAGACTACTAAGGCATTGACACAATGAAATTATATGTAATCATCATATTGAATATAATAATATATTATCTTCAACATTGTCAATATATTATATTTAGCATTTTACAATTTTAACTTCACATAAAAAGACTCAAATAAATCATAGATTTTCTTTTATTTTATATTTTTTACAACTAATTTTTCAAGTATTTTATTGTATTTGCATTGTCATCCACCTACCATCAACAAGTCTGGGTCCATAATCTACCTATCTCCAAAACATATCCCTAAGTCCCTTTATCCCACAATTTTGTAATTTTGGAATAATGATTGCTTGTTGCACAATTCTACATATATGAGTTCTTCTTCACCATCTAACATATATGGTAAGAATTGAATATAGGCCAAAATATATATAAGGTCAATCTACCAATATATTCATTATAAAAGACAAGGTCAAAAGAATTGTGTGATGGTTCATTGTTATCTATTGAACCCTTAGCAAAGTAAGTGATTGATCACATGATTTCCTTGTTATAGAAATAAATATTTCTTAGTGAAGTAATTTTTTAAGAACCAAATAAAGGATATCTTGTGGGTATGCCATACATAATATAAGATGTGCATGTGTAGTGTAAACCAACAACTAATTAAACTTACAAATTTTGACCTGGAATGCCTCACACTGAATATTTACAAGGATGAAGATATTAACTAGTGCTCCATGAGGATATCGATGCATTAATTTATTTCCTTGTATTTAGTTAATTACTTTATTACATCATATGCACCTAGGATAGGATAAGATTGTTTAGGTAGGTATCTGCTTAGTAGATTGTGTTTGTATCATGTGACTTCTACATTCTTAGTTTGGTAGAAATTTTCATGCACATGTGACTACATCTCCTTTATCCTAGAGTTGCATATTCATATATGTTAGTGGTGTATCCTTTATAAAAACAATTTTAACTGTCATTGGAGAAATATCTCATCATTTATATTTTTATTATTTAATAGAATAGATATATTGTCTCATTTTAAGTATCTTTTGAGCTTTCACTGGAAATCTCCTTGATCTTGGTTGGCTATCTTCATATCCAAACCTTACATGGTATTAGAAATTGTGGGAATATTTTTGTTAATCTATTTGGAGATATAGGTTACATATCTTATTTTTTTCTCAAATTTTGAGTATTATCTTCCTCTTGCATTGAATGATGAGCTAGAGAATCAAAAAAGCTTGAATGAAAGACTACATTCTAGAGAGTTCCTTTTGTGGCTTTTTTTTGTAATATTTTTAGGAGAATTCCTAGAGAAAATATGAGCTCATTGTTGATTTCGTATCATCTAATAAAGTTAGTTTTGGCTTTTATTGTATCCAAATTAGACATAAACAACTAGATGTACAAGGTTTTTGAAGAAGGGTTTCGTTAGAAATCTATAAACAACTCACCACTCAGTATTTTAGGCTAAAAAAGCCCTATCATTGCATCTAGAAGGCCTAAAAATCCTTAATATCAAAAATTCATTAAAACCAAACATCTTTACCTCAATCCCCTAGGAAAAAATATTCCCCCTATGATCTAAAGATCATAAAATATGTGTAAAGAATACACTTTACATGGTATCTACATACAAAAAATATAGTCATTAATATCAACCTTATGTATGCAAACCTAAATATTTTCCAAAAATTAAAGTATATTCACATAGTTTAAGGTTGTTTTGAACTCTACAAAATCTTTTTATACCTCATATGGTAGTACAAATTATTGTTAGGTTCATAGACCTGCCAACACATGGTATAGTAGGTATCTATGGAAACCATGTGGCACGACTCCTATCACAACTGATAAATTTATGGTGAGCACCCAAAAATTAACCATGGATATCCAAAACCTACCAACTCTAACCTAAAATGGTGCCAAAGGCTACAAAACTAACCTCTATAAGAATATTCTAATGTATTTGACCCATAAGTGGTTTTTTGTAGTACAACTATTTTGTGCCATTTAAATAATAGTTTCCTATATTCTAAATGGTTTCAAGACAAGTCAATGACAATTTTAGTTTCAAACAAAATATTTTGTCTATTTGGTATATTCTATCAATTTTGCATCAAATGACATCAAATTGACATCTACATCCTACAACCAAACTTGTCCTTTACTCCATTTGCATTTTAATTTTGGTAGTCAAACTTAAAAGGATTTGTTATTGTTCATTTTGGTTCCTCTTTTAGAAGTATTGTATCTAAGCTAATTTTTTAAAATCTTTGTAGTGGTTTGGATAATTTCAAAGTATCTATATTTTCTATAAATTATGTATTCTCATAGGTGATCTTAGGCAATTCTCATTTTGGAAACTTTACATTTTTTGGTGCAATTCTTAAAATGTATAATTTTTCATGTACTTCTCATTGGTGTAGTTTGGTTTATCCCATTCTATCACAATATTGTAATTTTAGCATTTTGGTTTGATTTAAATTTTGTAATCCTCTAAGATTATGCTCAGTTTGTTGATTTGACAAGTGGCACTTGTAATTGCACTAAGTATTTAAAGTATCATCATCATAATTTGTTGGGGGATCTCTTGATAAAGGTGACTTTGGGGGAGTTGAGTTGTGTTTTCTTTCAATTATTCGACTGCATATTCTTGCAATGGATAAACCTAATGTTCCTCTTCTAACTCCATATAAGTATTCCTTATGGAAAATATCATTATGGAATTTGTCATAAGGGGGGAACAATGAATACGAAAAGAAATCATAAATGAATCAAACAAAAGCTTAATTCAAAACACCAAACCCCTTACTCATGAAATGAACAATACAAAACTAATGAATTCAATGAAATAATTGTTAGCAAATGAAGAACAAACAATGAATTCAATAAACTATATTGTTACCCATCTTGTGTCGAAGTATATTTGTATCAATGTTGAATGTTGTATTGTTGTAATCAATACAAAGCCTCCATTATGCATTGTAAAAGTTTCAATATATGTGATGTTGAACTAGAACGTGACAATAAATAGTAACATGCTCAAGAGGTAATTGTGTAGTGCTTTGCTTATGTGAACTCTAGATGATTTGTGAGAAGGTAGAAGGTTATTTTATAGATTTTATGTTTTGAGATGAACGATCAAGATTAAACAATGTTGAATCAAGATCAATGGTTAAAAGATGTTGAGAGGAATTAGATTGCTTAGTTAGCTTTTGTGGTAGAATCAATTAAGGATGTGAATTTCACAATTAGAGGAAATAGATTGCCTAATCTATGGAATTGAGGAAATCAAGTTGAGTTTTCAATGGGATTGAAGAATAGATGAATCGGTTCGAAAATAGATGAATTAGTTAGGAAATAGATGAATCATTTAGCCAATCAGAGCGAGCAATAGGAAGGGAAAACTTTAAGAAACCTCCCCCTCGATGAAGGTGTAAAATCCTAGTGAATCTTGTATACTTCCTAATAAAAATATTAATTTTAGTGGTGAATTTTTTCATTTTTCGTAAAAAAAATAATGTCCATTGGTGAATATTTTCTAATCGCTAGAAGTCAGTGGAAAATCCTCGCGAAATGAATTTTTTTTAAAACCACTAAATTTTTTCCATTGGTGATTAAAATCCATTTTCAAACCAATAAAATATTTTGATTGGCGAATTAAACCTATTTTCAAATGATTAAGAATTTTTTTTTGGCGAATTAAACATAATATCAAACTAATAAAAAAAATGCAGTGGCAAAGTGTCAATGCAAATAAATATAACCATGATCATTTGATGAATTGATGGATAGTTGTAGGTGCATTCCGGAAGTAAATCTCTAAAGCAGTAGACTTGCGAACTAAAAACTCTAGAATAACACTAGAACCATGAGATTTTTTTTGGTCGGTAATAGTATTTTGTATTGCATGAAAATAAAGATTACATCATTTGCCTCATTGTTTACTTTCATCAACCATCCAAAAATCACCTACAACTATAATAGTTTTTTCAAAAAAGCATCTTAACATGCTTCATAACAGAAAAAGTAACCCTACCCAACTAAAACCAATTGCACAACTATCTGTAACTACCTTACATATTTCAACAAGATTTTCAATCATTCTTTTACCCTTCCTAATATTCACACTATACAACCGTAACAGGGTTCAACCCCTAGCAAACCAAAAATTTAGTACTAGTCTTGCGTTAATTTTGCAAAAACCCTACAAAAACTACAAATTCAAGTAGTGCTACCTATTTCATAAACAACTTTCCTTGGTCCTTTTCCCTTCATCTTCCGTTTCCTCACATTATGTCCTTTTTCTTTCATACACTTTGCCTCCGCTTTCGCCTATGCTTCCATGTGCTCTGCCTTCGCTTTCTCCTACGCTTTCAACTGTGTTATAATTGATTTCGCCTTCATTAGCTCTATAACGAGCTTCAATGCTTGTCAGCCTAACCTTGCTTTGTTCTTACATTGATTTTAATCTCATCCTCTGGCCAACACTTGAAAGGAGTGCATCCTTCTGCCCCTTCTAGTTCCACATTTTCAAAGCCTTCCCAATAGTCAAAACCTTCACCTAGAACTGCCCATTCAAGTATTGATTCTAATCCTTCCAAGAAATCTCTATGCACAATCATCTCCATCACTTCTCTCACTGTGCTTGTCAATTCCCCCAAGTCCAAACCCCATGCTATAATCAAGGAGTATACATCCATGTTATTCATGTATCTATGCCTCATATTTCCAAAATATTTCCCCAAAATCATTCGCACACTTTGTACCAACCTCCCATCAATGAATAAAAACATCCCCATTAATCTTTGGTCAGAAGCGTCACCATAAAACGGGTTTAATTGCATCCTCGAACGCAGAGTGAAGTTGGCCTCCATTTGAAAACTATTGCAGCTACACCGCCACCACCACCACTCTTTCAAACTTTCTGTGTGCCTTCTTCTCCATGCCAAACTCTATTATTAACTTTGCTAATCAAGGTTTGAGAGGTAATAATTTTCCAAACTCCGCATAGATCGATATTAATTACCCATCGATCATCTAGTCATGTCCACTAACTTGAATCTTCTCGCGATCTTCACTTCATAAATGCACCGTCCTTGCCACTTTTCCTACTTAATTCACCAAAGTTTCAAATGACCATGCGACATTATGGACCACAATCATTCGATGAATTTTCGATGGATGAATGTAGTTGCATTCTAGAAGTATATCTCTCAAGCACTAGATTTGCGAATTGAAACCTCTGAAATTACACTAAAACCGTTAGATGCAAACACGTGGGGAGATCAAGGCTCATCATCGTGGTAATGAACCTGATGGGTTGGATTTTGGTGATAAGCAATAGAAGAACTTAAGTGGCAGAAATATGCATGTTCAGAAAGTTTTTTTTAAAAGAGGGACCGCCTAGGAATAACGTAGGACCAAGGCTTAAAAACTTAAGAACGTTTTACACAAAGGATGTAAAGGAAAATCAATATAACCATGACCATTCGATGAATTTTTGATGGATGACTGTAGTTGTGTGATGTCACTTTCCCCCTTATAGTTATCAAGTATTAGCAGCGGATTTAATATAACAAATAATAGAGTTAATATAATTTATAATAGACAATATTATCAAAATAAATGTGAATAATTAATGTAAGCTATAAAAATATGACAATTAAATAATCAACATAATTAATGGAATAACAACTCCCTGTAGATTAATCATATTAACTCCAAATCATATAGACAATATTCCCAATATTATTGAATCAATGGTTCTCAATACTTATCTTAAAGTCATGGAAAGATTGCTATCCAACACATAGAGGAAATCCGACACTCAGAGGAATGGTTACAGACCTAGGCTATTTACCAGCACAAACACCCCCAGAGGAACCAGTTCTTGCACAAAACCAACCTGTCTTTACGACATAAACACAACCCTGGTCAGGACACTCCCGGGTGTACGTTGTACCCTAAGTTGGACACACACTGTGTTCCCCTTCTCCAATTGTTTAAATTCCCACCTAAACCCTAACCTTCACTCCTTTGTGCCCTTTTTGTTCCTCTTTCCTTTTTCTTTTTTTTTCTCCTTGAATTTTCTCCATCCTTGAATGTCTTTTCTATGTCTCACATGAATTATTTATATATCCTTTTAAGGGGTGGTTTCCAAACCATCACACCCTTTCACAAAAGGTTTCCTTTTAATAATTATTTAAATACATAATTATTCTTCTTTTATTTCAAGAGTGTTTATAACTATTCTTTATTAATTATCTTTTAACCAAAGGATCATAATATCATTTATTTTCTATCTCCCTTTTAATTCTAAAGGGTTATTTAATATTTCTCTTCTATTAGGAAAAAAGTAACATAACAATTCTCCCCATGTAAATTAACTATTGTCCTCAGTAGCACAAGATGCATCTGCATCACAACTCAAAGGAGCACATGATCAGTAATTGAAGACATTAACATCAAATTATTTTATTTTCCATAATACTTACATTATCTACATTATTTTCTTATGTAAATTCATAAGTAATTTTAATAAAATCACTTTTCCAATCCAAATTATGATGAGAACTATATAGATGTCCTATGAAATATATCATGAATTTATAATTCAAAAGATAATTATAGTTTATGTACTTAACCTCCTATCCTGCAACTTTATCATTTTACTCACTCATGTAACTTCTTTAAATTATTGAAGTATTACAATGCAATCACACAATAATTATTATGCATGCCCAATACAATGTGGTAACTCATAATTTATAAAACTATAATCTATAAATTCAACATACATTCCAAGATGATATTCATGCATTTTGGACTACATCAATGACCTCTTTTCATATCTCAAAATCAAAGTACAAATAAAATCTTAGTCATATACAAAGCTATTGGTTGATCAAGTCCAACAACAATGTACAAATCAAAACAAAAGATGATACAAATAATCTCATAATGCATCTTAAATATCAATAGAATAATAATAAATTATTGCCACCTAGAGAGTACTTCATAAACAAATACTAGTTTTAATCTTCCTTTAAGAAACTAGGTTAAATATATCAGAATATACTTCTTGGATGAAGATTTGTTCAAAATTATATTTTTGGACAAAGTTTTGGCTTATAAAAATAAGGATGCCTCACAATGACAACCATGTTGTAATACTACTAGTAAAGTGGAACACAAATTTTATTGGGGATCTCATCATAATTAAGGGTGCATAAGGAGAGGGAATATTATGTCATTCCATAAATACATCCCTAGGCTTGGACACCTATTGATATATGATATTATTAGATTGTGTATGCCAAAATAATTAGTATAATTTTAATTTTCTTAGAGGTTGTCTCTTCCATTATAAAATTCAATAGGTCCCCATGTCTCATCCGAAGAAGCATTATTTCATTCTAGCCAATGTCTTTAAACAACCCTATATTTTCAAGAGTTAAGATGTAGAAATAGCTTCCTCCTATAGGTTTATATCCTTTAAATATGTTACTCTCAACAATGAATTCCAAACATATTGTCATTAAGTTTTAAGTGTGAATCCAAGGCCCTGTGGGTTATGGGCCCACAATATAAACTATATTAGACTTAAGTAACAAATTTAGATGTTGATTTTAAATAGAAATAACAAACAAAATAAAACCACCTTCTCAAATAAATTCTTAATGAAATGAAAATTAGTATGGATAGAAAAAACTCACCATTACAAATACTATTTTAGTAATTCCATTTCAACTACAACTTCATTGTATAAGAGTACTAGAAATATGGACAAATTTGAATTCAATACTTCTAAAGTGTTTCGAGAGGTTTTGATGTATTAATTGGTTTAGAGCTTCATGAATTATTAAACTATTGGACTTACATACGTGAATCATCAAGGTTACCCTTATAAGAAAGCTAAATCTAAGTTGAATTATGGAAACATTCATGTAAAGGTAGCCATGATGAAGAATAATAAATTTGATGGGTATATGAATCACTATGCTAGAATATCTTATACACATATGTGAGAATCCCAAAGAGCTTAAGGATTTTATATACAATCATGAAGATAAAAAAAATGACAACTTTATCAATGTAGAAATTAGGGCAAATAGTTCTCATAAAAATATTACCTAATCAAACTCATCTAGGTTTTCTAATTCCTATTTTTAAAACTTAAATGTTTCATTTTCCAATGTTTGAATCATCATTGGGTGGTTAATTCTAGGGTGTTCCCATCACATACCAAATAGTTAATAGCTTGATTTTCTTTGATCACATTATTAGATTGATCTCCTAAAAGAATCATGGTAAAAATTAATCAAAAATTATTTACCACTCTTAAAAGAGGAAAAAAGGATCAATATCCACATCTCCTTACAACGATATTTTGCATCTAATTACAACCTCCTTGGAAAATTATGCAAGCACCTATGCAAACACCTCACAAGATTAGATTTATCTTCCAACTTCAAGTTATTATTTTCTCTCAATAATTTTATTTGTTTTAGCATTCTTTTGTGGTGGTGGTGTTTCTCTAGAGCTTATAATGAAATATTTGATGGCTATAGCTACTACTTGAATGGACCCATTCATTCTAGACATAGTCGATTGATATAAAACCCATCTTCATACTTTCCTAGTTATATGCATACATTTTGCATTTGATTTGAAACATCACTCTCTTAATGCCAAACCATGTACTTTAAAACACATACTATTACTCTATTTGGTGAAATTGTTGTTGCATAGAAGATGATTTATGAAAAATGTGGGGAATTTTTTTTTTTGAGACCATTTGGATGTTTGATAAGTACACCTCTTGATAAACTAGCGTGAGTGTATGGTCAAGAGTAACATGGCTTCTTACAATCAATACCAGAGTAATAAGGCTTTCACAATCAATACCAGAATATGGTCAAGGTTGAAGGTCGTATGCAATTTGTCTTCTATAGTCTAGTCTAAGGATTTAGGAAACATTATGACTCACAATCCATTCTTAACATATTCATATTTCTTGTTGAGTAGAACTCTAACATTAACACTAATCCTAATCTTGAACTTAAACCTACCATAACTATTATTCTATCATTCTATCATAATCATAATAATAATCCCAATCCTAACCATTTCCTCACCCTAACCATAATTCTTACCCTAACCCGAACATTAATGTAAACCCTAAACACAATCCTCACCATAGAACAAAATTCTAAGCCTAATGTTAACCCTAACTGTGATATAAATTGCAGCCCTAATCATAACCCTAATTATATTAATTTATTCAATGTATAACACTAAACCTTAGCACTAAATCCTAATGCTAACTACAACCCTAATCATAAGTCTAACCCTAACCCTCACCATAATCATAATCGTAAACCAAATCCTAACCCTAATGCTAATCTTAACTGTAACCCTAACCTTGACCCTACCCTAACCCTAACCCAGACCATAGCCTTGAAAAAATATAAATGTTACCCTACCTCTAATTATAATTCCAATCCAAACCTTTATAGTAATTCCAACCCTACCCTTAACACTAACCAAAGCCTTATTCGTAACCTAAAAACCTGTTATAATTATAATCCAAACCCTAACCCTAACCATAATTCTACCCCTAACCCTCACATAATTCTCACACTAACTATGACCATAAACCCAACCTTAACACTAAACCCTAACCCTAATCATAATAATAAATCTAAAACAAACCCTAACCCTAATGCTAACCCTAACCCACATGATATAAACCCTAATCCTAAATGCTAACTCTAATCATAACCCTAAATATATTAATTTATTCAATGTGTTACGCACGCCGCGACTGCTACTAGCTTATCTATCTTAATATATTAAGATATATATATTATACGCCGAGAGATATCATTATCTCGGCGTATTTTTTAAATTCAAAAAAAAGAAAAAAGAAAAAAAATATGCTGAGATAATGATATCTCTCAGCGTATAATATATATATCTTAATATATTAAGATAGATAAGCTAGTTAATAATACCTATAGATAGGTTTTTACAGGATATGAAATACATGATGAAACCTGAGAGTGGAGTACCGTGGGGAAACTACATTGAAATTGTGAACATTAAAGCTTCCTATAAATCGACATTAACCCACATGGAAACATGTAGTCAGATGTTACTCAATAGAGACACGACTAATGATGCAAAAGGTCTTGTCCCTTTCAAATGACACGCATGCTTCTCTAGTGAAGGCGTGCATAGAGTATTTACAATTGCACACAACGTCATACACCAAACACCATGAACTTGAACCTAAGTGTATCTTGATCTAGGATACATGACATCCACATTTCAAAGATGATAAATATTAAACTCGAATGTATATATGAGTGGCTGGGAAGCTTTTAGAAATTTGTAAGTTATTATAATAATCAGTTGTAAAATACATTTTGAAGCAACTTCCAACAGCATCTATTAAAAGAATGGTTCAATGTGTCATAATAAATGAATAATAAAGATGTGTTTATCATTTTACAAGGTGTGATACATATATAATTTTAAGTTGATCATTGATGTTGTTAAATACATTACATTGTAATAGATAGGAACTAGGATGAAAAATTATTTCATGGGTACACATAGCTATTCTAAAACCCAGGGAATTGATATATATCATTACTTCATTACTATTGGAAACTCATCTTTAAGATGTAAAATGAAAGAACCTATGCTATGGAATGAAATTTTCTCAATCTCAACCATGCATCTAACCTTTAAGTGGGCCACAAGAATAACATTGTAGATCAATATCTTATTTGAAAGCTCATAGAGTAGTCCTATTCATTTGCTATGGATATGGTACACCTTAGGATGAGCCCAAGTATAATTACAAAGTTTCTCAAGACAATGTGAACTCTAGACAAGATTTTAAATATGGATATGAACACACTTATGATGAAGGATTTTCAAAAATTCTAGTGAACAAACATAGAAACCAAATTGGAATAAGTGTCTTATAGAATCAAGTCTTATGGCTCAAAGATTAGGGAAATTGTATAATGCTAGGCATACACAACGATCATGAAATTTCTACAAATAAAGAAAATTCAAAATTATCAAGGCTCGATCATTAGGCTCTGATACCGAATATGATGTCTCTTTTCCCCTTATAGTTATCAAGTATTAGTAATGGATTTAATATAACAAATATTAGAGTTAATATATTTTATAATATGCAATATTATCAAAATAAATGTGAATAATTAATGTAAGCTATAAACATATGACAATTAAATAATCAACTTAATAAATGGAATAACACCTCCCCATAGATTAATCATATTAACACCAAATCATATAGACAATATTCCCAATTTTATTGAATCAATGGTTCTCAATACTTATCTTAAAGTCATAGAAAGATTGCTATCCAACATGTAGAGGAAATCCAACACTCATAGGAATGGTTACGGATCTAGGTTGTTTACCAACACAAACACCCCCAAAGGAACTAGTTCTTGCACAAAACCAACCTGTCTTTATAACATAAACACAGCCCTGTCCAAGACACTCCCAGGTGTACACTGTACCTCGAGTTGGACACACGTTTGCCCCTTCTCCAAATGTTTAAATGCCCACCTAGACCCTAACCTTCACTCCTTTGTTCCCTTTTTGTTCCTCTTTCCTTTTTCATTTTTTTCTCCTTGAATGTCTTTTCCATGTCTCACATGAATGATTTATATATCCTTTTAAGGGGTGGTTTCCAAACCATCACACCCTTTCACAAAAGGTTGCCTTTTAATAATTATTTAAATAAATAATTATTCTTTTTTTTTCAAGAGTGTTTGTAACTATTCTTTATCAATCCTCTTTTAACCAAAGGATCATAATATCCTTTATTTTCTATCTCCCTTTTAATTCCAAAGGGTTATTTAAATATTTCTCTTCTATTGGGAAAAAATTCACATAACAAGTTGCATTTCAGAAGTAAATCTCTTAAGCAATAGACTTGTGAATTGAAACCTCTGGAACAACACTAGAACCATTAGATGTGGACACATGTCGAGATCAAGGCTCATTTCTCTCTTTTCATTGCCTCGATGTATTACATTTCATTTAATTGAAATTCTAAATCTTTTGAACATCTGAAGCAATTGATTGGACAACTCATAGCTTTAATTAAATAAGATTTGTAATGATTTCATATCATTTGAGTGGCACTAGTAGTGGTGATTGGAGTCTAGCGATTTTGACAACTTGTTAGATTGAGGTATAGTTTGCATGTAGGAAAACGTCAATAAAATTAAACATTTTAATTGTACATGTAAGGCTTAAGATACACGAACCAACTAAGTTGGTTTTTTGGTTTGTGTGAATCAGGCTGGTAGCGACATTAGTGGCCCATAAATAAGATTAGTGATAGTGGATAGTATCATAAGGGTTTTCATTTTTTTGGGTTAATAAGGATTCAAGAAGAAGATGTTGTGGTATTATTAGGGATACTCTAAATTCTCCTGCCTCTAGTTATGTAGTTACAGAGTAAATGACCAATTTCCTTCAAGTTCAGAATGGGTGGAATTGGAAAGAAGTTGATTTGGTTCACCCGACTTCTTAGACAGGTTTTGAAGCGGGATGAGGAGCTCTAATGGACATAAGTGCTATCCCAATGCATGGAGGTTGTAGGTAGAAGATGGAAGCAATTTTATTACCCCTCATCTTCTACATGACTCTGGTTCTCAAAAGGGATAAGCACATTTGTATCTTCACAGCTCCCATTTCCCCAACATTTTTGGCCAAGCGAGTTCCTTACATTTATTTTCAGTGCCACATTTGTACTACATTCTCACCAGTAGAAGTTTTGGAATCATGCATTTATTTTTAGTGTCACATTTCTATTATGTTGTCACCAGTAGAAACTTGGAAATTGGAATCAATTTGTAATCCATTGTCATGAGCAACAACTTGGAATAAATTGTGTCTATGTTATTTATACAAAATAGGAGCTTGCCCGCTCTACAACTAATCTTTAAAAAGATATGTAATAATGTGACATTGTAATTCAGTTGTAATAAAATAAATGGTTGTGTTGTGTTAATCTTTGTTATAAATTTACAATAAAGAGTAATTTTATGAGTTCAGTGTCTATGAATCTATTCAAATCAATTTTTTTTTCCTTTAAGAAATTAAGTATTATCTATTTATGGAATAATTGCATGTAGATTTAAAAGTAAAACATAAAGAAATACAAATGAAAAAATAAAGTTGCCATCAAATTGACAAAAAAACATTATAAACACTAAAAGTTGTCAGTGGTCACTCTTGTTAGGGTTTATCAAAATATTATTTATTTCTAGTTTTTCGTTGACCTTCTCCCCTGATTCCTGGTATCATTATTCATTTTATTAAGTCCTTTGCAACGTTAAGTTACCAGCCCCTTGGCCTTGATGTCAATCCTAGCGCATTAAAGTTTAAAACAACTTTAAAACACATGTTTATTATTTATATCATAATTCATAAATTACTGAACTGTTCAATGAACATTTGATGTATGGTTGTAGTTGCATTCCGAAATGAAACACAGAGAGTGCTAGTCTTGCAAACTTAAACCTCTAGAATTACCTTTAACCGTTAGATTTACAATGATCAATGGTTTAGAATTTGTTTCCAATGTAGGACTAAATGGCTAGTGAAATAAGATTTGTAATGATTTCATATCATTTGAACTTTTAGTAGCACTAGCAATTTTGACAATTGATAGCTTATCAGCTTAAGGTACATTTTGCATGTAGCGAGGTTGTCAGAGTCCAGACGTCAATCTAATTAAACATTTAAATAAATGTAAGGCTTAAGTTAGATGAATCGATTAAAATTTAAGTTGGTTTTTTGGTTTGCGTGAATCGCGATTATGAATCATGATTATACCTAACCTCACACATGACACATGTGAGGTGTACACAGGGATCAAGCCGGTAGTGGCACTATTGGCGGCACTGTTGACCCATAAATAAGGATAGTGAGCACAACTGAAAATTGAAATCATTCGTTGAAGGCTAAAGGCTTTACTATTGAGTGCAATGTTTGAATTGTCATGAGGGTTTTCATTTTGTAGGATTAATAAGGAATAAGATTCAAGAAGAAGATGATGTGGCATTATTGGGGATACTCTAAATTCTCCTATCTACAGTTATGTAGTTATAGAGTAAAAGACCAATTTCCTTCAAGTTCAGAATGGGTGGAATTGGAAAGAAGTTGATTTGGTTCACCTAACTTCTCAGACAGGTTTTGAGCCAGCATGAGGAGCTCTGATGGAGATAAGTGCTCTCCTAGTGCATGGAAGCTGCAAGTAGAAGATGGGAGTAGTTTTACAACCCCTCATCTTCTTCATGACTCTAATTTCAAAGGGGAGAAGTACATTTTGTATCTTCACAGCTCCCATTTCCCTAGTTTGATTAGCCTGTCTTTCCCCATGCATTTATTTTCAAACACCATGGCTGATCCTGGAAGTTCCATGCGTTTATTTTCAGAGCACATGGTTGACCCAGAAAGTCCCATTTATTTTCAGACACACATGTATTGCATTTACATTTTCACTAGCGGTCTAGCTGAAGCTTGGCACTTGTGCTTACATTTGTATTTGTACTATGTAATAATATGACATTGTAATTCAGTTGTAATAAAATAAATGGTTGTGCTATTAATTTGACATTGTAATTCATTTTATTAAGTCCTTTGCAACATTAAGTGTTACTGTGCTATTAATGGTTGTGCTATTAATGTGACATTGTAATTCCTTTTATTAAGTCCTTTGCAACATTAATTGTTACTGTGCTTAGTGTTATTAATGGTTGTGCTATTAATGTGACATTGTAATTCATTTTATAAAGGCCTTGATGTCAATCCAAGCACATTAATGGTTAAAAATTAAAAAACTTTAAAACACATGTTTATTATTTATATCATAAATTACTCAACTGTTCGATGAATATTTTATGTATGGTTGTAGACTCAAAATAAGGGAGCAAAGAAAGCTTAGTTTTAAATTTTCATAACTACCTAATTCCCCGACTTGGTTCACTTTGTTGAGTAACTTAAGTTCATGCATACGTAACCTTTGAGTTATGATGTGTGGATTTAATCGGTGGGTTGGAGGTTTCAAAAACTTTGAAACTTCAAAGTTTGGTTCTAAGGTTCCAACTTTCAGCGACCATGCAAAATTATGGACTTATCTTTCCTTTCAAAGGCGTTGTCATCTAACATCTCATTGAATGCTATGTATGAACTAAACTTGAGTTATCTTTTTAGGAATTTTCAAAAGCATGCAGGTTTAAAGGCTATATTTTTTAGGAATAAAATTGAATGTCACATTTAAAGCACATCCTATCAAAAATAACGACATAAGTGGGTGGAAAATTTTTACTCAGACATTTAGCCTACATTCTCATTCTTTTCCAAGGCTAGTACTTCTCAAGTGCAAACATTCTTTTTACTCAGACATTTAGTATGCACTCTCATTCTTTGCCAAGGCTAGTACTTCTCAAGTGCAAACATTCATTCTCCGTGAATATGTACTCATGCAAAGTGAATGTTGGGTCGGCGTAAGGGATACGACACTTAGACCTTTTAAGTTGGACAAATTTTGGGTGCGCCTAGAGAGGGATGACAAGTCTGAGCTGGATATAAAACTCTTAGAAAGCGGGCTAGCTCATGCTAGAGGGTTTCTAGAAGTTGTGTTGAGTGTGGACCTAATAACTACATGTGCGAGAAGGTACATTTCGCAGACATGGGAAATTAAAGCCGCGGACAGGACTGTAATTGTAGAAATTTCTCCTAAAGCTATTTCCCACGCCTTGGGGATTCCAGAAAGGGAACTTGTAGAAGACATATCTATCGCAATGGTAGGTGAATTTTTCAAAGCGAATAAGGACTGGAGTAAGAACTCCATGGCCAAAACCTGGTTGAAGTCTGAAAAGAAAGGTAAGTCGCAACTGCTGAGTAAACTCAAAAGAGTGCATTTTAAGGGAGAAATTGTAGATGTTATTGCTTTATTGCACCGTGTTGTTGGGAATGCACAAGTTGAGTTATTTGAGGATTGGATGTGTTGGTTTATCTTGATAGTTTGTGATGAGAACATTTTCATTAACTGGGCTGAAGTTATTTGCTTCCATTTGAACGAGCAATTAATTAATTTCCATAAGACTGTTACTTTATGTATGTGTTCTTTCCTGACGTACATTGTAGGTAATCAGTGGTACTTTTGGACTAGGTTGGAGCTGCAAGGAAACCCAACTTCTGATATTCCTGTGTATAAATGCTTTCCTCAGTTCACTAAATAATTCATAATGGGTGATTTTTGTCGTGTTAATGCTGCATTTTTAATGGAGGTCGTGAGGAAGCTAGATGAAAATCCAGAAATGTAGCTTTCCCTTGAATTGATTTCTCTTGTATCCAAATTTGGGAGTTTTATATCTAATTTGATAAGTTTTCCTATCTAAGAATAGGGGGTTTTTGAGAAAGCCCCATTTAAATTACCTTGATATCCTGGAGATTTACTGATATTTCTAGAAGTTTGTCAACAAATGGCCATGGTTAATATGTATAAAAACATGGGGAAATGAGGGTATGTCTTCCCATAGGAGACCCCTTCTTTTATGTGCAAAACAAACCAAATGGCTAGGGGAGCTGAAGGAATTCTCAAGGAATATAACCTCTA
>VDFB02000015.1:432277439-432315987 GCA_007258455.2 Sequoia sempervirens | reverse complement strand
AAATATTCCCCCTATGATCTAAAGATCATAAAATATGTGTAAAGAATACACTTTACATGGTATCTACATACAAAAAATATAGTCATTAATATCAACCTTATGTATGCAAACCTAAATATTTTCCAAAAATTAAAGTATATTCACATAGTTTAAGGTTGTTTTGAACTCTACAAAATCTTTTTATACCTCATATGGTAGTACAAATTATTGTTAGGTTCATAGACCTGCCAACACATGGTATAGTAGGTATCTATGGAAACCATGTGGCACGACTCCTATCACAACTGATAAATTTATGGTGAGCACCCAAAAATTAACCATGGATATCCAAAACCTACCAACTCTAACCTAAAATGGTGCCAAAGGCTACAAAACTAACCTCTATAAGAATATTCTAATGTATTTGACCCATAAGTGGTTTTTTGTAGTACAACTATTTTGTGCCATTTAAATAATAGTTTCCTATATTCTAAATGGTTTCAAGACAAGTCAATGACAATTTTAGTTTCAAACAAAATATTTTGTCTATTTGGTATATTCTATCAATTTTGCATCAAATGACATCAAATTGACATCTACATCCTACAACCAAACTTGTCCTTTACTCCATTTGCATTTTAATTTTGGTAGTCAAACTTAAAAGGATTTGTTATTGTTCATTTTGGTTCCTCTTTTAGAAGTATTGTATCTAAGCTAATTTTTTAAAATCTTTGTAGTGGTTTGGATAATTTCAAAGTATCTATATTTTCTATAAATTATGTATTCTCATAGGTGATCTTAGGCAATTCTCATTTTGGAAACTTTACATTTTTTGGTGCAATTCTTAAAATGTATAATTTTTCATGTACTTCTCATTGGTGTAGTTTGGTTTATCCCATTCTATCACAATATTGTAATTTTAGCATTTTGGTTTGATTTAAATTTTGTAATCCTCTAAGATTATGCTCAGTTTGTTGATTTGACAAGTGGCACTTGTAATTGCACTAAGTATTTAAAGTATCATCATCATAATTTGTTGGGGGATCTCTTGATAAAGGTGACTTTGGGGGAGTTGAGTTGTGTTTTCTTTCAATTATTCGACTGCATATTCTTGCAATGGATAAACCTAATGTTCCTCTTCTAACTCCATATAAGTATTCCTTATGGAAAATATCATTATGGAATTTGTCATAAGGGGGGAACAATGAATACGAAAAGAAATCATAAATGAATCAAACAAAAGCTTAATTCAAAACACCAAACCCCTTACTCATGAAATGAACAATACAAAACTAATGAATTCAATGAAATAATTGTTAGCAAATGAAGAACAAACAATGAATTCAATAAACTATATTGTTACCCATCTTGTGTCGAAGTATATTTGTATCAATGTTGAATGTTGTATTGTTGTAATCAATACAAAGCCTCCATTATGCATTGTAAAAGTTTCAATATATGTGATGTTGAACTAGAACGTGACAATAAATAGTAACATGCTCAAGAGGTAATTGTGTAGTGCTTTGCTTATGTGAACTCTAGATGATTTGTGAGAAGGTAGAAGGTTATTTTATAGATTTTATGTTTTGAGATGAACGATCAAGATTAAACAATGTTGAATCAAGATCAATGGTTAAAAGATGTTGAGAGGAATTAGATTGCTTAGTTAGCTTTTGTGGTAGAATCAATTAAGGATGTGAATTTCACAATTAGAGGAAATAGATTGCCTAATCTATGGAATTGAGGAAATCAAGTTGAGTTTTCAATGGGATTGAAGAATAGATGAATCGGTTCGAAAATAGATGAATTAGTTAGGAAATAGATGAATCATTTAGCCAATCAGAGCGAGCAATAGGAAGGGAAAACTTTAAGAAACCTCCCCCTCGATGAAGGTGTAAAATCCTAGTGAATCTTGTATACTTCCTAATAAAAATATTAATTTTAGTGGTGAATTTTTTCATTTTTCGTAAAAAAAATAATGTCCATTGGTGAATATTTTCTAATCGCTAGAAGTCAGTGGAAAATCCTCGCGAAATGAATTTTTTTTAAAACCACTAAATTTTTTCCATTGGTGATTAAAATCCATTTTCAAACCAATAAAATATTTTGATTGGCGAATTAAACCTATTTTCAAATGATTAAGAATTTTTTTTTGGCGAATTAAACATAATATCAAACTAATAAAAAAAATGCAGTGGCAAAGTGTCAATGCAAATAAATATAACCATGATCATTTGATGAATTGATGGATAGTTGTAGGTGCATTCCGGAAGTAAATCTCTAAAGCAGTAGACTTGCGAACTAAAAACTCTAGAATAACACTAGAACCATGAGATTTTTTTTGGTCGGTAATAGTATTTTGTATTGCATGAAAATAAAGATTACATCATTTGCCTCATTGTTTACTTTCATCAACCATCCAAAAATCACCTACAACTATAATAGTTTTTTCAAAAAAGCATCTTAACATGCTTCATAACAGAAAAAGTAACCCTACCCAACTAAAACCAATTGCACAACTATCTGTAACTACCTTACATATTTCAACAAGATTTTCAATCATTCTTTTACCCTTCCTAATATTCACACTATACAACCGTAACAGGGTTCAACCCCTAGCAAACCAAAAATTTAGTACTAGTCTTGCGTTAATTTTGCAAAAACCCTACAAAAACTACAAATTCAAGTAGTGCTACCTATTTCATAAACAACTTTCCTTGGTCCTTTTCCCTTCATCTTCCGTTTCCTCACATTATGTCCTTTTTCTTTCATACACTTTGCCTCCGCTTTCGCCTATGCTTCCATGTGCTCTGCCTTCGCTTTCTCCTACGCTTTCAACTGTGTTATAATTGATTTCGCCTTCATTAGCTCTATAACGAGCTTCAATGCTTGTCAGCCTAACCTTGCTTTGTTCTTACATTGATTTTAATCTCATCCTCTGGCCAACACTTGAAAGGAGTGCATCCTTCTGCCCCTTCTAGTTCCACATTTTCAAAGCCTTCCCAATAGTCAAAACCTTCACCTAGAACTGCCCATTCAAGTATTGATTCTAATGATGTATGATACCTCCAAGGTGTGCTTGCACTCCAACTAGAAGATCTTTCTCTTTGTCTTCACTCATGAACCTGATGGCTTCAAGGTTCTAAACTGACTTAGATCATTAACTAAGCCCTCCTTTAACTCTGCCACAAGAGTTACTATCCTTGTGCTTCACCTTGGAGGCTTCATCACTCTTTGAAATTTTTGTCTCCTTTCCACCTAGAAGGATCTAGATGCTAATTTCATCCATTTCGCTTGAACTGCTAGCAGGGGCATTGTATACACTGATTTTATGGATTTCATATCCATTTGAGGCCAACTTGGAGGTTCTGCAATCTTCACTCCTACCACTTTTAAGAGTTTGTCTTTTGAAGGGGCTAATCCTTGTAGCCCTTACCAGTCCTATTTTTGCTTTTCTTGCTTAAATCTGCCAAATGACCTATCAAGTAAACTTGAGTTCCTGATACCCTTTTGGGACTTTTAAATCTTGCACTAGATTTCTGACCTTCTTCTGTTCTGTACAGTGGATTCCAACACTCTTGGAGAGGAGGCCTAATTGCCCTATCTTCTAGGGTTTCACTGTTCTTTGTTACAAATATCCATCCAAAGGAATGTTTGGAGCTTCAACTCTTTTAACTTGTCAAAATGTGGTCAAAACCCTCCTGACACCCTATAGATTCCATACAAAAACCCCTTCCCCTGCCTATGCTCTTTACTTTCCTATTCTCAAACTCCTAACCATGCATTCCTAGCTCGCCTAGGGTTTGAGATTTTAAATTGCTGCTGCATTCCCTACCCTACCTATTATTAAACATTTACAAAAGTGAGGCTTCCCTTCCATATTCTGCTAGACTCAGGAAAATCCCATGGGTAGAGTTTAGAAGGGAGCCATTATTTTATCTACACTGCTCAAAACAGAATTTATCACTCTACACTTTAGTCTATAAACTAGAAACAACAAATCTACTCTAAGAACACTGAATACAAGTTGAGTAATATTCTACACTATCCTATGAACATGAACACAGTGTTAATTCATCAAATACAGTGTCCACAAGATCACTATTTCTCACAATGCACGGGTAGATATAGAGGGACACAGAAATCTGCCAAAACAAGAATAAAAACCCTTTATAAACTATTCTATAGAACCTGAACACACAAGAAAGATGAATCAAACTATGCTAAGTATACAACTACAGTGTTAAGACAGTAAACACAAGGCCTTGAATACCACTGTGTCTCAAAAACACACGGGGTTTTCAATAAACACAGAAAATTACAGAAAATGCTAACTGTCCTCTATTATTTCACAACCAAAATTTGTTTACAATGCAACAACTTGTTTTCTACGAGCCACACACTACTTTTGATTCCTTTGCCACTATTCAAGGGCAGTTGCTCGAGCTTTTCCCTGATTTCAAGGGATTCCCAATGCCAAGTAACATGCATGCAACCAAACAAGTTCATCATGCAAACTTCCAACTCTACCTTTAACCTTAATCATAGGACCTTAATCTCCTTAAACTCGAATCAAAAACTCCCTTAACTGACCTTTAGCATCTTCCAACAACGAGAATGTGGCTTTAATACATTTGATGCATCATATCTTCTAACATAACTGTCCAAATCTTAATAAAGCAAAATTTAACAATAAAATAAACTAATGAAGATTTTAGTCCTAGTGACTAACTATCCTCACACACAACACCTTCTAAAGATCCAATCTAAACACACAAGCATTCCTAACTTGGCTAAAGTCAGTACAAGCCAAAATTGTGCAAACCAAAATGGAGGTCAGCCTAGGTGCTCCTGCACCATCCTCCCCAAAACAGAAAACTTC
The DNA here is from genome assembly GCA_007258455.2 of Sequoia sempervirens. Lineage (NCBI taxonomy): Eukaryota > Viridiplantae > Streptophyta > Pinopsida > Cupressales > Cupressaceae > Sequoia > Sequoia sempervirens. Next base: position 432,311,126 of record VDFB02000015.1, on the reverse strand, counting down.
AATCCATCCTTGGATTGAGCAAGTTGGGATCAATGCCCAACTTCTTGAACTCTGCCTCCTTGATCCATACTGCATTTGAATCAGGTTGTCCATGCCTCTTGATCAGGTGTTCTTTGTATTCTTTGGTCCTGGTTCTCTTGTAAACTCTAGTGTCCAATACTTTATCAGCTTGCTTGACTGTAGTGGAGGGTAGTTTGAGTTCTTCTACATCTTGACTAACTTCATGGATAGTTTGATCCAAGTCTAATGGTGGTCCTTTGTAGTGTACAAGGTCTGCAATATTAAAGACAGGGGACAGTCCACTGTCATCTGGCAATTGTACTTTGAATGCATTACTTCCATACTTCTCCAAGATAGGACAGGGACCTATCCTCTTCATTTGCAGCTTGTGAGGAACTCCCTTCTGCAATCTAGCCTTGTTCAAATGCACCATCACTAGGTCACCAACATTAAACTGAACCTCTTTCCTATGCTCATCCACTTTGGTTTTATGTTTCATGGTATTCTCTGCCAAGGTTTTTCTAACTGTCTCATGAATCTCCTGCATTGCACAAGCAAATTCATCAGCATATCCACTTCCCTTGACTCCATTCTTCAACTCTCTCAGCTCATAAACACCTCTAGGGTGTAGTCCATAGACAATTTCAAAGGGACTCTTCCCTGTGGATCTATTCACTGTATCATTGTAGGCATACTCAACCTGCCCAATAATCTGATCCCATTGTTGACGATACTCCTTGGTTAAGCATCTTAGAAGGTTTCCAAGTGTTCTATTCACAACTTCGGTCTGACCATCAGTTTGGGGGTGGTATGCAGACCCAAAGGAAAAATTGGTGCCCATCCTTTGCCAAAGAGTCTTCCAAAAATGACTCATAAACTTGGTATCTCTGTCTAATACAATGTTGATTGGTAAGCCATGAATTCTAACTATCTCCTTAAAGAAAAGATAGGCTATTTGACTGGAATCATTGGTTGTTTTGCAAGGCACAAAGTGATCCATTTTGCTGAATCTGTCAACAACAACATAAACACTGTCCATACCTTGCCTTGTTTTGGGTAAACCAACTACAAAGTCCATGCTCAAGCATTCCCATGGCCTAGAAGGGATAGGCAGTGGCTGATATAGGCCTGCATTTGATGAAGTGCCTTTTTCCTTTTGACATACCACACAACTCTCTACATACTTCCTAACATCTAGATTCATCTTAGGCCAAAAATAAAACCTTTGAATAAGCTCTTGAGTTTTAGTGATCCAAAAATGACCACTCAATGCACCATTATGCTTCTCTTGTATTAAGTTTTCTCTAATAGAACCTTTAGGAACACAAAGCTGATTCCCCTTAAACAATAAATCACTTTGCAAGGTATATTCAACATATTTTCTATGGAAATGGTTCTTATACTCAAGACATACCTTATAAACATTAGCAAAGTCTTCATCATTTGCATATAGATCTTTGAAGTGATCTATTCCCATGCTCTTCAACTGAATTTCTTGAATGGTGAGAACTCTCCTGCTCAATGCATCAGCCACTTTGTTGAGAGCTCCTTTCTTGTGTTTGATATTGAAGGTGTAAGCTTGCAAGTACTCCACCCATTTCATGTGTCTGTGACTCAACTTCTCTTGTGAATTCAGAAAACTGAGTGCTTGATTGTCTGAGTACACAATGAATTCTTTGGGAAGCAAGTAGTGCCTCCACTTCCTTCGTGCTTGAACCAATGCATACATCTCAAGGTCATAAGAAGAGTACTTCTTCTTAGCTTCACTTAGCTTCTCTGAATGAAAATCCACCGGTCTTCCCTCTTGGTTGAGAACAACTCCAATTGCTACATTACTTGCTTCACATTCAATGGTGAATAGCTTCTCAAAGCTTGGCAACACCAAAACAGGTTGGGTAGCTATCTTTTCCTTCAGCAACTCAAAACTCTTGTTAGCTTGCTCATTCCATACAAACTTGGTTTTCATTCCTCCTTCAATGGTATCCAACATAGGAGCACAAATTGCACTAAACTGCCTTATGAATTTCCTATAATACTGAGCAAGACCATGGAAGCTTCTTACCTCTATTGTTGTCTTTGGAGTAGGCCAATTGAGGATTGCTTCCACCTTGCTGCTGTCCATCTTCAAGTTGCTATGTGATAGCACAAATCCAAGGTACACCAGCTCTATTTTGATGAACTCACACTTTTCCATATTGATCTTCAGCCTCTCCTCCTGCAGCTTCTTGAAAATCAACTCAATATGATGGAGGTGCTCTTCTCTTGTTCTGCTATAGATTAGTATATCATCAAGATACACTACTACAAACTTGCCAATATAGTCCTGGATAATTTCATTCATGAGTCTCATGAATGTGGAGGGGGCATTAGATAATCCAAATGGCATTACTAGCCACTCATAAAAACCCTCATTGGTTTTGAAGGCTGTTTTCCACTCATCACCCTCATGTATCCTAATTTGGTGATAACCACTCTTTAAATCTATCTTGGTATAGTACCTAGCTTCACCTAGACAATCCATGAGATCTTCAATCCTAGGGATAGGGAACCTATACCTGATGGTTATCTTGTTGATTGCTCTGGAATCAGTACAAAGCCTCCATTCTCCTCTTTTCTTAGGTGCTAAGACAGTGGGTACTGCACAAGGACTAATACTTTTCCTAATAAGACCTTGGTCAAGTAGTTCTTGAATCTGCCTAGCTATTTCCTCATTTTGCTGAGGTGTCATCTTGTAGGCTGCTTTGTTTGGAAGGGTAGCTCCTGGTATCAATTCTATCCTATGACTTATGGCTCTTTTAGGAGGTAAAGTTGTTGGTTGACCACTACTTACAATGCTTTCATAGGTCTGCAACAAGTCTTGAATCTCCTTGGGTAACTCTTGCTTTTTAGCTTCCTTCTCTTTGCTTGCTTCTCTTGGCTTGATCATTACCGCATAGCCAACTCCTTCTCCTTCTTCTAAAGCTTTTAAGAACTCTTTTTCACCAGCTATTAGCAGCTTAGAACCTGTTGTCTGCACCTCAGTATCTTCTAACAAAGATTGAATCTTGTAGGTTACTTTGTCCTTCTTGAAGGTATATGAATTCTTAGCTCCATCATGCATAGCTTGGCAGTCAAATTGCCATGGCCTACCTAGGAGCAAGTGGCATGCATCCATAGGTAATACATCACACAATACTTTGTCTTTGTACTTTCCAATTGAAAACTCCACCCATGCTTGTTCATTCACCAAGACATGTTGACCCTTATTGAGCCATGTGACCTTGTAAGGATTATTATGAGGTATCCTTGTCAATTTCAGTTTGCTGACTACCTCCTCTGACACAATATTGTCAGTTGAACCTAAGTCTATGATGACCTTACATACTTTTCCCATCATCTTGCACTTTATCCTAAACAAGGATCTTCTTTGGCTTGGCTCTTCTTTCACCGGATCCTTGATCAAAGTCCTTCTCATCATGAGATTTTCACCTTCCTCTGAGTTCAATGGTACTTCAGGTTGTTTGCTTGCTGCAGTAGTCTCATCTTGAATCAGATTGGTTCTCCTATCTCCTCCATGAGAAGTGCTACCTTTCTCTAGACATCTATAGGCTGGGTGTCCCAATTGGTTGCAATGATAGCATTTCATGTTGGTGAAGTAACTACCTCTTCCTTGTCCACCACTTCTTCCTCTGGAGCTGAAACCTCTTCCTCTACCACCTCTACTAGAGCTTCCTTCTTGCTGTTCAGAAAATCTGACTTCTCCTTGGGCTCTTGATTCTGAGCTTCTTCCATTATAGCTTCCTCTTTGTCCTCTACTATCTTTCCCTTTACCTCTGCTTTTGGGATTTTGCTCTTGTTTCTTTTTTCCTTTCTCTTCTATTTTCAAAGCCATTTGATAGCATTGGCAGACTGTTTTGAAGTTTACCAAACTCATGTCTTCTTGAATAGACCATTTGAGTCCATTTAGATACCTTGCTAACTTTATGCTTTCATCTTCAACCACCTTTGATCTAAGGCACAATTTTTGAAATTCCTCTGTGTATGTTTGAACATCCATGTCTTTTTGCCTCAAATTGTGTCTTCTCCTGTGCAACTGGACTTCATAATCATCAAGGAGATAGGTCTACCTTATCTTAGTCACCATTCCTCTCCATGAAACTATGGGACCTTTGCCTTCTTTCTCTCTTTCAGATTGCACAAACTTCCACCATGTGAGAGCTGCTCCTCTCAGCCTTGACTTGGCCACCTTTACCTTTTGGGCCTCTGTTATGCCATCACACTCAAAGTGATTCTCAATGCTCTCAATCTAGTCTACAACTGAATCAGGGTCCATTTGTCCACTGAAAAGTGGCACACCATCCAATGCTTTACCACTCAAGGCCTGCAATGCCTTCAAGAATGGTTCCTCTACAAGAACAGGATCAGGCTTTGGAGCCTCCTCCTCCAATTCCACTTCTTTTTCCTTGGCTTCTTGCTCTTCCTTCTTCTTAATCTTGTCCTTCACATTATCTGCTATTTCTTGGACTTCATCCAGGAGTCTCTCCATCTGAGATATCCTTTCTATGAGCAACCGGTTATCTTCCTCTTGCTCTTCTACCTTCTTTGCTAGTTCTGCATTTGTCACCATGGTTTCTTCCTCTGGTGTATTCTCTCCTACTGACTCAGTGGATTGGCTCATTAATCACAAGCCTTGAATCTAACTCAAAGCTTTGATACCAATATGATGTATGATACCTCCAAGCTGTGGTTGCACTCCAACTAGAAGATCTTTCTCTCTGTCTTCACTCATGAACCTGATGGCTTCAAGGTTCTAAACTGACTTAGATCATTAACTAAGCCCTCCTTTAACTATGTCACAAGAGTTACTATCCTTGTGCTTCACCTTGGAGGCTTCATCACTCTTTGAAATTTTTGTCTCCTTTCCACCTAGAAGGATCTAGATGCTAATTTCATCCATTTCGCTTGAACTGCTAGCAGGGGCGTTGTATACACTGATTTTATGGATTTCATATCCATTTGAGGCCAACTTGGAGGTTCTGCAATCTTCACTCCTACCACTTTTAAGAGTTTGTCTTTTGAAGGGGCTAATCCTTGTAGCCCTTACCAGTCCTATTTTTGCTTTTCTTGCTTAAATCTGCCAAATGACCTATCAAGTAAACTTGAGTTCCTGATACCCTTTTGGGACTTTTAAATCTTGCACTAGATTTCTGACCTTCTTCTGTTCCGTACAGTGGATTCCAACACTCTTGGAGAGGAGGCCTAATTGCCCTATCTTCTAGGGTTTCACTATTCTTTGTTACAAATCTCCATCCAAAGGAATGTTTGGAGCTTCAACTCTTTTAACCTATCAAAATGTGGTCAAAACCCTCCTGACACCCTACAGATTCCGTACAAAAACCCCTTCCCCTGCCTATGCTCTTTACTTTCCTATTCTCAAACTCCTAACCATGCATTCCTAGCTCGCCTAGGGTTTGAGATTTTAAATTGCTGCTGCATTCCCTACCCTACCTATTATTAAACATTTACAAAAGTGAGGCTTCCCTTCCATATTCTGCTAGACTCAGGAAAATCCCGTGGGTAGAGTTTAGAAGGGAGCCATTCTTTTATCTACACTGCTCAAAACAGAATTTATCACTCTACACTTTAGTCTATAAACTAGAAACAACAAATCTACTCTAAGAACACTGAATACAAGTTGAGTAATATTCTACACTATCCTATGAACATGAACACAGTGTTAATTCATCAAATACAGTGTCCACAAGATCACTGTTTCTCACAATGCACGGGTAGATACAGAGGGACACAGAAATCTGCCAAAACAAGAATAAAAACCCTTTATAAACTATTCTATAGAACCTGAAAACACAAGAAAGATGAATCAAACTATGCTAAGTATACAACTACAGTGTTAAGACAGTAAACACAAGGCCTTGAATACCACTGTGTCTCAAAAACACATGGGGTTTTCAATAAACACAGAAAATTACAAAAAATGCTAACTGTCCTCTATTATTTCACAACCAAAATTTGTTTACAATGCAACAACTTGTTTTCTATGAGCCACACACTAATTTTGATGCCTTTTCCACTATTCAAGGGTAGTTACTCGAGCTTTTCCCTGATTTCAAGGGATTCCCAATGCCAAGTAACATGCATGCAACCAAACAAGTTCATCATGCAAACTTCCAACTCTGCCTTTAACCTTAATCATAAGACCTTAATCTCCTTAAACTCGAATCAACAACTCCCTTAACTGACCTTTAGCGTCTTCCAACAACGATAATGTGGCTTTAATACATTTGATGCATCATATCTTCTACCATAACTGTCCAAATCTTAATAAAGCAGAATTTAACAATAAAATAAACTAATGAAGATTTTAGTCCTAGTGACTAACTGTCCTCACACACAACACCTTCTAAAGATCCAATCTAAACACACAAGCATTCCTGACTTGGCTAAAGTCAGTATAAGCCAAAATTGTGCAAACCAAAATGGAGGTCAGCCTAGGTGCTCCTGCACCATCTAATCCTTCCAAGAAATCTCTATGCACAATCATCTCCATCACTTCTCTCACTGTGCTTGTCAATTCCCCCAAGTCCAAACCCCATGCTATAATCAAGGAGTATACATCCATGTTATTCATGTATCTATGCCTCATATTTCCAAAATATTTCCCCAAAATCATTCGCACACTTTGTACCAACCTCCCATCAATGAATAAAAACATCCCCATTAATCTTTGGTCAGAAGCGTCACCATAAAACGGGTTTAATTGCATCCTCGAACGCAGAGTGAAGTTGGCCTCCATTTGAAAACTATTGCAGCTACACCACCACCACCACCACTCTTTCAGACTTTCTGTGTGCCTTCTTCTCCATGCCAAACTCTATTATTAACTTTGCTAATCGAGGTTTGAGAGGTAATAATTTTCCAAACTCCGCATAGACCAATATTAATTACCCATCGATCATCTAGTCATGTCCACTAACTTGAATCTTCTCGTGATCTTCACTTCATAAATGCACCGTCCTTGCCACCTTTCCTATCTTAATTCACCAAAGTTGAGGTTTTGGTGCCTTTCCTAACCTTAGTTGCAAGTCTTTCTTGGTCATCTTTGTACTTGGTGGGTCAGAGGTTTCAAAAAAATTGAAACTTCAAACTTTGGTTCTAAGGTTCCAAGTTTCAATGACCATGTGACATTATGGACCACAATCATTCGATGAATTTTCGATGGATGACTGTAGTTGCATTCTAGAAGTATATCTATCAAGCACTAGATTTTCTAATTGAAACCTTTGAAATTACACTAGAACTGTTAGATGCAAACACATGGGGAGATCAAGGCTCATCATCGTGGTAATGAACCTAATGGGTTGGATTTTGGTGATAAGCGATAGAAGAACTTAAGTGGCAGAAATATGCACGTTCAAAAATTTTGTTTTAAAAGAGGGACCACCTAGGAATAACGTGGGACTAAGGCTTAAAAACTTAGGAACGTTTTACACAAAAGATGTAAAGGAAAATCAATATAACCATGACCATTCGATGAATTTTTGATGGATGACTGTAGTTGTGTGATGTCACTTTCCCCCTTATAGTTATCAAGTATTAGCAGCGGATTTAATATAACAAATAATAGAGTTAATATAATTTATAATAGACAATATTATCAAAATAAATGTGAATAATTAATGTAAGCTATAAAAATATGACAATTAAATAATCAACATAATTAATGGAATAACAACTCCCTGTAGATTAATCATATTAACTCCAAATCATATAGACAATATTCCCAATATTATTGAATCAATGGTTCTCAATACTTATCTTAAAGTCATGGAAAGATTGCTATCCAACACATAGAGGAAATCCGACACTCAGAGGAATGGTTACAGACCTAGGCTATTTACCAGCACAAACACCCCCAGAGGAACCAGTTCTTGCACAAAACCAACCTGTCTTTACGACATAAACACAACCCTGGTCAGGACACTCCCGGGTGTACGTTGTACCCTAAGTTGGACACACACTGTGTTCCCCTTCTCCAATTGTTTAAATTCCCACCTAAACCCTAACCTTCACTCCTTTGTGCCCTTTTTGTTCCTCTTTCCTTTTTCTTTTTTTTTCTCCTTGAATTTTCTCCATCCTTGAATGTCTTTTCTATGTCTCACATGAATTATTTATATATCCTTTTAAGGGGTGGTTTCCAAACCATCACACCCTTTCACAAAAGGTTTCCTTTTAATAATTATTTAAATACATAATTATTCTTCTTTTATTTCAAGAGTGTTTATAACTATTCTTTATTAATTATCTTTTAACCAAAGGATCATAATATCATTTATTTTCTATCTCCCTTTTAATTCTAAAGGGTTATTTAATATTTCTCTTCTATTAGGAAAAAAGTAACATAACAATTCTCCCCATGTAAATTAACTATTGTCCTCAGTAGCACAAGATGCATCTGCATCACAACTCAAAGGAGCACATGATCAGTAATTGAAGACATTAACATCAAATTATTTTATTTTCCATAATACTTACATTATCTACATTATTTTCTTATGTAAATTCATAAGTAATTTTAATAAAATCACTTTTCCAATCCAAATTATGATGAGAACTATATAGATGTCCTATGAAATATATCATGAATTTATAATTCAAAAGATAATTATAGTTTATGTACTTAACCTCCTATCCTGCAACTTTATCATTTTACTCACTCATGTAACTTCTTTAAATTATTGAAGTATTACAATGCAATCACACAATAATTATTATGCATGCCCAATACAATGTGGTAACTCATAATTTATAAAACTATAATCTATAAATTCAACATACATTCCAAGATGATATTCATGCATTTTGGACTACATCAATGACCTCTTTTCATATCTCAAAATCAAAGTACAAATAAAATCTTAGTCATATACAAAGCTATTGGTTGATCAAGTCCAACAACAATGTACAAATCAAAACAAAAGATGATACAAATAATCTCATAATGCATCTTAAATATCAATAGAATAATAATAAATTATTGCCACCTAGAGAGTACTTCATAAACAAATACTAGTTTTAATCTTCCTTTAAGAAACTAGGTTAAATATATCAGAATATACTTCTTGGATGAAGATTTGTTCAAAATTATATTTTTGGACAAAGTTTTGGCTTATAAAAATAAGGATGCCTCACAATGACAACCATGTTGTAATACTACTAGTAAAGTGGAACACAAATTTTATTGGGGATCTCATCATAATTAAGGGTGCATAAGGAGAGGGAATATTATGTCATTCCATAAATACATCCCTAGGCTTGGACACCTATTGATATATGATATTATTAGATTGTGTATGCCAAAATAATTAGTATAATTTTAATTTTCTTAGAGGTTGTCTCTTCCATTATAAAATTCAATAGGTCCCCATGTCTCATCCGAAGAAGCATTATTTCATTCTAGCCAATGTCTTTAAACAACCCTATATTTTCAAGAGTTAAGATGTAGAAATAGCTTCCTCCTATAGGTTTATATCCTTTAAATATGTTACTCTCAACAATGAATTCCAAACATATTGTCATTAAGTTTTAAGTGTGAATCCAAGGCCCTGTGGGTTATGGGCCCACAATATAAACTATATTAGACTTAAGTAACAAATTTAGATGTTGATTTTAAATAGAAATAACAAACAAAATAAAACCACCTTCTCAAATAAATTCTTAATGAAATGAAAATTAGTATGGATAGAAAAAACTCACCATTACAAATACTATTTTAGTAATTCCATTTCAACTACAACTTCATTGTATAAGAGTACTAGAAATATGGACAAATTTGAATTCAATACTTCTAAAGTGTTTCGAGAGGTTTTGATGTATTAATTGGTTTAGAGCTTCATGAATTATTAAACTATTGGACTTACATACGTGAATCATCAAGGTTACCCTTATAAGAAAGCTAAATCTAAGTTGAATTATGGAAACATTCATGTAAAGGTAGCCATGATGAAGAATAATAAATTTGATGGGTATATGAATCACTATGCTAGAATATCTTATACACATATGTGAGAATCCCAAAGAGCTTAAGGATTTTATATACAATCATGAAGATAAAAAAAATGACAACTTTATCAATGTAGAAATTAGGGCAAATAGTTCTCATAAAAATATTACCTAATCAAACTCATCTAGGTTTTCTAATTCCTATTTTTAAAACTTAAATGTTTCATTTTCCAATGTTTGAATCATCATTGGGTGGTTAATTCTAGGGTGTTCCCATCACATACCAAATAGTTAATAGCTTGATTTTCTTTGATCACATTATTAGATTGATCTCCTAAAAGAATCATGGTAAAAATTAATCAAAAATTATTTACCACTCTTAAAAGAGGAAAAAAGGATCAATATCCACATCTCCTTACAACGATATTTTGCATCTAATTACAACCTCCTTGGAAAATTATGCAAGCACCTATGCAAACACCTCACAAGATTAGATTTATCTTCCAACTTCAAGTTATTATTTTCTCTCAATAATTTTATTTGTTTTAGCATTCTTTTGTGGTGGTGGTGTTTCTCTAGAGCTTATAATGAAATATTTGATGGCTATAGCTACTACTTGAATGGACCCATTCATTCTAGACATAGTCGATTGATATAAAACCCATCTTCATACTTTCCTAGTTATATGCATACATTTTGCATTTGATTTGAAACATCACTCTCTTAATGCCAAACCATGTACTTTAAAACACATACTATTACTCTATTTGGTGAAATTGTTGTTGCATAGAAGATGATTTATGAAAAATGTGGGGAATTTTTTTTTTTGAGACCATTTGGATGTTTGACAGGCATACCTCTTGATAAACTAGCGTGAGTGTATGGTCAAGAGTAACATGGCTTCTTACAATCAATACCAGAGTAATAAGGCTTTCACAATCAATACCAGAGTATGGTCAGGGTTGAAGGTCGTATGCAATTTGTCTTCTATAGTCTAGTCTAAGGATTTACGAAACATTATGACTCACAATCCATTCTTAACATATTCATATTTCTTGTTAGTACAATACCTATAGATAGGTTTTTACAGGATATGAAATACATGATGAAACCTGAGAGTGGAGTACCGTGGGGAAACTACATTGAAATTGTGAACATTAAAGCTTCCTATAAATCGACATTAACCCACATGGAAACATGTAGTCAGATGTTACTCAATAGAGACACGACTAATGATGCAAAAGGTCTTGTCCCTTTCAAATGACACGCATGCTTCTCTAGTGAAGGCGTGCATAGAGTATTTACAATTGCACACAACGTCATACACCAAACACCATGAACTTGAACCTAAGTGTATCTTGATCTAGGATACATGACATCCACATTTCAAAGATGATAAATATTAAACTCGAATGTATATATGAGTGGCTGGGAAGCTTTTAGAAATTTGTAAGTTATTATAATAATCAGTTGTAAAATACATTTTGAAGCAACTTCCAACAGCATCTATTAAAAGAATGGTTCAATGTGTCATAATAAATGAATAATAAAGATGTGTTTATCATTTTACAAGGTGTGATACATATATAATTTTAAGTTGATCATTGATGTTGTTAAATACATTACATTGTAATAGATAGGAACTAGGATGAAAAATTATTTCATGGGTACACATAGCTATTCTAAAACCCAGGGAATTGATATATATCATTACTTCATTACTATTGGAAACTCATCTTTAAGATGTAAAATGAAAGAACCTATGCTATGGAATGAAATTTTCTCAATCTCAACCATGCATCTAACCTTTAAGTGGGCCACAAGAATAACATTGTAGATCAATATCTTATTTGAAAGCTCATAGAGTAGTCCTATTCATTTGCTATGGATATGGTACACCTTAGGATGAGCCCAAGTATAATTACAAAGTTTCTCAAGACAATGTGAACTCTAGACAAGATTTTAAATATGGATATGAACACACTTATGATGAAGGATTTTCAAAAATTCTAGTGAACAAACATAGAAACCAAATTGGAATAAGTGTCTTATAGAATCAAGTCTTATGGCTCAAAGATTAGGGAAATTGTATAATGCTAGGCATACACAACGATCATGAAATTTCTACAAATAAAGAAAATTCAAAATTATCAAGGCTCGATCATTAGGCTCTGATACCGAATATGATGTCTCTTTTCCCCTTATAGTTATCAAGTATTAGTAATGGATTTAATATAACAAATATTAGAGTTAATATATTTTATAATATGCAATATTATCAAAATAAATGTGAATAATTAATGTAAGCTATAAACATATGACAATTAAATAATCAACTTAATAAATGGAATAACACCTCCCCATAGATTAATCATATTAACACCAAATCATATAGACAATATTCCCAATTTTATTGAATCAATGGTTCTCAATACTTATCTTAAAGTCATAGAAAGATTGCTATCCAACATGTAGAGGAAATCCAACACTCATAGGAATGGTTACGGATCTAGGTTGTTTACCAACACAAACACCCCCAAAGGAACTAGTTCTTGCACAAAACCAACCTGTCTTTATAACATAAACACAGCCCTGTCCAAGACACTCCCAGGTGTACACTGTACCTCGAGTTGGACACACGTTTGCCCCTTCTCCAAATGTTTAAATGCCCACCTAGACCCTAACCTTCACTCCTTTGTTCCCTTTTTGTTCCTCTTTCCTTTTTCATTTTTTTCTCCTTGAATGTCTTTTCCATGTCTCACATGAATGATTTATATATCCTTTTAAGGGGTGGTTTCCAAACCATCACACCCTTTCACAAAAGGTTGCCTTTTAATAATTATTTAAATAAATAATTATTCTTTTTTTTTCAAGAGTGTTTGTAACTATTCTTTATCAATCCTCTTTTAACCAAAGGATCATAATATCCTTTATTTTCTATCTCCCTTTTAATTCCAAAGGGTTATTTAAATATTTCTCTTCTATTGGGAAAAAATTCACATAACAAGTTGCATTTCAGAAGTAAATCTCTTAAGCAATAGACTTGTGAATTGAAACCTCTGGAACAACACTAGAACCATTAGATGTGGACACATGTCGAGATCAAGGCTCATTTCTCTCTTTTCATTGCCTCGATGTATTACATTTCATTTAATTGAAATTCTAAATCTTTTGAACATCTGAAGCAATTGATTGGACAACTCATAGCTTTAATTAAATAAGATTTGTAATGATTTCATATCATTTGAGTGGCACTAGTAGTGGTGATTGGAGTCTAGCGATTTTGACAACTTGTTAGATTGAGGTATAGTTTGCATGTAGGAAAACGTCAATAAAATTAAACATTTTAATTGTACATGTAAGGCTTAAGATACACGAACCAACTAAGTTGGTTTTTTGGTTTGTGTGAATCAGGCTGGTAGCGACATTAGTGGCCCATAAATAAGATTAGTGATAGTGGATAGTATCATAAGGGTTTTCATTTTTTTGGGTTAATAAGGATTCAAGAAGAAGATGTTGTGGTATTATTAGGGATACTCTAAATTCTCCTGCCTCTAGTTATGTAGTTACAGAGTAAATGACCAATTTCCTTCAAGTTCAGAATGGGTGGAATTGGAAAGAAGTTGATTTGGTTCACCCGACTTCTTAGACAGGTTTTGAAGCGGGATGAGGAGCTCTAATGGACATAAGTGCTATCCCAATGCATGGAGGTTGTAGGTAGAAGATGGAAGCAATTTTATTACCCCTCATCTTCTACATGACTCTGGTTCTCAAAAGGGATAAGCACATTTGTATCTTCACAGCTCCCATTTCCCCAACATTTTTGGCCAAGCGAGTTCCTTACATTTATTTTCAGTGCCACATTTGTACTACATTCTCACCAGTAGAAGTTTTGGAATCATGCATTTATTTTTAGTGTCACATTTCTATTATGTTGTCACCAGTAGAAACTTGGAAATTGGAATCAATTTGTAATCCATTGTCATGAGCAACAACTTGGAATAAATTGTGTCTATGTTATTTATACAAAATAGGAGCTTGCCCGCTCTACAACTAATCTTTAAAAAGATATGTAATAATGTGACATTGTAATTCAGTTGTAATAAAATAAATGGTTGTGTTGTGTTAATCTTTGTTATAAATTTACAATAAAGAGTAATTTTATGAGTTCAGTGTCTATGAATCTATTCAAATCAATTTTTTTTTCCTTTAAGAAATTAAGTATTATCTATTTATGGAATAATTGCATGTAGATTTAAAAGTAAAACATAAAGAAATACAAATGAAAAAATAAAGTTGCCATCAAATTGACAAAAAAACATTATAAACACTAAAAGTTGTCAGTGGTCACTCTTGTTAGGGTTTATCAAAATATTATTTATTTCTAGTTTTTCGTTGACCTTCTCCCCTGATTCCTGGTATCATTATTCATTTTATTAAGTCCTTTGCAACGTTAAGTTACCAGCCCCTTGGCCTTGATGTCAATCCTAGCGCATTAAAGTTTAAAACAACTTTAAAACACATGTTTATTATTTATATCATAATTCATAAATTACTGAACTGTTCAATGAACATTTGATGTATGGTTGTAGTTGCATTCCGAAATGAAACACAGAGAGTGCTAGTCTTGCAAACTTAAACCTCTGGAATTACCCTTTAACCGTTAGATTTACAATGATCAATGGTTTAGAATTTGTTTCCAATGTAGGACTAAATGGCTAGTGAAATAAGATTTGTAATGATTTCATATCATTTGAACTTTTAGTAGCACTAGCAATTTTGACAATTGATAGCTTATCAGCTTAAGGTACATTTTGCATGTAGCGAGGTTGTCAGAGTCCAGACGTCAATCTAATTAAACATTTAAATAAATGTAAGGCTTAAGTTAGATGAATCGATTAAAATTTAAGTTGGTTTTTTGGTTTGCGTGAATCGCGATTATGAATCATGATTATACCTAACCTCACACATGACACATGTGAGGTGTACACAGGGATCAAGCCGGTAGTGGCACTATTGGCGGCACTGTTGACCCATAAATAAGGATAGTGAGCACAACTGAAAATTGAAATCATTCGTTGAAGGCTAAAGGCTTTACTATTGAGTGCAATGTTTGAATTGTCATGAGGGTTTTCATTTTGTAGGATTAATAAGGAATAAGATTCAAGAAGAAGATGATGTGGCATTATTGGGGATACTCTAAATTCTCCTATCTACAGTTATGTAGTTATAGAGTAAAAGACCAATTTCCTTCAAGTTCAGAATGGGTGGAATTGGAAAGAAGTTGATTTGGTTCACCTAACTTCTCAGACAGGTTTTGAGCCAGCATGAGGAGCTCTGATGGAGATAAGTGCTCTCCTAGTGCATGGAAGCTGCAAGTAGAAGATGGGAGTAGTTTTACAACCCCTCATCTTCTTCATGACTCTAATTTCAAAGGGGAGAAGTACATTTTGTATCTTCACAGCTCCCATTTCCCTAGTTTGATTAGCCTGTCTTTCCCCATGCATTTATTTTCAAACACCATGGCTGATCCTGGAAGTTCCATGCGTTTATTTTCAGAGCACATGGTTGACCCAGAAAGTCCCATTTATTTTCAGACACACATGTATTGCATTTACATTTTCACTAGCGGTCTAGCTGAAGCTTGGCACTTGTGCTTACATTTGTATTTGTACTATGTAATAATATGACATTGTAATTCAGTTGTAATAAAATAAATGGTTGTGCTATTAATTTGACATTGTAATTCATTTTATTAAGTCCTTTGCAACATTAAGTGTTACTGTGCTATTAATGGTTGTGCTATTAATGTGACATTGTAATTCCTTTTATTAAGTCCTTTGCAACATTAATTGTTACTGTGCTTAGTGTTATTAATGGTTGTGCTATTAATGTGACATTGTAATTCATTTTATAAAGGCCTTGATGTCAATCCAAGCACATTAATGGTTAAAAATTAAAAAACTTTAAAACACATGTTTATTATTTATATCATAAATTACTCAACTGTTCGATGAATATTTTATGTATGGTTGTAGACTCAAAATAAGGGAGCAAAGAAAGCTTAGTCACTAGTCCTCCAAGTTTTATAACCATGTCGCAAAGTTTTAAATTTTCATAACTACCTAATTCCCCGACTTGGTTCACTTTGTTGAGTAACTTAAGTTCATGCATACGTAACCTTTGAGTTATGATGTGTGGATTTAATCGGTGGGTTGGAGGTTTCAAAAACTTTGAAACTTCAAAGTTTGGTTCTAAGGTTCCAACTTTCAGCGACCATGCAAAATTATGGACTTATCTTTCCTTTCAAAGGCGTTGTCATCTAACATCTCATTGAATGCTATGTATGAACTAAACTTGAGTTATCTTTTTAGGAATTTTCAAAAGCATGCAGGTTTAAAGGCTATATTTTTTAGGAATAAAATTGAATGTCACATTTAAAGCACATCCTATCAAAAATAACGACATAAGTGGGTGGAAAATTTTTACTCAGACATTTAGCCTACATTCTCATTCTTTTCCAAGGCTAGTACTTCTCAAGTGCAAACATTCTTTTTACTCAGACATTTAGTATGCACTCTCATTCTTTGCCAAGGCTAGTACTTCTCAAGTGCAAACATTCATTCTCCGTGAATATGTACTCATGCAAAGTGAATGTTGGGTCGGCGTAAGGGATACGACACTTAGACCTTTTAAGTTGGACAAATTTTGGGTGCGCCTAGAGAGGGATGACAAGTCTGAGCTGGATATAAAACTCTTAGAAAGCGGGCTAGCTCATGCTAGAGGGTTTCTAGAAGTTGTGTTGAGTGTGGACCTAATAACTACATGTGCGAGAAGGTACATTTCGCAGACATGGGAAATTAAAGCCGCGGACAGGACTGTAATTGTAGAAATTTCTCCTAAAGCTATTTCCCACGCCTTGGGGATTCCAGAAAGGGAACTTGTAGAAGACATATCTATCGCAATGGTAGGTGAATTTTTCAAAGCGAATAAGGACTGGAGTAAGAACTCCATGGCCAAAACCTGGTTGAAGTCTGAAAAGAAAGGTAAGTCGCAACTGCTGAGTAAACTCAAAAGAGTGCATTTTAAGGGAGAAATTGTAGATGTTATTGCTTTATTGCACCGTGTTGTTGGGAATGCACAAGTTGAGTTATTTGAGGATTGGATGTGTTGGTTTATCTTGATAGTTTGTGATGAGAACATTTTCATTAACTGGGCTGAAGTTATTTGCTTCCATTTGAATGAGCAATTAATTAATTTCCATAAGACTGTTACTTTATGTATGTGTTCTTTCCTGACGTACATTGTAGGTAATCAGTGGTACTTTTGGACTAGGTTGGAGCTGCAAGGAAACCCAACTTCTGATATTCCTGTGTATAAATGCTTTCCTCAGTTCACTAAATAATTCATAATGGGTGATTTTTGTCGTGTTAATGCTGCATTTTTAATGGAGGTCGTGAGGAAGCTAGATGAAAATCCAGAAATGTAGCTTTCCCTTGAATTGATTTCTCTTGTATCCAAATTTGGGAGTTTTATATCTAATTTGATAAGTTTTCCTATCTAAGAATAGGGGGTTTTTGAGAAAGCCCCATTTAAATTACCTTGATATCCTGGAGATTTACTGATATTTCTAGAAGTTTGTCAACAAATGGCCATGGTTAATATGTATAAAAACATGGGGAAATGAGGGTATGTCTTCCCATAGGAGACCCCTTCTTTTATGTGCAAAACAAACCAAATGGCTAGGGGAGCTGAAGGAATTCTCAAGGAATATAACCTCTAGAATCTGTCTATGAGGCTAATGCTAAAATAGATATAGGATTTCGGTCTGTCATTTCACATTCCTGAAAATGTAGTTGAGGATTCAACAATCATAGATCCTACATATGAAAAATTGTCTGATAAATCCCACCCTAGGGTTGATTGGATCCAAAGTGAAATTTCAGATATGAGGGTGCGTGCTACCCTAGTGCTTAAAAGAACCCAAGACTGGTTGGATGGTAAATTGCAGCAAATTGTTGGTCTTGTTCAAGAGCCTAAGTCATCATAGAAGAATGAAAAAGGGTCTACTCAAGCATCTGGTGCAAGTGTATCATTGAGAAAACCCTTTGTGAGGTCCTCTAGTGCAAATTCTCAGTCAGGAGATGATGGTGATAGGCCAGAAGAAATAGTCAAGTTGAAGAGCATCTATGAACAAGACAGTGTGCTTTCTCCTACCCCTAAGAATAAGACCAATCAAGAAAAACTTGTGGCTACAGATTTTGAAGCTATCTTTAAACAGATCACTAAAGATAATATATTTCCTCCTCTATCTAAATTTCCCTCTTCTTCGCCTAATAATCCACCTTTCACTCCTAGCACTCCTAAAGAAACTATTAGTGGAAATGAAGATTCTAGTCTGGTAGTAGCCTCCCCAGGATGGTTAAAAAAAATAGTGGAGAAGAAGAGAAATCATATTCCTACAATGACAGTTAGAGTGGATACAGTTTCAAAGTTACTTCAAAGCTCTTCAAAACCTAAGAAAGCTAGGAGAATGTCAAGGATGGTGACTGATGCTACTTATGGAAATCAAATGTTTGAAATTATTGAACCTATGAAGGATTTAAATGAAGATGAAATAATGGAGGTGGACTAAAAAGTCACACATGTTGATATGGGGCCTCCAACAGTGGAAGGTGATGTGTACCATACCAATTATTCAGTCAATACCTTGATTAAAAGAGTGAAAGAACATAGGAAAGAAAATATAAAAGTAGAATCTCAAGTCTTCGCATTGAGTAACTTTATTTCTTCCATGGCCACTCCTCCTACATTTGATGAAACCTCAAGTTCTTGGGTAGAGGGCATTGATATGCTCACCACAGAGAAAATTAAAAATAATTTGAGCTATTCCAATGCTGCTTGTAAGGGGATCGATAAAATATCTCAAGAGGCTATCTTCTTTCTAAATAAATTTGTGCTCTTTTACACTCGAGTTGTTAACAAGAGGAAGGAGTTAGTAATAGAACTTCAATAGCTTAGAAAAGATCAAACTAGTCTCTATGTGCTCTCTCAGGAAATGAAAGAATTGAACTCTATGGATCTAAAGATATTAATTGGTGAGTAAATTGTGAATAATCCTAAGGAGCTAGACCCTTTTTTGTTTCATTGGAATGAAAATTGAATATGTATGACAATCTGGTGAAGGAAATTAATAATACACTTGATCAATATTATGAAGTGTTGGTGGAAATTAAAGAAGATTTTAGTATTCAAGGAGTGGAAATTACTGATGAGTTTGATGAAAACATTCTAGATATAAGAGAGATCTCTTTGAAGTTTAGAGAGATATTCAAGAAAGAAATAGTTGATCCTGCTACAGTGACATGGGAGTCCTTCTTGAAACTCAATGGAATGGAGATCCACCTAAAGACTTATAAATTTGGAGAAGAGAAAAGATCTCAAATGTTGGTTGAGTCTGAAAATGCTTTGGGAAAATGGAGAACCGGGTTATAGATTACTACAACGCTAGGGAGCAAGGACATTATTGCAATTGTCACCAAGTACCAGGAATATAGGAAAAGAGTAAAGGCACAAGAGGTGTTACTAAAGGAGGAGGAAAAAATAATTGAAAGCGAAGGAGTCGGTGCTGGGAGTGGGACCATTGTTTATATTTTAGTTTTCATGTTATTTTCTTTAATTTGGCTCTCTTGATACTTCAAAGACTTTATATTTTCATTTCTAAAATGGTTGTCTTCAAGAAACCATTATCAAGACAAAAAATTTTGCTATTTTTATTGCTTTTCTATTATTTCAATATAGAAAGACGATGGTGAAGTTCATGCATGCGTAATCTTTGAGTTATGTTGTGTACTATGTGGATTTATTGTGCTTTTGTTGAGTAGTTTTCCAGTGGATAGTCTATTATTGGAATGATAGATTTTTGGTTAGTTTCATTGTTGCGGAATGTTTATCTATGAATAAATATTTTATGGTGATGGATGCGTAAGGATTTCTCAGTATAATTTAGGTGATTTGGTAGTTTAAGCTTTTATTGTTTAAGTTGGGTGGATGCCTTTATAAGTTATTTATGTTGAACTGTTAGCTTCTATTGGCTTATAACTTATCAGTTATGGATGTTGAACTGTTAGCTTATGTTGAAGGAATGTTTTAATAATATTCCTTTCAATTATTTATCAAATATTGTGTGAATGGAAATGCAATAGGAATTTATAAGTAGTGTGATAAATGTTTTTCTTTAAAAATGATGCAGAATCACATCAAATTCAATACCATGGAATACAATATAATTTTTTTGGCTTTTCCTAACCTTAGTCTCTAGTTCTGAGAGTTTTATAACCTTGTCATAGAGTTCTAAATTTTCATAACTTCCCAATTCCCTGACTTGGTTGATGGTTCACTTTGTTGAGTTGCAAGTCTTTATTGGTCATCTTTCTAGTCGGTGGGTCGGAGGTTTTGAAAACTTTGAAACTTCATACTTTGGTTCTAAGGTTCACTTTGTTGAAGCAAGAATGGAAAATAGATAAAGAAAACTTATTATTATAACTAATAACACTATGAAGAAATGATCACTCACCTTTAAGTCTACATTTTTGGCTTTCGATGACTTCTGAATTGAGAAGTAGAACCTCAGAACCAAACAAAATATGTAAGAATAAATGACACTTTTGATTGTATTTATATCAATCCATGATTCCATATTTGGAAAATCTCGTGTGCTTATACAATGATATGTTGTAATTTTCAAGGAAAAATGTCCTCAAATGTAATTATTTTTTAATGTTATTGGTGAAATAGGTCCTCATAAGCAACTATTTATAAATTTTAATTGGTGAAATGGGTCTTCACAAGCAACTATTTGTAAATTTTAATTGGCGAAATGGGTCATGATACAATGTTGTTTTAAAAGTATTGGTGAATATGTAGGTGATTTATTAAATGATTTTGAGATTCCAAGAAAAAAATTATGACCACCAGCCATTTCATGTACCCATGCAAGGTGGCAGTAAGGCCCCGCACACCCTCCAACCTCTGCAAACATCATCTCAAGGTGGCGGTATGGCCCCACACACTGCCAACCTCTCTAATAATTGTTGTAGGGTGGCGGTATGGTCCTGCAACCCTCCAACCTCTCCAATCACCACTGACATAAAATCCTCGATAGCAACCACAAACTATATTCTTTGGAAATCTCAATTTATCCCTACTCCAAACCTCACACCAAGCCACTTTAGTGAGAGCACGCTATAGTTGAGTGAGTTTAAACAATAAGATAATAATTTTATCTCCTTGCTTTCACTTAAGCTGACGACATCCATATTGTCCTTAATTAGATGAACACTATCGAGTGTGTGATCTTCAAGAACTATACAAACCATCAAATTTTGAGCATCATAATCTTTAGCCACCTCAAAGTTTATTACGCTTATTTTCCTTCATATAATCACCTTACTTACACAATTTAAATCTTACTTAGATTCCTTTGCATCTTGATTTATTAAATCCACCACTTGTGGATAAGCATTAATCTGGTTTGTATCATTGATAACACTTAGCTCATGAGCATCACTTCCCATACCTGCTAAAAAATATACAACCCTATTACCTTCCTTGTATGTGTGAGTTATTATGGAGGCCTGAAACCTGTCTAAGAGTTACCATGTTATCTGTAGTATATAACTTATATTCCAATGATGAATCCTTCTTTCTTTGTAAGCATTAAAAACTATCATTGAATCTCCTTCTATATGTAAATTTGAAACCCCCAAGTGTAATGCCAACTCTAAACAAGCAATAGAGTTTGAGCTTCTGCAATATTATTTGTACCTTGCTATAGATGGATTGTAGATGCTACTAGAACTTTCCCCGATGAATTCCTAATGCAAATTCCTGCTCCTGAACTACCTAGATTTCCCTTTGATGCTCTGTCAAAATTTAGTTTTACAAACTCTGCTTGAGGAGGTTTCCATTTGAATGAACTTCTATCCACTTTTTGATTGCTTCTTTTGAGTTAACTTCCATTAAATGACAATTTGATTTCCTTCCAATTCTTCAACAAATAACTATCCTAGTTTGTGAACAATGAATTGACCATTTTTTCTTTTTGAACATATGAATTAACCCCTTCTAAAATTTCCTTTTCAATTTTTATATTTGTAAGTTCAACTGAAGGTTTAATCTTTCTAAAGATTCCCATATTACGTTCCCACCATATATTCCAAACAACAATCACAAGAATCGCATACCAAATACATGCAAAAAATGATGATTTGTCTAATACAGGCCAACTTTGAAAAAGTTCCCAAATTGTATTTGGAAGAGGAATTAATAGAACTAACTTATTCTTAATATAATCCTAGCATTGTTGAGAAAAAGTACATTGTAAAAGTAAGTGATCTACTATTTCAAGCACTTCACATAACGAAGACTTAAAGGGGTCAACCATCTTCAATTTTACTAATTGGCCACTTGTCAAAATTCTTTTTTTGTAAAGCAAGCCAAGCAAAGCTTCCTACCTTGGGCAATACTTTATTATTCCAACAGAAAGAAAATGCTCTTTGGGGTTGTGTATTATGTTTGGCTTGACTTAAAACTGCATACCCTTCCTTTACTGAATATGTACCAACCTTTGACATTGCCCAAATGATTTTTTTTGGTTTTGTTGATTGATAGACTACTCTTTTCTTAATCACATTGTAAAATCGATCACACTGTTGAGCATTTAGTAGGTTGTTTGAAGGTTTCTTCCAAACAACTTCCCCTATTAAGGAGTCTACAAATTTCACATAATCTATCAACCTTTCACCCCAAGTTTCTGATAAAATTTCTCTTACATCCTGCAAATCCAAATCATTTGACAATGGAGGTTTCCAATTCCATGAATCTAACTAGAACTTTACACTTTTTCCATTATTAGCTTCCCAAGAGGAAAACCTAGTAATGAGATCCCTACTATTGAGAATAAAATTCCAAATGGAAGATCCCTTGGGAGGATTAGCAACTGTTAAAATTCTTGACGGGTTTTCATTATCTAAGTACTTAGCTTGTAGTATCCTACTCCATTTAGCATCTGGTTTTGTATACATCCACCATGCTAGCTTAGCACCAAAGGCTTTATTCCTCCACAAAATGTTCTAAATTTCTACCCTGCCTTGCTTTTTCCCTTTTGACAAGCCTTCTAAAGATATTAGAGGCACTTTCTTCTACTCATTGATATTTCCTTTCCAAAGGAAAGGTCTTATAATTTTCTCAATTTCTGATATTACAGAACAAGGAGCTTTGAGGATAGTGAGAAAATAATTAGCAATTGATGTTAGAATTGATTCTATAAGAAGAATTCTTCTTGAAAATGATAACCACCTGGCTTTCCACATCAAAATTCTTGACTTGATTTTGTCAATTACCTTATACCAAACTGTGCCTTGTTTGAGCCCTTAAAGAAAGGAATCCCTATATAAGTACATGGCAATTCTACTTCTTGAAAACCTAAAATTTTCACTATTTTATCTTTCACATCATTAGAAGTATTTAAAATATATATTTTGGATTTTGATGCATTAATATTTTGTCCTAAAGTCAAAAAATATTTCTCCAATACTTCTTTAAATTGTTTAGCTTCAGCTAGTTTAGACTTATCAAAGAGAATAGTGTCATCTGCAAAGAGAGAATGTGTGACTAAAATTTTAGAATTTGATAACTTAACTCCATGCCATAAACTTTGATTTTTCTTTAGATGGATAAATCTACTTAAAGCTTCTACCATAATGATGAACAAAAAAGGTGATAATGAATCCCCTTGCCTAGCCCCCTGTGTTGTGTTAAAAAAACCTATAGGACTCCCATTAATAATGACTATGAACTAAAGTTATATTTGTTTTGTTGACCTCTTTGAATGATGTTTGAATAATTAATTTAATTATTCTATTTAGAAAGAGGGAAAGTGATTTAATTAAACTATTAAGTGATAATAATTTAATTGATTTAGGGGAACAAGGTAAACTAGTGACATAATTAAATAATTTATGTTATTTAATTAATCCTAGGAGGAATAAAAATTAGATAAATGATGAAATAGTGAATTAATTAAATAATTAAATATTATTTAATTAATAGAGGAAAAAATGGTTTTTGATGAAAGTGATGTGAAATATAGTGTTATTAAATGATAATGATGTCGATGATGAAAAAATGTCATTCAGGATGTGTGATATGTGTTAGGTCATTTTTACATGTCTATATTTTGCCCCTCTTTGAGACAAAGTACTGGTTGCTTTGTTTCAAAGAATTCAATGTTAAGATCAAGATTTGAAAAAAATTATATTCCCCACTATGCCCTAATAGTTAGCAAAAAGATAATACGACGCTAGGTTTCCCCCTTGAGAGGTTGGTCAGAAAAATCATTTTTTAGGTTAGGCTCACAACAAGGTTCAATTTTAGTTCAAATGTGTAGAGGACAAAAAAATTAGGCCATATGGCCTTTGTTTATAGCTCAAATGCTCTCGGGAGCTCCTAATTTTGACCTAGGAGGGTTCCCAAGGTAAAAAATAAATAGGGTTTAGGGGGGTTTAAATGGTAAATTAGGTTGAAATTACCCCTCATTTGCACTCCTTGATTTAAAAATGTGTTGCCTCTAGAGATTTTGTGAGATTTTCTTCTACAAACAATGATTCACGATGCCTCGAGTTCTGAGAGTTCCTCATAGGTTGGAGGCAATCAAAGTATACTGGCGGCTAGCTAGTGGAGGGGCTCTGGTACATATGCCTTTAATTTTTGCTTTTGTCCTTTTTCATCTTCGCAATTAATGTTTGAACTCAATTTTAGGCAATAGCAAACTTCTAGGTTTTTTTCTCTTTTGATCCCAATATTAGCACTATTGACTTTTTCAAAGGTCGCTTTTGACAATTATAGGTTCTATTGAATAATATGTGTGCTATTGCAAGAAATAAGTGCACTTTTGCAAAATACTAGTGTTATTGAATAATACTTGCGCTATTACAAAATACTCGTGCTATTGAGAAATACTAGTGCTATTGCAAAATACTAGAACTATTGAAGAATGCTAGTGCTATTGCAAAATACTTGTGCTATTGCCTAAAATAAGTGTGCTATTACAAAATTTTGTCGCTATTACCTAGAAAAAGTTTACTTTTGCTTCAAAATAACTAATTTGCAATGTTTAGTTTTAGTTTGAAGTTCCCTAAAGTTCTAATGTTGTGTATTGAATGGTTGTAGGTTGTCCTTAAGTTGTTGTCTATGTGAGAGCAACGTCCTCGGTTGATGAATGGGTAGACTGATTTTTCATGATACATAGAGAGACTTTCTTGATGTCGTGGTTTTATGTTATATCACTCAATTTTCATTGCTTAGGGCCCACTGAGCCATGATGGTTGCGTTGGTGGAGAGGTGGAACTCTAAGACCTCTTCATTTCATTTTCCTACTGGGGAGTGCACCATTACTTTAGAGGATATCTGGAGGATTCTTAGGATCCCTACTCATGGTGAGCTCATTGAGTATGATGTTTGATAGGGCACATTAGTGATGCAGAGATTATTGGGTGTGGAGCAGTTGTAGGTCATCGATTCGAACATCGATTTTCCATCTCTTTGTGAAGGTGTCGATCCTATGGTTCTTGTCTTGGTAGGTATCATCATGGGACCTTTGATTCCTGATAGGAGGGCTAAGAGGTTCCCTATCAGATGGGGTATTGTTATTGAGCAGATGATGGAGGATGCTATAGTTTATGCTTTGGGGGTCAGTGTGTACTGGCCCATCTTTACATAGATATGCACGAGGCCGTGTATCGAGCTGGTAGTAGTATATCTATGGGAGCCAATTTGCTACAATTTTTAATCTTGGGAGAGGATTCCCATCACTCAACTAGAGGGGATGCAGGATAGGGATTCATATGATCCTTATGCTTAGCAGTACAACAACTATCTACACTATACTCAGCCTAGTAGACTGTCCTACTTTAGGGAAGTTTTTGATGATGTACAAATTTCACATGGCATCCATACAAGGATTGTTAGGCATGGCCAAATGATCAGGATCATTTTTCTACTATAGGTAGACTTGTTTCTTGATTGGTTGTTTCAGATCTCTTGCTTGAGAGATATTTATGAGAGAAGGTATTCAGACAATTAGGTGAGCACCAGACCTGGCCCATCGATGATTATGTGGCTATATTTGGACATGCTACATGAGAGGATTCTGCTTGGGGGGCTTGTCAGGATTCCAGTGTGGCAATGGCAGTATTCAGGGCATTGAGACCTCTTCCATGGGATTGGGAAATGGATCCCGTGGATATTGGAACAACTCACGAGTTTGATGGTTGGTGGGCCTATTATTGATCAGTGAGGTTGACTATGACTCCAAGAGGTCTAGTTTTGGGTGTACATAGGGGTGGTTATAATGGGCGTTGAGAGGATCGACAACATCTTCAGATTGCCCATGAGCAGTTGCAGTATGTACAAGGTCAAAAAGATCAACAACATGATGGTTAGCGGTAGCAGCATGATGGTCAGCGGTAGCAACAACACCAAGTACCATAGGCTCCTCAAGGTCCTCCCCCTCAGGGGGATTTGGTAGCTTAGCAAGATAAATGACAATAGATATAGATGTAGTTAGAGTAGAGAACGATGTTGAGATTACATGGCGATAGGTCGCTGAGGCATAGGTTTTGAAAGTAACTAGAGAGACACACACATTCAGAGTTGAGTGAGATACTCTTCTTCAGGAGAGAGATTCATTAAGAGGGGAGCTGGCTATTGAGAGGTAGAATGGACTTATAAATGAGAGTGAGACAGGATCTTGTAGTAGGTTAGATATTATCATAATTTGTATGAGAAATTTGTACAGAGGGCTTAGAGACATCCTCGATTTGGTGATTCAAGCATAACTACAACTGCAAAGTTGGGTGGATAGTCAATCAAATGGTCTCCAGTCATGCCCCAGTTGTCCCCTCATCAGAGTGAGAATTAGTCAAGATCTCCACCACCGGTCGGCCAATAGGGCTGATTATGTTGATGATATTTTCATACATATATATATACATATAGACATATTTTTGTATACATATTCATTGGCCTAGCTGAGGCTTTGTATATATGTATTTATTTTGATCTTCTTTGATGTTGTATCACACATGACATTTGATGATGATATTGTCCATTTTTTATGATATATGATATACAATGGTTTGATTTGGCTTTATTTTGTGTTATGTTATGTTTATGGATGATGATGTATACATGCTTATGTTTTGTACTTTTATGATGTGTGCATATTATGTGGGTGGATAGATGATTTATTGTGTATATTATAGATGTTGATATATGATAGATGATGATATATTATGTATGTGATGAATGATTATATGATGTGTACTAATGATTTTTTGGATGTAGTATGGAGTTGTTAGTTAGAAGTGTTTGATGATTTAGAGATGGATAGAAATTTGATGTTGTTAGTTACTGAAGAGTTTGCTTTTTCTTGCATCGAGTCTTCATATCTTTAGCAATCCTTTTTGATGTAGAAAATAGACATGATGCACCATGGTATTAATAACCAAGGTGGCTTTGTATCTATTGTGTGGACTTTGACTTGACACACAAGAATATTCTTGCTCATACCAGACATACGAAAACCCTATTAGAGTATATGGTTGAGTTGTGTTAAAACTTTTCAGACCAGTTACATAGATAGGTATGAAGTACCTAACATGCAACTGCTACATGAATTTTCTTAAAACAACTTCCATACACAAAACAAAGCAAGTATTCTCCATGTTAGTATTATAAAATATCTCACAAATAGAACAAACAAAAATCAATAGTTAATTCCATCATTCCTTCTTCTCTAAATCCTTATGGATATCCTCAAGAGATCCTGGGAATGTGGTATTAAGATAAATCAAAAGGGTGAGACTATAAAAAGTTAAACAATGTTGTAGTATCACTTGCCATAGTTATTTTGATATTTCATGATGAAATCCATTGATGATGTCTATTGTAGGAATGTTTTATCCGTTAAGATTCATGCTTAGGATTGTTGATAATGATTTTCAAATATGTATGGTAGTCTATACTTAGGCATTGTTTTAACTTGATAGTGATCTAATTGTTTCAATCTTCACTTTGGAATTTTTAATTTTGTGGTTTGTTTTGTTTGTTGAGTGTGTTTTCAAAGGGTGAGTTTGATGATTGTTTATTATGGATGAAGAGTTTATTGTAGAGGAGTGATAATGGAGGTAGGACCTTTTGTATTTTTTGATTTATCTGATGTTGTTTTTGTTATTTTTATTGGAAAATGTGCCTCAATCTCACAAGTTGAAACCTCTAAGAAAGCATGGTCGCTGTGACATTCATGTTGTTTGGCCGACTAGTAGTTTAGTAACCTTCTGTTTTGCTCATGTCGCTGAGACTTTTCTTCTGTCTTGCCGATTGATGATGTCACTGTGACTTGTGGCCTTCGCTGTAACCTTCTGCCAAGTGGAGACCTCTGGCCGACAGTTTGGTCTAGTGGATGTCAGGGAGACTCATGGCGACTGGATCATCGGGGTAACTCATATGTGTCAAAATGATATCTCGGCGACGATAGGAAGTCTTGCCGATATCAGCATGACCTTTGGTCTGTCTGGCCGATGTGGTAATCGGTATGACTTGCTCCTATCAGCATGAAGTCTTGGCAATAGGGAGATGTCTCACCGATATTCATACACATGGAGTCATCGAAGTAACAAAAGAGTTCAGTAAGAACTCTTGGCAACTGGAGTTTGTCTCACCAATGATGTGGGATGTGTTCGGCATGACTCCTGGCGAAAGGTGGGCTTGGGATAACTTGGAGACTTCTGCGTGAAGTCTTGGCGACAGGTGTTGGTCTCGTCAATGGGTGTGTGACTTCGGTGTAACATAAGTGGCTCGGTGTAACCTCTTGGTGACAGCGATAAGTCTGGCCGATAGGAGACTTCGGTGTAACACACGTGTTTCAGTATGTTGTCTTACCGAATGTGGAAAGTCTGGCCAACAGTCTTCTTCGGTGTGACTCTTGGTGAACAGTGAGTTCAGGATAACATGGAAGCCTCGGTAAGAAGTATTGCTGAAGGTTGATTCTCTCACCGACAGTGGAGCATTGCGGTGTAACTTGAAGGCATCAGTATGATGTCTTGGCGAAGAGTGTTTGTCTTGTCGATGGGAATCCTGATGTCAGTATGACCTTTGGACTTCGATAAGATCTCCTGGTGAAAGCGATAAGTCTCGCCGACTAGTGAACACTTCAGAATGACATGAAGGCTTGGTGAGATGTCTTAGCAAAAGATGGTTGTCTTGCCGACTGTTGCTCACATCGATATGACTTTGGAACATCGGTATGATGTCTCATCAAATGGCGATTGTCTCGCCAATGAGAATGCTAAGGTCGATGTGACTTGGGAACTTTGGTAAGGTGTCTTGGCGAACAAGGGGAAGTCTGAGCGATAGCTTTCTGGACTCGGTGTAACGTCTTGCCGATAGTGAAGACTCTTGGCGATAAAGATGATATGGGCTCTGTGGCATCGGGGAGACACGGTTAGTGTCTCACCGACATGCGACACAGGTTGAACGCCTTTTGACTGAGTGAAGACTGTCCAACATGGTGCGTTTTGGACCAATCAAAGAAAGCAGGATGTGAACCATTTGCTGAACCGTTTTTGTGTGGAAGTTGAAAAACTAAAACATGAGGAAGTGGAAACATCTAATGTTGCTGGGCTGGATGATTCGTGAGTTCTGATTTGACAGTTGGAAAAGAATGATTTCATAGATCCTGCAGAGAACGAATGCATATATGTATGCATTGGATGTTATGTAGCTAGTGCTAAAGAGCCAGAGCCGATGAGATAGATAAGCCAAAGAGAGAACGATAGAGAGAGGGCCGAGTCTTTGGTTGAAAGGCCGAGGCCATGAGGTCGAAGCAGAGGATTGAGAGGCAGAGTTAAGCTGCTGGAATCTCTCGTGATCATGATTGCTTTGGGTGATCTCTCAGGGATAGTTTGTTATTAGTTGTATCCAGATGAACAAGATGTAATCTTTGAAAAGGCTAAGAGCCTGAAACTGTATTGTAACTTTTTGTTGCTGAATAATACAATGGCTCAAACTTTGGAGAGTGGGGTTTTTCACCCGAAAGGGTTTTCCCCACGTAAAATCTTTGTGTTCTATTTTCATAGTATCTTTCATCTATGTTGTTGCTTGCTGTTGAATTTACTTATGTTTTTCTCAGAAGGATTAATGTGGGAAATAAACTGTGTTTGTTTCCACTTTAGGACATAGTTGTACGTGTCTTTGAGGCAACCAAATTGAAATGAAAGTTACCAAAGGCACTACTGTTCTTAGAGATTTCTCTGAGATGCAACAAATTTTCCTTACAATTTTTA
The DNA here is from genome assembly GCA_007258455.2 of Sequoia sempervirens. Lineage (NCBI taxonomy): Eukaryota > Viridiplantae > Streptophyta > Pinopsida > Cupressales > Cupressaceae > Sequoia > Sequoia sempervirens. The sequence goes on along the minus strand of VDFB02000015.1, from coordinate 432,280,722 downwards.
GGAAATTTAGAAACAAATAGGGGGACCTACAGGGACTGATCAAGTACCTTGGGGGCTAATTAGAGATTAGCCTTTCCTACATGATGAACGCATAGACATTGTAGTTTGGTTGTATTGATTGACATTTTTTTTGGAGTTTTTTTATATGCTATGATTTTTTTGAGATTTTGATAAGATATTTGAACGTTTTCCTTTTTGTTTTGGGGGACTAACCTAGGGCCTCAATGGCTCATCAGTTATGATGGAATTTCCTACATTATCCATGCAAAGGCTCATAGTTCACTTGTTTGATAAGAGCATGTTTTTGACATTTCTATTTTTCAAATGTTTTTGAATTTTGTATTTTTGACTAAGTTAAAAGATCATTATGGATACCTAAGGGGACTAACCTAAGGCCTCAAGAGCTAATCAAAGATAAGCCTTGCCTACATTATGCATGTAGAGACCATGTATTTCGACTAGATTTGACTCAAAGAATAACATTTTTTTGAGATTTTGATTGTTTTGACTTTATTTTTTATTTTGTTTACATTTTCTGGATTTTTTTATTTTGATGGTTTTTTACTATGATGGGATTTACAAGGATCCAATTTATTACCAGCTTCGATAAGTTTCCCCCAGTTTGATACAATATTACCTTCACTAGGGGAGACAAACTTTGATGGTGCAACAAGGTTCAATCACTTCATTAGTCATCAAACCACGGTTGTTTTTAACGTTTTAATATGCGATGAATGGGTGGATGCTTCAGATAGTGTTGATAGATAAAGATGCAGGTCTTATTCAAATGTAGCATCTATTTTCAAAATTTTCACTATGGTACCCATCTAGAAGTGCCACAAAGTGGTTTTCACTTAAAGAACGTTTTATTTCCCTTTATTGTTTTTTCTTATTTTTGATTTTTTCACTTTTCTAGCTTTTTTGTTGAGATAATCTAATTTATTCAAGTATAAAATATTTTAATATGGCTATTGTTTAGTGGTTCAACCAAATGTTCACCTTTAAGAGTAGCTAATTGATAATCTCCAAAGCCATAGCTTATCATGATGATGAAAGGACCTAACCAATTTGGTTCAAAATTCCCCTTCCCATCCTAATTCAGTTGCATCTTTTGATTCTCTTTTAGCACTAGGTCACCAACTTGAAAGTTTTTTTTTTATCTTCTTGTTGTAGCTTCATTTGACCTGATTCTAATGAACCTAGAGATGGTTTAATGCACTCAAATTCCTTTCATCTAGGATTTCCAACTCATTCAATCTAGACACCCAATATTCCTCATTTCTTACCATACCATTTAGTGATATTTGTAGTGAGGGGATTTCAACTTCAATAGTGTAGAATAGCTTCTAATCCATAGACCAAGGAAAAAGGTGTGGCACCTATAGGTGTACAAATACTAGTTTAGTAAGCCCATAGGACTGGGTTTAGTTGCAAATTCCAATCATAATTGGCATCACTAATAGTCTTTTTCAGTATCTTTAGGATTGTTTTATTGGATGCTTCAGCCTGACCATTTCCTTGGGGGTAGTAGGGCACGAAGAATCTATGTTTAATAAAAAACTTTGAACAAAGCTTTTAGACATCTTGGTTTTTGAATGGGGTTTCATTGTCTGTTATGATGGTTTGGGGAACTTCATATCAACATATCAAATAATTCAAGATGAACTTGGATATTTGTTTCCTTGTGATGTAAGTTAATAGAATTGCTTTTATCCACTTTGTGAAATATTCAGTTGCAATGATTATTGAACACCTAGAATACTGAGAGGGGGGGAGTCAGTATTCTACTAAACCATTTAACTGCTAACCATTCAATAATTAAAACATATTTAGCTATAAATTCAAACAAAAACATGAAAGGAATCATAACATCACATGACACATGAACACCAAGATTTTATGTGAAAAAACTAGAATGGGAAAAATCACGGTGAGGATTAGCTCACAATATATTATAACTAGTCATAAAATATTACAGGGGCACACTTCCAGGACACATTCTTCTTGAAAGGCTCATAGCCTTAAATGATTACAAAAGGGAGTGTGGCTCACTACCAAAAGGATGAACTGATGAATACACCTTCTATGTGGGTAAGTGCACCAAGATGGTTCCCAAAAAGGGGGCTTAAGTGGCCACTTTTCTTCTAAAATTAGGGAATATTGACCTTGGATGTGAATGGAGTCTAGTTTCTAAAAGTGTAATTTATTTGAAATTCGATGAACGGTTAATTTATAATGAAAAAAACACCAAACACTGCTTTTTGGTTAAAAAGAGACATACAAACAAAATAAATTATGGATGAAAGGCTTAACATTGTCAGAAAGTGAAAAAAATTACATCATTGGATAGCTAAGAGAGAACCTAACATTACCCATGTGTTTGATTTTGTTGATATTGAACCAGATGCAATCCTAACGGTGAGTGTGAACCTGATTATGTGAAAAATTTGTAGAATTTGTAAAATCACGTCTCTGGTCGTTGGGAATACCCTCCAAGCCTTTGGGTTGGTATTCCAAGGAAAATACCAATGCTAAGGCTCAGGGGTTCCCAAAGAAAAATATAATGCGTGCGCATTATAACGCGCTCACGTTGTCTTATTTTTGACTTTTTTTCCTTCTCTAAGATACATGTCAAGCAAGACATAATGCGAGCGCGTTATAACATGCTCGCGTTATGTCTTCCTTTATGTTAAATTCCACTCTATTGAATGTGTGTTGATATATTTGTATTTTTGCATGTACATGTATGCTAGTGTGTCATGTATGTATGTATGTATGTATGCCTATATGTATCAGTGCATGTATATTGTATGTATGCCTATATGTATGTAAGATTGTATCTACACATGTATGTATGTATGTATGTTTGTATGAATGTAGGATTGTATGTACATATGTATTATGCTTTTATGTATTTATGTATGTCTTTAGAGGGAGGGAAAATTTTAAGAGAGAGAGAGTTGTCTAGGTAGGGTGGGATGGGGAGAGGGAGAGAGAGGGGGTAGAAGTGAGATTTTAAGAGAGAGGGAGTGGGAGAGAAGGGGTTGGAGTGAGGGGGACTTAGCTAGGTAGGGTGAGAGGGAGAGACTTGAGAGATAGGTTGGGAGAGGGAATGGGAGAGAAAGGGAGTGCATGAGTGAGAGACTTGAGAGAGGGAGAGGGTTTGAGAGGGAGTTCAACCTAAGAGAGGGAGAGAAAGAGGTGGGTGGAGTGAGAGGGACTTATCTAGGAAGGGTGGGAGGGATAGATAGAGAGAGGGGGGAGAGAGAGAGAGAGTTACCTA
>VDFB02000015.1:432144446-432276430 GCA_007258455.2 Sequoia sempervirens | reverse complement strand
TAGGAGAGAGGGTGGGAGAGAGTGGGAGAAAGTGGGAAAGAGTGGGAGAGAGTATAGAGAAAGAGATAAAATAAATCTATAAAAAAAACCAACTTTATGATAACGCGGGCGCGCTTTGAAGTAGAGACATGACCATTCTAGGAAGAAATAACGTGCTCTCATTATAACGCAAGCGCATTTTGTCTTGCTCTAAAAATAGTAAAAAAACATAATATACCTATGATCTCAGCCCACATTCTGAATATCTTCCTGGTTCTACCCATGCTCCAACAAAAGGTAGCTTTTTGATGATTGAGTGAAGTTTCCATGCATGATTTTTAGACTCCACCACATTTTTCATGATTTTTGCACCACCTTTGCACGAAATAATAGAGTTTTCACATTGAAAGGCATATAATATCAATTCAAGTTTTAATTCCAGTGATAACTGATAGACAATTAAAGTTTGGAGGGGAACAAGCTTTTGAAAAAGTCAAATTGTTGAGGAGTTTAAGGAAAGAAGGAGCAAAGGCTAGATAATTGGGTAGAACTCCTCCACTTGAAACTCCGGTTTTTTAGGTATGTGAAGTCTTTGTACATTTTATTTCATTCTATTATGGCTTGCTTTCATTTTTGTTGTTTTGTATATTCCATGTTGATCATTGTTTGTTTGTCATGTTACAACCTTAGGTTATCAATAGACATTTTAAATTACACAATTCTATACACTTTCCAATTACATTTTTAAACCACATCTCTTTGAGGCATTTTTTTATTTAACAATTGACTTACTTTGTGTATGCTTCCAAAGCTTTCATTGAGGTATTTTGTCAAACAATTATACAAACTAGTTGATTTCATTGTCTATGCTACCAAATTTTCCATACATGTCTCTTAAAAAAATTGAATATACTCCTAATGTAGTAGGGGGAGGCCTGCAACACACAAATACACAACTCCAATCTGTAAACACAATTTTCAATTTACAATTTCATCAGGACCTCTTCATTCAGCAAATTCATACTATTCCTCGTAGCATATCAAAGTCACTCATTCAGTTATAATTCCACTCACACAACCTTTCAACTCACAACACAACACACATCAAGGACCCATTACAAAGCCTTTCAACATATCCAACAATCACCAATGCTTGTTTTGTACCAAACTACACAAATTAGGTTTTCTACACTTTTAAGGGCCCAAATTAGCCCACTTTTACAAAGGGAGCACCTTCAAAACTTGTCCAAATCTCTTGAAACCTTGGGGTAGAACTTTATATCTGTCAAAACTCTGAATTACATCATTAGATTGTAGAGATTCAATCATTTACCACCCAAACCATAAAACCCTCTCCCTAGGCTTAGAAACCCTAGGTTTTATTGAAAGTAGCACTTTCCAAACACTCCAAAACTTGACAACTATTCAAACAAGCCTAAAATACCCTGCTCATTCTCAATCTAACATAAAATAATTCTTCCCAACTCATAAACTCAATTTCACTCACCAAAACCTCATTTTTCTTAAAGAAAACTCAACATTTCGTCATTTGGTTTGATGCCCAATCCAAGGATCATCCTCCATTCAAGTTTCTCATGGCCTTTTATAATGTCTCCCTCCTAAAACAAACCACTTCAACTTCCAAAACTAACATTTGAAAGAGGTGACCATTGGTCTCCCTCTTTAATAGACTTTTACAACCCTTCACTATTTGTTAATTTGACAACTTAGCACTTTTTGCACATTTTGAAAATTCTACTACCTAGACCCCCAAATACTATTGAAAAAATGACCAATTACATCACCACATAGTCTTATAGACCTTATGAAGACAAAATTCCTCCAAAATTATAATCTAGACCTTATGACCCTAAATGCATTAACTACTTTTAATGGCACTCCTGCACCAAGTCCTCCCACATTGATAGCATCGATTTAAACTATTTTGGTTTTCATTTGCATATCTAAATTACCTCATCAATAAAGATACCTCATCACTAGTGCAGGAGCACCTACACCTTACCTTCACAACTGGAGCATTAGATGTGTCTAGGGAGGTTACAAAGTGGTTTTGTTGTTTATTTGCTTTAATAAGGTCTATAAAGACCATTTGGTGTCTCATTGATTCATTCTTGTAAACAAGGTTACATATGTGAAGCAATTATCAATGATGACAAATAAGGGTCTAAGTAGGTTCAGGGTTCTTTTTGTGTATTAGGTTATGTGTTAGGGTCCCATAAAGTCTAATTAGACCATCATAAGATCTTTCAATGTATTTAAGTGTTTGGAAGGTCAAAAAGTACAAACATTGCAATGTATGGAGGTGTGTGTTAACAAAACATGTAAAGAGTGTAAATTTTGCCTCTAATGGTCATTAGTGTTTTAAAAATAAATTGCAAGGTGGTTGGTCATTGGGATGAGATGAAGAATCCTTTAAATGGCATGAAGACACCGAATGTAATGTTGGTTATGAGTTTTTGTGAAGAAAATACATTGAATTCTCAGAGTTAGCAGCAAATTTCCTATGTTTTCTAAATTTTCTAGACCTGTACGGTAATGTACAACGTTTTTATTGTGAAAAAATATTTTTAATAATGTAATGGCATGTGTCTTCTATGTTTTTCATCAGGTCTAAAGGTTTAACAAGGAGTTTGAAGCATTCTATAGTCAATTTCTTGTGAACACCCAGGTATACCCTATTTTGAGGGTTTGTGATCAAAACATGCTTTGAATGGCCCTTACACCATCTGTGTCGACTATATCTAGTTTAATGGGCCATAGGAATACTGATTAGAATGTAGTACAATAGATTAGGGTGTTGGGGAAGAAATAAAGGAGTTAAGCCTATTGTTCTTGTGAGTTTTATGTAGAAAATGCATGTAAATGAGGGGTTTAAACCTAAGGTTTGGTAGAATCTGTATGGAAGGTCATGCTTTCTAAAATTTTAAGCATGTACAGGGCTACTAGACAGTGTTCAAGTTTTTTTTGAGGTCTGGGAGGCTATGGAAGTGTTACATTCAATAAACCCTTATGAATAGTGCATAAAATAAGGGTTTTTAGGTTTGGTATGAAATAGGTCATACCAATGGAATCTAATTGTGGTTTTGGAGTTTTGAGGGTGTAGACGCCGAAATTTGGTTTAAGCCTGCGACTTCCATTTTCTTCATAATTTGTATTCTTCATGGTCATGATTAAATAATGACAATTATTTAGTTATTCTCTATAGTCTTCATTTCTTCTATTAATTAAATAATCTTAATTATTTAATTGATTCACATTTTCTTTATTCTATCTGATTAATTAAATAAACACTTTTTATTTAATTATGTTACTAATTAACCTTATCCTTATTGTCAAATTAAATAAATTATTATTTAATTTACTCTTTACCATACTTCAACTATAATTAAATAAATTCTTTATTTATTTAATTAGTCATTTAAATCCCTTCATCACTTAATTAAATAAATCTTATTTATTTAATTATTCTTTGAATATCAGATCTTGAATTAAATGAATTATTTAATTCATTAATTCTATTTTAATGCATTCCTCTATATTTAGATAATTGTGTGAGTTATCTAAGTATTCACTTTAACTCGACTTGACATCTAATTCAAATCACTCAGTTAACTTCTGATTTAATGTCTGAGTGGCGTTCTTGAGTAATCTCTTCGTCAAATCATTCAGTCATCTAGTTCTAACTCAATTGCGTGTACATGCATATTAATTAAATATTCTTATTTAATTAATTAAACCTTGTGTGTGCATTTGAACAAGAGTTGATTTAATCAATCTTTATCTTTGTCATGCAAAGATAATTCTTCTGTTTTCAAATACCAAACTTGAAGATTAAATCATTTATTTAATCTTTAATTATATTTCTAATTCGTATCACTCATGTCACTACTGACAGTTATCATAATGCATGTCTAATCAGTCAATCTCAACCGTCCATTGATCTTTCGATCTCGGCCTGTCATTCGGATAATCAATTTTCTATAAATTGATTTGTCATTCTTCATTCCAATCTCTCTCGCGAAATCTTATGACTTTTGAGAGCACTTAATATTGAATCTTCAATGTTTGCTAATCTTTATCATAGGCTATACTTGCACAAATTTTACTAAAAAATCTGAGGGCAATTATACTACAATAGCAAAATGGAGAAGGGCAATCGAGATGAATCATGGAATTACGTTTGAAATTGGTGAGATTGTTTCAGTTTTAATTACGTTTTTGACTTCCTTTGTTCTTTGTTGCTTAACATTAGATTGCATTTAGAAATCTTAGATTTGTATTGCATGTTTGCTCTAATCTGTTCTTGTGCACTTTCTTGGCATTACATTTGGTGAACCCGACGTGAAGACACCATCTTCGCGTATTTGTAGACTTTTATTTTGATTTTTGTAGGTTTTTCGTACGTAACGACGCATCAGTTTGATGAAGCGACGCAATTGACTTCCTAAACTGCATCTGACACCAGAAATGACGCATCTGAAAATTCTCGAACCGCAATTGACTTGTGAATCTCGAGACGCAATGGAAGAGAATATCGACGCATCTGACTGGTGACACAGCGACGCAATTGACTGGTAACCTTTGTTTCTATTTTCAGAAATCTGAAATTGTCCATTAATTTGTGTGTTACTAATATCTGATTTTTAGCATGTGGCCTTTTGGAATTAACAATTTTTTGCAGGACGATTGACGAAGACAATATTGAAAACTACTAACGAATTTTTCTGTAGGATGCTTGTCGAAGAACCTAGTTAAATTTTTGAAACAGATTGTTTCGTAGCATAGAAAATCTTTTGTTTGGTTTAAAATTAACAAGTGTCTACTGTGTTTGGTGCGAAAGCACATCTATGTAATCACCCTCACGACTTGGTACATCGAAGTATCCTCTCCCCTTGCGCATACGTGTGATCCTGGGTGTAAAAAAAATAGTTACCAACTCTATAACTTGGGCCTGTTCTGGTGGGAAAAAGTACTCACCCCAGGACGACTCAAACCGGTAGCACCCTGAACCCAAGGGACTTCCAGCTAATATATAAAAGTGGGTTCTTGGGGGAACCCCAAGAATCACGAGTGTGGTTCCGACGAGATGGATTCGAAAGGGGACTCGCGTTGTATGGATCATGCCCCACGAACGGAATGCCCGTACTAAATACCTTTTGTTTTAGAGACCAACCGTTCTATTGGTCGTTGCTTGGTATAGTGCAGGGTACAGTATCATGCCTGAAGATTACTCACTATTGATCCCCTTGAGTAGAGATAGCAGTTCTTGGGAGGTCATTGCCCAAAGAATTCAAAATTGGTGTGCTCGAAAGACGTTAATGAGCCGTGGAGGGGAGCCAATGCCACCAAATTTCTAAGCTATCCGCTCTCGAGAAGCAAAGGTGTTTATCACCAATCCGAGGTATTTCGGTGGGCTATACCAAGTATACAAACCCTATGCCTTTGGCCTATTAGGATGTGCTTGTCTGTTGTCAATTTAAACGTTCTTTGAGTCCAAAATAAAAATTGAAAACACTTTGTCTTATGATTGTCTTTGATTGCCAGAATTTGATCACAGAAAACGGAGTCAGTTTAAATCTCATCACTGAAAATACATAGAGAGTCACAACTATTCACTAGAAGGTCGCAATTGATTTTTAGAGTCGCATATGTTATTACGAGTCGCATCTATTTAACTTGGAGTTGCATCTGTTACACTTTGAGTTGCATCTATTACACTTTGAGTCACATCTGTTAAACTTTGAGTCACATCTATCAGTTAGAGTCGCATCTGTTAGAAGGTTAACCGCATCTGTCAGAGTCACACATTGAACTTTACCAGAGAAATGCAATTGATCACTGGAAAACCGCAACTGGTAAACTTGACCGCATATGTGAGATCCTGCGACGCATTTGTCTAATTATTAGAAACTAGAGTTCACAGTCATCGTCCAGTCAACACGGTTATACCAGTTTTAGTTGTCTTCACACAAACAATCCTTGAATAGAAACCTGAAATGATTTGCTCAATTTTGCATCCTTTAGGTTCATTTAGTCATTACCATAGTTGTCTTAATTCAGAGTTTAGCTTCATCTTAGGATACATATTACCTTGCATTAAACTTCTAGAAAGGTCATTTTTACAAATTTTAGGATTAGTCCACCATCTACACTCTAGAAAAGTCATAGGGTCAACAAAATCTGTTATTGAATCTAGTTTTATCAGTTTATCCTTTGTCCTACAGAGAGTCCTCCTAGCTCATCAGTCTAGTTAGGAAACTCAACTTGTCTTTGATCCTCGTCCTACATTGGTTCCTTGACTTAAATTAAATTGACACCTTGATTAGACTTTAGGTAGTTGGTCCCTTCGTCCTGGGTTTATAGAATTGATTATTTTAGAACTTTATCTAGGCCTTGCATCTTTAGAGTTTAGACTAGTGTCATCCTAGAACATTCCTTATTTTGCATACGAAAATCCCAAAAACATAGACTAGAGTCATATTGTTCATAGATATAGTTTTGCATTCCCGCATATTGAGCTTGTCTTACATGGTTGAAACTAGGTCTAAGAGAAGAGAGAGAGAGAAAACATGTCAAACCCAAACGAATTCATCAATCCATTTTCTTCAAGACCTCATAAGACTCTATTAGACAAATTCACCACTAGAAACACTCAAGGACATATTGTAGTAGAGGACATAGAGGCTGTCGCACAGGACCCTGAATTTTCCTCTTTTGTAGATGAATACCTAGCAAGTGATTGTCAACAATTTTTAGCCAAATTGCTAGCTGAAGGCACTACCTTACCCGTAGGATTCGATATTAGCACCTTGCAAACTCAACCTACACAAGGGACAAACTCAATGACTACTAGTACAACTATACCTCAGGTCAGTACAACTATGCCATCTGGCACACCTACACAGAGTATGACAGTCCATACGTCTCCATTTGGTATGTCTGGCATGACATTGGGATTTAATTTCACTGTAGGGGCATCATCATCCACTCCCTCCGGTCCTCTTGTTGGGAGTAAAAGACCTAAAATGTCAGCCCTTACACCTTATGTCGGTGTCACAAGTGCACAATCAACAACCATACCTATTGCTAGTATCACGGGTACCATACCACAGTCGATGTCCATACCTAGTGCTCAAGTCACTAGTACTATACCAAGGATTACACAAACAGGAGGCATTCCCTCCTTCCAATATGGCAATCAAAATCCATTCTCCCAAACTGGTAGTTAGAATCTATTCACCCCGATTCTGAATCAGAATCCTTTTTCACAGATTGGTAGTCAGAATCTGTCCACACAGATTCCAAGTCAAAGCCAATTTACATTGATTCTGAATCAGAATCCTTTTTCACAGATTGGTAGTCAGAATCTGTCCACACAGATTCTGAGTCAAAGCCAATTTACATCGATTCTGAATCAGAATCCTTTTTCACAGAGTGGTACTTAGAATCCGTTTACACAAAACCTAGGTCAACACCAATTTATGTAGATATCAGATCAGAACACATTTACCAACATTCCAAATCCAAATCCACCTCAGATGCCAATGTTCAATTGAAACCCATCACGAGACTTTGGATTTCAAAACACATACATGGATCCGCATAATCCCCCTAGCACATCTTTGACTCGTTGACGTCTTACAAACACAAATGCATGCATTACAAACGCAAATGGATAACATGTCGGTGTCAACTAAGAAATCATTTTCAACAAAGGACATATGCCCATTCCCCTTTAATAGATCATTGTACATGACCCCTTTCCCTCACGGATATGTCATCCTGAATCTCCATAAGTACAATGGCAAACGAAATCCAATAGAACATATCAGGGAATTTTCTACCATATGCATAGATGCTACTTATGACCCCACGTATCTTATGAGGCTATTTCCTAGAAGTCTTGTAGGAATTGCGCTAGAATGGTTTTCAGGTCTAGATTTTGGCATTAGATCTTGGGGTGAACTGGTTGAGAAATTTGTGGAGCAATTCTCCTTCATCATAGACCATGAGATAAATATAGCAACCTTGTGTCACACAACGCAAGATGAAGGGGAAATATTCATTGATTTCTTCCAGAGATGGAGAACCATAGCTAGTAGGTGTCCTGTCGAGATACCCGAAAAACAAAAAGTTACAATGTTTCAAGAAAACCTTCATGCAAAACTTAGGAGTAACTTAAGGGTACATTGTTGTACATCTTTTTCGGAACTAGTGGAAAAAGGGGTTATAATAGAGAAGGATCTCATTGAAAAGGGCGAACTCAAGACATCAACGTCCAATAGAAACCCGATCAGACAAAACACCCCCACTGACAGAAACAGATTTTGGTCTCACAACAAAAATGTCACCAATGATGGGGTAGTTGATGCTAAAACGCTACAAGCAGGACCCCTCCTCACATTACAAGGACCTCATACTTTTTCCAACACGCTTAATGTTGTCAATCAACCTCCTAACGTGGTCCAAAATACTCAACGTCCACAACAAAGGAGATTCCAAAAATGTGAGTTCACTCCCTTAGGGGAACCCATTGAGTCGGTGTTCAAACAACTGTTACAACATAACCTTATACAGCTACAGGAACCAAGACAATACGATCCAGGACAGTTTAAACCAGCTTGGTGGGATGACAATGCCTTTTGTGATTATCATAGGACTAAGAGACATAACCTACAAAACTGTCGACAATTGAAGAATATCATACAGGATCTGTCGAAAGGAGAATTATCGAAGTTAGTGGACAAAAACAAAAGTCATCAAACACTGATCATCAAGTCTTTTCTGACCCACTACATGACCATGGGAAAGGAACTATCCCCAGTTCGAGTACGAAGACCAATATGTCAGCCAACTATGCGAGTATCAAGCATGATTATGATAGTGGCAAAATCATTCATTGCCTTGCGCGCTGATGAGAATATCAATACCATTACTATCAATACTAATTCTGAGTGTGCGGTCAATACTCATCGTACTAAGTTCACTATCCAAGTCCCTCCATCGCAACAAACACCCCAACCTTCCAAGTTACAATATAACCTACTTGACCAGTTGGGGAAGACCCCAACCCAAATTTCAATCTTGGAATTGTTGCGTATTTCCCCTGAGCATCGATCTATCCTCGATAAGGCTTTACAGAACACCACGGTCCCTAATGACCTTGATGTCAATCGTTTCCAGGAAATGGTGGGCTACCTGACCAATAATCACCAAGCCACATTTTTTGAACAAGACTATGCAACTGAAAAGACGAACCACAACGACCCTTTACATCTAGAAGTCCTTGTTGATGACACCAAAGTTAGATGAGTTTTGGTAGACGAAGGAGCAGGGTTAAATCTATTCACTTTAAAACTAATTAAGGCATTAGGTATCTCAGAAGCATGTGTAGACACGACCAAAATTATTGTCATAAAAGCTTATGATGATGAGAAACGAAAATCAAAGGGGGTGGTAACACTTCCTATCAAAATTGGTCCTGCGGTGATGGAGACAAAGTTTCAGGTCTTGGATCTCACCCTCCCTTATAACCTTATGCTCGGTAGACCATGGATTCATGCCATGAAGGCGGTCCCTTCCACGTATCATCAGTGTCTTAAATTCCCTTACAATGGCACAGAAATAACTATAGATGGTGATCCTGATCCATTTCAATATTGTACCAATCTAAAAGAGATCCCCCAACGTCAAGTGCCAGTGAACCAGGAGGCTTCATCGTCCAATCCATCTTGCTATGTTGATCCATCCACACTCACTTGAACATCTGTTTCACCCTCAATTCCTACTATTCCTAGGGTTGAGATCCAAGACAAGGGTTGTGGAGAGTATTACATGAAGACTTCTTATTGTGTTAGCCATTTGATCCCTCCTAAGTCATATGGTTTACCTACAACAGGTAGAGGACAGTCCATGGTCACTATACATGTTCCTCCTACAACAACTTTCACTAAATGGGGTGAGTTAAGCAAAGAGGCCGTAAACACAGAAGATGTCACTTCCTGGATGTATAGGGAAGATGATGAGGAACCCCTCTTACTTGCTCATATTCCTACAAATCTATATGGAAAGGGTTTCAAAATTATGCAAAGAAAAGGATATGATGGACAAAGTGGTTTAGGCTTAAACCAAGATGGGAGGATTGAACCAATATTTGTTTCTCAGTGGCCAAAAGGAGTAGGGCTAGGGTTTCAACTGATTTAGATTGGTGTTCCTAGTACCCCATTACCCTTACTTGAGGAAGTAAGTGCTTCAGAAGGTATTAAGACATCTCACGAACTAGTGGACCAATATCATTGTGACTCCCCCGACTCTAACGATTATGAGTGGGATTCCCTATCCTCTACTTCTTCCATGGACCTTGACAAGTTATTTGGAGAACTTGACTTGATGTTAAGTTCCTCACCAAATCCCTTGAATTCCTATCCACCAAAGAAAATGACAAAAGAGGAATGGTTTAAACACTACTATTGGGAATCACTTGATCCTACCTCTTGGCAACCTGAGCCACCTGTTTCCGACAGTCAAACCTTGGCATTAGGCCCACCTATCCATCCACCTCGACTCAAACCTAAGAGCAAAAAGGACCTGCTACAAGACTTTTGTAATCACATGAATAATTCAATCTTTACCTTGACCCCATTAGAATTTGATAACTCCGACGATGACATGCCCTTAGTCTATCCCCAACTCATTAATTGGGATCAACAAGACATACCTGTCTTAGACACTTTTGAGAATGACGAAGCAATTGCTGAGTTCCTGGGATTATGAGAAGGCATACCTAATGGGGATCATAAGGCTGGTTTTACCATTGACTTGGACAACAAAGCATATTTTGGGGAATCTATTCAACCCTCCAGTCGCAAAAATGAGAAAAAGAATAAACAAGATAAAAAGGACGAGTCTCTAGGTGAAAACCGAAAGGCACCTTTAGGCAATGAAAAAGAAAGGACGCATTCAGAGGTGAAAACCTCTCTGAGGCACCTAAGGATGGAGGTTTGAACATTCTCCCCATTGCACAAGAAAAGTCACCCATGCTTGTTGAAGAATCAGTAGAAGTCAACATAGGCACAAAAGAGACTCCTCAATTGGTTTATTTTGCAACGTCATTGACAACAGAAGAGAAGCCAGAGTTCCACGATTTCTTTGCACAGAGACAGATAAATTTTGCTTGGTCATATGCCGACATGCCGGGATTGGATCCTGAACTTGTTCTACATCACTTGCCCTTACAACCAGGTGCCAAACCAGTGAAATAGGAGTTGAGAAAAATGCATCCACATATTGCTTTGTTAGTCAAGGCAGAACTCAAGAAACTCTTAGATGTTGGTTTCATCAGATCTATCGACTATGCAAATTGGATTTCCAATCTTGTACCAGTCACTAAACCAACTGGGGGCATCCGCATCTGCATTGATTTTAGAGATATCAACAAAGCTTGTCCTAAGGATGACTTCCCTTTGCCTAACATAGACATGATAGTTGACATGACAACAGGATATGAGATGTTGTCCCTTATGGATGGATTTTTAGGATATAACCAGATCATAATTGCAACTAAAGATCAACCTAAGATGACTTTCACTTGTCCTTGGGGAACGTATTGCTGGAATGTTATGCCCTTCGGACTCAAGAATGCGGGAGCAACCTATCAACGTGCCATGACTACTATCTTTCATGATCTAGTACACACTTTTATGGAGGATTATGTCGATGACCTTATTGTGAAATCCAAGATAAGGAAAAATTTTACAGGTTTTAGACAAGATATTTCAGAGGCTGGAGAAGTATAAAGTGAGACTCAATCCAAAGAAATGTGTGTTTGGAGTCAAGTCAGGAAAGTTGTTAGGTTATATCATTTCTAGATGAGGCATTGAAGTGGATCCAACTAAGGTAAAAGCAATCATGGACATGCCACCACCCACTCATCTCAGTCAACTAAGGACACTACAAGGAAGACTGCAGTCTATCAGAAGATTTATAGTGCAATTAGCAGATAAGACACATCCTTTTCAACATCTTCTTAAGAAAGGAGTACCCTTTGTATGGACAGCTAGGTGTGGAGAAGCTTTTCAAGTGATTAAAGAATATTTACTCACACCACCTGTCTTAATGCCACCTGTTGAAGGAAGACCATTGATTCTTTATATTACGACAACCCATTCATCACTCGGAGCATTGCTTGCATAGAATGACGATGAAGGTCATGAAAGGGCAGTCTATTAAATCAGTCAGACTTTGGTAGGTTATGAGCTCAATTATAGTACCATTGAACGTGCCTGTCTTGCAGTAGTATTTGCTACTCAAAAATTGAGGCACTATATGCTAAACCATCAAACAATGATGATTGCTAAAATAGACCCTCTGAAATATCTTCTCAGCAAGGCAGCATTAACAGGGCGACTGGCCAAATGGGTTATGATACTTAGTGAGTATGATATCCAGTATGTAGAAAGAAAAGCTATTAAAGGACAGGTCATTGCTGATCAGTTAGCTGACGCACCCATACAGGAAGATCACCCATTAGTTGTAGACTTTCCTGATGAGTTCATATTCACAATTGACACAAACATAACATGGAAACTGTACTTTGATGGCTCACATACAAATTATGGTTCAGGGGCTGGTATACTGTTTATCACACCACAGGGTGATTCCATCCCTAAGTCATTCAAGATTGCATTTCCATGCACTAACAACATGGAAAAATATGAAGCTCTAGTCATAGGGTTATGCATGGCAGTCAAGTGAAAAATTAAGAACCTACAGGTATATGGCGATTCCCAACTGGTAATCAGATAGGTAAATGGTGATTATGAGACTAAGGATGAGAATCTTGCTCCATACAAGCGCATGGCTGATAGATTTAAAGAGTATTTTGACAAGGTCAAATTTCATCAAATACCTCATGTTTTAAATAGGGCAGCAGATGCTATGGCTACAATTGCATCACTTCTTGACATTCCTAACAATGTGCCTAAGTTTGAGTTCTTGGTAGAACAGCTTTTGGTCCCAGCCTATGATATCCCCAATTCTGAAATGGTGTGTGACATTGTTGGTCCTAATTCCCCATGGTTCAAAGAAATCTATGATTACCTTCATGCCGAAGTCATACCCACTGGCCTATCAAATAACCAACGTAGGACATTCCTCTGCAAGTCAGCCAAATACACCATCGTCAGAGACACCCTATATAGACGTGCCTTAGATAATACCCTACTGAGATGTCTTGATTCTACTAAAGCACAAGCAACCTTGCATGGGGTGCATGAGGGTATATGTGGTTCCCATTCTAGTAGTCCTACCTTAGCCAAAAAGATTATGAGACTGGGTTATTACTGGCCTACTATGGAAAAGGACTCATATGTCTTTGTAACGAAATGTCGCCAATGCCAAGTTCATGGAGACTTGATACATGCCCCAGCACAAGAGCTTCGTCCTATAACATCACCATGGCCCTTTGCCCAATGGGGACTCGACCTCATAGGTAAGATCCACCCCACATCATCTAACGGACACAAGTTCATTATCACTACCACTGAGTACTTTACGAAGTGGATTGAAGCCATTCCTATGACATACATTATCGACACACAGATTTCTAGATTTATCCTAAACTATATCATCTGTCGATATGGTGTCCCTTAGTCCATAATCACTGATAACGGCCGCCCATTTAAGAACCAAGAAGTCCACCACTTGTGTGATGAATTCCATATCCAACATCACTTCTCCACTCCATACTACCCACAAGGTAACGGCTAAGCAGAGGCATCTAACAAGACCATCATTAGAATCCTCAAGAAGACTGTCAATGATGTTGGTCGTGACTGGGATTTACAGCTTAACCCTGCCTTATGGGCTTATTGAACAAGTATCTGTACTCCCACTGGTGCTACCCCATATTCACTTGTATTTGGTTCTGAAGTTATTCTGCCTATTGAGGTCAAGATTCCTTCCCTAAGGGTATCCCTGAAAGGCCACATTGATGATGAAGAGTATCGAGTATCGAGACTACGAGCTAGAATTCCTGGATGAGAGAAGACATAAGGCACTAGACCATCTTCAAGCATATCATAATCACCTTCGTTGTAGCTATAACAAGAAGGTATTGAACAAAAACTTTGACATCGGTGACCTGGTTTTAATGGAGAATCCAAAGAATCAAGCAGAAAGAGACAAACCAGGAAAGTTTGAACCTAACTGGTTAGGACCTTATATTGTTACAGAAGCTTTTGGATCAGGAGTGTACCAACTCTCTACTCCTGAAGGGGAACCATTGGCCTCACCAATAAATAGTATGTATTTGAAGAATTTCTACGCATAGCTTCTGCGAGCCTTTGTCTTAATTAGCATAAATACAAAAAAATCAAAAAATCACAAAAATCGTTATCAAGGTGAAAATCTGGCAAACAGGTGTCTTGGTAACACCAAAAAAAATAGATAATCCATCAAATAGTAAAGACAAATCATTCGTCCAATAGTGAAAACCACTTCGGTGGCGCTTTGGATAGGTACCATGGTGAAAACCTGGCAAACAGGCGCCATGTGTAGTTAACTCTGCTCCTTTGTCTACTATTATTCTAATCTAGTCCACTACCCTATACATAGTCCTTATCCCTATACATAGTCCTTATCCCTGTACATACTACCTATCCTTGTACATAGTCCTTATCCCTCTACATACTACCTATCCTTGTACATATCCCTTATCTTTCATACCCATCGCTTGTATATACCATTCATAATAAGTGGTAGTCCTTCCCATAACTTGGAACGATTGACATCGAGTACATTTCATATCCCCCATTTTACCCTATTCATAATCAATTGGTCTTATACTTGACTGGGGGAAAACACTTGACATGCGTCATATTGGTTCTTACATTGGTTGTGTTGAAGACGTAAAACCATAGAAAAATCCAAAAAATATCACAAAATGACCTGAGAAAACACAAAAACATCAAAAAACTTCAAAAGGACAAAAAAATCAAAACATTTCAAAAATCCAAAAATAGAGTCAAAGTTAGTTGCACTTGTCAGTCTGTGTCATTTGTCGAACTACATTGCCTCTGCGACTGGACATAGGCAAGGCCATCTACCGATGTGCCCCCGAGGCATTAGGTTAGTCCGTTTAGGTTTGTCTATATAAATTCATGCTTCAATCCATATGTCTATATGACAAGGTCATTGGTCAAGTCAAACTATGAGGTCTCTACGTGTATAACGTAGGCAAGGCCATCAATCGATGAGCCCCCGAGGTCGCACTAGGTCAGTCCTTTAGGGTTCGTCACATTCATTTTTCACACACGTCTTCTATTTGTAGTTAGTCTTGTCAGTCAAAGTCAAGTCGAACTACGAGGTCTCTGCGTGTATAATGTAGGAAAGGCCATCAATCGATGAGCCCCTGAGGCCACACTAGGTTAGTCCTTTAGGGTTTGTCGTCACACACAGTCAATTGTCCACACATCGTATCAAGTCATGCATTAATCTGGTGAACAAGTCAGCAATGTCTCTAAGTCAAATCAAACAACTTGCCAAACAAAACAATCAAAATAGATCACTTAATGTCTACTACAAGATGTGTCTTTCTTGGAAACAGACGTTATCAAAACAGTCAACCTATGTCTTATACAGGATGAGTCCTTCCTGCATAATCGACAAGGTCAAACAATCAAATATAGCCTTACACAAGTTATCACATCAACGGTATCTGACTCAACGTCTTATGTGATATATGTCTTTCTAAAACCAGGCTTTGTCATACCTTATACAGATAGTCATAACATCGAAACCAAACTCACAGTATTATCCGGTATGTGTATTTCCTGACATCGGGCTTTGTCAGTCAATCCTTTTATCAATCAAAACAAATCAAACAAACAAGATCAAGTTTTGGCAAATATTTTACTGGCTTTTTTACGGTCTGACTTATTTTTCTTATCTTATCATTTATCTTGAATTGATGACTAGGAATTATGTTACTAGCTTTCTCAAGGATGTCCCATGAAGGATTTAGAGAAGCAATGATGTATCAGAATTCTATTTTCTTTGACTGTTGTCTGTCGACTGTCTTTTACATTTGATTTTTGAGTCATGTTACTAGTTTCCTCAAGGATGTCCCATGAAGGATTTAGAGGAGTAATGACGTCTCATGACCTGTCTTTTAATTTGTTTGTTATCTATGGTTTGTCCTGAAAAAAAGACTGGGGCAACTTGTGCCCTTAGTATGATTTAATGACAATCCTTGTCTGTGACTGTCTGTTATTAGCAAGTGGATGACCTTGCACACCTTGATCTATGTCATATCATGGTGTTTTTCTCCATTTGTATTAGTCCTGCCCAATGATGATAAAGTGCAATACCTTTTGTGATACAGCGAAACATCGAAGATTCCTAATACTAACATCTATCTCCTATCTTTCGTTCGTTCTTGATCTTTCTTTCCGCACTAACAGTTCTTCTTTCTTGCATTATGACGGAGTCCTGTGACACAAAACATCATACATCATCCTGCATCAACATACATGTTAGAAAAATACATATCATAAGCATTCCATGTACAAAACAACTATAAATATATGCATCATATTACATTTGTATAAGTATCACATGTAGCCAGCATTATACATATAACATCCTATTGCATCTCATAATTATAAATTGCATACATCATATAGAATCATACATCACATAGAATTAACATTATATCATTAGCTGCATAAACATCATAAAATACATATACTCATCCATCACATAGGCATATCATATAAACATCACATGTATAAATAAAGACTGCATAATCAATACATAGAAATGCATATCATGAGAATCACCACCAAAATCATATATATATATATATATATATATATATATCTCGCTCAACCATGTCACATCACAATGTCATAATGTATCAATAATACATGGAAGCCCATAGGCTATAGGATCAAAATATAATGTCTCGATGCATCTCAAATAGTACCCCTATCCTGAAATGCCACTGCTATCATGCCTGGAGTGTGTGGAGGAATGATGATGGGAACCCGACGACCTGTGAGCTGAGGGAGGTCTATCATACGGACCTGCTCTGCGTGGCTGCTCCACCCCCTCTGTGCTAACTGTCCGAGTGTGGATCTTGGTCTGGGACCTACTACTATATGCCTCTGAGAAACTGGGAGCCCGTCTCTCCGGTGGAACCTCTACCTCATATAGATCCCGATAATATCTCTCTCTCCCCCCAGCTCTAACTAGCTCTCTGGCAAAAGCGGCTGATGGTACCGTGCATAATGCCCTAAGCTCTGTGAATCTCTACCCAGTCTCCTATCTCCAAGCTATATCCTGATCCCTATCCATCACAGCTCTATCCCTCTCCATCCGATATGCATCCCTCTCGGACATGAGAACTCTCATCTGCTCCTCCAAGGATGCAACCTGAGCACGCAATATATTTGTGTTCGGATCCACTGCCCCTATCTCATCCTGTCTATCCTTCACTCTCCCATCCTCCTCCTTATCTAACTCTTCCAGGATCTGATCCTGAATCTCTCTCTCGTGATCATCATCCTCATCATCATCATCCTGGTAAGCACCCAACAAACCCAAGGCATCAATATCTGCCTCCTCTCTACCTGCCTCCTCGGTACCGACCTCCTCCTTTGCTAGGATGTCTGGAATAGTTGCCTCCATAGGCTGCACCTCCTCTCCCCCTATTGCTACATCTGCCTCCTCTCCTCCTCTCCCAATATATGGCATGGCCACATCCTCCTCTCCTCATCCCTCCTCATGGATCGGTGACAATGGTGGCCCTCGTCCCCTCCGACCACGTCTCCCTCTCCTGCCTCCACGCCGTCCACCTCAGCCATCATCTCCTCCATCACCACGGCCTCCTCTACCTCCCTGACCTCTACCTCTGCCGCACCTGCCTCGTGGACCTATCCCTCACCTCTCTACCGACGCTGGCTGCTCTGGATCTGTCAAGGGGATCAGCCTGTGAACTGCCCACCACTAGTTGTACTCCACTGTGGTCCCTGGGTCTGCTAGACCATCTCTCCATCCCCATGGAACTGCCAGTAATGCATCAATGTCCACCTCTGTTGTGGCCACTGGAATCTCTGGACCCCATAGCGGGACCTCTCGCGAGGATCTCGCAAACTCTGCCCATCCTCTAGGTACATCCTACACCTCTCTAAACTGTCGCAGGACACGATCTAACAACTGACGCTCTATAATTTGGACATGTGATATTGTCCGCCCAACTAGATACTGTGTCTGTCAGCAAAACGGAAAATGCTTGTCCTCATCTGACCACTCGTCACACCCCAGGTATGGTCTCCATGAAAACTGCACCATAGTGTCTATAGCATGTCTAAAGTAACCCATATCTCCTATGTGGTGCTGAGTGTTTTCCCCCACATAGCGGAAGGCATAAGGAGCTCCATGTGGAAGATCAACAGTCATAGGTGGCCGAAAGATCGCGATGTGTTCCCGCGCCCATACCATTAGGAGCATGGTACCACAACTCATCGACTGTGCCTCTCGGTAGGAAATATCATGCAAGTGAAAATATAACATCTCGAGCACACAGAAACCCCAAGCATATACCACTCGACACTTGAGCATGCCCACTAGCATCTCCCCCCACCCCACGGGAAAGCCATGACCTCGGCGGTCAAGAAGTACTATGCCGCCTATCAATGTAGCCAATAGACAGTCCAGCTGTCTATACCTCTGGTCCAACACACGCCACCTAATCTTATAATCATCAAATACTAACTGCCTAATGTCGGCATGGGGGTAGTATCTACACATCTCAGTTGCACCCCTCTGGGTATCATATGTCACCCGTGTGCCTCTAATAGGAAGTCTGAGGATCCTATAGACATCCTCTAGGGTAACGGTCACCTCTCCAGTCGGTAGGTGGAAAGATGATGTCTCCGAGTGCCACTACTCACACAACACTATCAGTAGTCCCTGATTCGCTCGAATCTAGGGCATGTCTGTCACGTGCAATAAACCCAGGTGCCATAGAATCTATCGCTATGCCAGCCGCAAACTGTCTCTGAATCGAAACGTAGTCGGTCTCGACTCCCGTGTATATATCGTATCTAGCACAACCTGCAATGGCATTATACATGCCTCATGTCAGCCTCAATCATCTATTCTAGTGAAAACTGACTATACTAAACAAAAATAAAATGCATCATTATTTTGCACATGCGTCATTATTTTTCACATGCATCGCTTTTTAACACATGCGGTGCATAAAATTCAAATGCGTCATTATTAAACAAATGCGGTTAATTACATCACATGCATTACACTAAATTCATATGCGTTGAAAACTAAATGTAGTGTTGCAAATTATTCAAATGCGTTTCAAAATAGACACATATGGCTATTCTAAATGCAAATGTGATGCATAATATCACATACGTTTCATAAAATTACACATGCGTTGAACCGCAGACTAACTATGCAAAATGACTAACGTGAAATTACAAATGCATTTTTCCGCAGACAGATGTGTCGTTCGCACACACAAATGCGGTGTTCTAACAAAATGATGCATAACTAAAAATTGAATTAAATGCATGAAAACGTGCGCATGTGAAAATTTTCAAAAGCCAAGTTTTAGGTACATACCGGGGGGTCTGCGTCGGCTGGTCTCTAGAAGGTCTGGATCCTGTATGCGCGATGGTGAGTGGTCGGAACAGGTGACATCCTCGCTAGGAGTGCAGAGCAAATTCTCAAATTTCTGAGCTAGGTGGGTGAAAATGAATAGGTTTTTACCCCTATTCCTATATATACCTAGGGCTTAGGTGGCATTTCTTTCCTACTGGCCGCATTAACTTTCAATTTTGATCAACCCGTACCTATCCTTCCCATTTCCAATCTCAATTCCGTCGACTCCACTGCATTTCTAGCTATCCAATGGACTAATCGGGATCATTTTCAATTTTTTCTGAACTTTTTCGACAATTTTTCAATTTTCCCGAGGGGGCATACCTTCACCTGTTTTACACTGGGGCATCACTAGGGCATATTTTTATCGATTTTCTTTGACACAAAGCTGAAATGGAATTGTATCAAAGAGGGGCAAATGTAGACACCGAAATTTGGTTTAAGCCCGCGACTTCCATTTTCTTCATAATTTGTATTCTTCATGGTCATGATTAAATAATGACAATTATTTAATTATTCTCTATAGTCTTCATTTCTTCTATTAATTAAATAATCTTAATTATTTAATTGATTCACATTTTCTTTATTCTATCTGATTAATTAAATAAACACTTTTTATTTAATTATGTTACTAATTAACCTTATCCTTATTGTCAAATTAAATAAATTATTATTTAATTTACTCTTTACCATACTTCAACTATAATTAAATAAATTATTTATTTATTTAATTATTCATTTAAATCCCTTCATCACTTAATTAAATAAATCTTATTTATTTAATTATTCTTTGAATATCAGATCTTGAATTAAATGAATTATTTAATTTATTAATTCTATTTTAACGCATTCCTCTATATTTAGATAATTGTGTGAGTTATCTAAGTATTCACTTTGACTCGACTCGACATCTAATTCAAATCGCTCAGTTAACTCCTGATTTAATGTCTGAGTGGCGTTCTCGAGTAATCTCTTCGTCAAATCATTCCATCATCTAATTCTAACTCAATTGCATGTACATGCGTATTAATTAAATATTCTTATTTAATTAATTAAACCTTGTGCGTACATTTGAACAAGAGTTGATTTAATCAATCTTTATCTTTGTCATGCAAAGATAATTCTTCTGTTTTCGAATACCAAACTTGAAGATTAAATCATTTATTTAATCTTTAATTCTATTTCTAATTCGTATCACTCATGTCACTATGACAGTTATCAGAATGCATTTCTAATCAGTCAATCTCAACCATCCATTGATCTTTCGATCTCAGCCTGTCGTTCGAATAATCAATTTTCTATAAATTGATTTGTCATTCTTCATTCCAATCTCTCTCACGAAATCTTATGACTTTTGAGAGCACTTAATCTTGAATCTTCGATGTTTGCTAATCTTTATCATAGGCTATACTTGCACGAATTTTACTAAAAAATCTGAGGGCAATTATACTACAATAGAAAAATGGAGAAGGGCAATCGAGATGAATCATGGAATTACGTTTGAAATTGGTGAGATTGTTTCAGTTTTAATTACTTTTTTACTTCCTTTGTTCTTTGTTGCTTAACATTAGATTGCATTTAGAAATCTTAGATTTGTATTGCATGTTTGCTCTGATCTGTTCTTGTGCACTTTCTTGGCATTACAGAGGGCATACAAATTTCTTCCCCAAGGTTTCAAGGTCCTATGGTAAGTTTAAAGACATGATGCTTTGTAATTTAGGCCTAATCAACCTAATTAGGTCAGCATAGAAGGGTTGATTTTGGGGATTTGGTCCAAAGGACTTGTATCTAATCTTGAGATATGTGTTGTAACTCTAAAATGGGTTTCTAAAACCATCATTTTTTTTTCTAGTGTTTTGGAGAACATTTGAGTTAATGGCCAAAAACTAAGTTTGCACTGCTACTAGGATTGAAGGGGTGAAAGTGTGAAATCAGGCTTCTATTGGTTGTCAAACTTTGAGAATTGTTTAGATTGTTCAAATAAGTGATTTTAATCTTGTTAGATGCCTCTTAAAGGTAGGTTTTCACAAAGATTTGGTTTGAGCCTCTTGGGTTTGCATCAATCACCTATGTTTTCTATTTATGAAGCCTTGAATGACATATATTTCATTTATCTTAATAGATACATTTTTGAGGAACTAATATTTGTCTCATTACCATGCTACAGGTAAAATTATCTAACATGTTGAAGAAATGAACAAGGAAGAAACTAACTGATGAAGAGCTCCAAACCTTCAAAGAAAATGAGAGAGAACGATTGAGGGCATATCGTGAAAAGAAGAATTTGGAAATGATTGACAAAACCAAGCCAATTGAAGAGGAACCTCAATCGTCAAAAAGAGAACAGAAATTGGCAACACAAAGGGAACGAATGCAAAAGCATCATGCTAGGACAGATGCAGATACTATAGTTGGAGACACACCCTCTACCGCAGGTGAATACGAAGGGACACCATTAAGCACAAGCGAATATGGAGGGACACCATCTACCGCAAGTGAATATGGTTGGAAACCATCCACCGCATCTCAAGTTGAGAGTACATCATCACTCAGATTTGATGAAGAAGGTATGCCATCATCCCCACATGAAGATCAAGGTATGTCTTCCACTCCACCCTCGATCAAAGGTACACAATCTAGCCCACCTCAATTAAATATTGATGAAATTGGTAATGTTGAGATGTATGTACCTAGGAGAACACCACCTAGAATTTTGTGTAGAAAGCCAAAGTTTTTGATTAATATTGATGAGGATATTTTGCAACACATGGAAGGTAAGATTCCAGAATGCACTTGTAGAAGATATACTGATAAGATTTGGAAAATCTTCTTTGAAAGGCTAAATGAGACCACAAGATGTCAACTATTTGTTCAAATGATGTGGGGTTTAAAGTACATAAACATCATGAAGACTCTTGGGTTGAGAACATTGAATGCATCAAGTAAAAACACTATTTGAAGAATCTAATGGATGCTTATGAGAGTGTGGGTAATACCTCACTCTCAAAAGATAGTAATGTCACCCGACATGTCATTACATTGACTTTGGTAAGATATCAAACAAAGAGAGCTCGTCTCATTAAAAAGACAAGTGAACAAATGGGAATTAGTAGAAAAACTTTATCAAAAGTTGTTCAAAGGCGGAAAAGAATTGAGGGCACTGATTCAAATGAATTATGGGAATTCTCGAAGAGATTTTCACATAAAGATAAAAAAATTGTTGAAGCATTGAGAACACTAATTGAAGAGTATTGGAAGAATAATACAAGGCCATCTCTGAATCAAAGGGATGACGTAAGAAGGAGAATCGGTAGTCAGAACCATGAGCCACATCCAAAGCATTTTTTGGATATGACTCAAACCCAATTTTTTCGTAAATTTCAAAATGATTATCCTCAAATTAGTATTTCTCAAATATTTTTTGAAATGCTTAAACATTTTTATGTCAAGATAAATCACACACACACACTACTTCTTGTTGTAGACTACATATTGAATTCTCTAACCATTATGATGTTTATTTTTCTATATGTTTAGATTTGCATACTAACAATGTTTTTCAGGATTGTGGCATAGAAGCCCCACCAAAATATTCAAGAGAGTTCTTATCAAAAAAAATATGTGAAATAGAGGATGGCCAAATATTCTATAGTACAACATGCTTGGATGGTTCATGTGAGCGTTGCGGTGGCTTGCAACGAATCCTAGTATGTCAACATATGGAAAGCACAGATGAGGTAGAACAAAAACTGGTAGAGTTCAGGAAATATACAACAATGGCAGACACTACAAAAGATGGGTCTCAAGAAAAAAGGTGTGACTTGGTTATTCAGAAGATTCCAGTGTATCAGTTTATATCCATATTTTGTGAGAATCTAGTGTATGAGTATGCAAGGCATACCCATAGAGCCTGATGGTTGGACACGCAATTCAAGCTATGCAAGGACACCTTTCCAATTGGAAACATAGTATCATTGGTTGAATTTGTAGAGAACTACACTCTACAACCATAGTGTGAGGTGCAATCATAGTATTACAACTCCACACAGGTTTCGATATTTGTGCACATAGCATTCATTCATGCGGCTAATAGTACAGAGGACCAAAGGAAGGTATTGAGGGAGTATCACTTTTATATTAGTGATGATCACAAACATTCTCCAGAGTTCGTGCAAGGTTGCTTCCAGATGTTCTACAATGATTTGGCTCAGAGGGGCATAGAATACAGTCGGCATATAATATGGTCAGATAACTGTGCAGCACAGTTCAAGAACACGCCCATGTTCTATTGGTTGTGCAGGATGCATCTCACTATATTTGTTCAGCATATGTGGAACTTTTGTGAGGTCGGGCATGGAAAGGGGGAGCATGATGGTGCTAGAGCATGCATGAAAAGAGCATTAGCATGAGAAGAGTTAAAGTATAAAGACAATTCAAAGTTGATAGATGCAAGATCAATCGTCGAGTGGTGTAATGTTTCGATGGGTCCAAGTAATGAAGGTACGTCTTCAATTCACATTTTTTTTGGTTGATAGATGATACTAATATTTCACCATATAAGGATTGTTGTTCACTAACAAGATTGAGTGAGCTAGACTCTTTCCTTAGCTCAAATGGAGGTTCATGGAGTATCAATACACATAAGATGTCATTCTTTTGTTCTTCATGTACAATGCAAGCATGGAATGATTGTGAATCAGGGGAGTGGGTTGATAGATGGTTGAAAAGTTATCTTATCCCACTTCACATGTATCGCCCTCCGACGACATTGGAACTAACACAAATGGAATCATCGATCGACTTTTACCATGTATCATATCTAGTTCAACCAGGTAATATATCTACTTGCTTAGTTTTTGAAGTTCCATATTGTTATCTTACTTTGTATTGTATTCGTAATGTTGACTAATTTCAAGAGATATTCCGCACATATCGATGCAAGGAATGTTTATGCAGTTATTGCAGATGAATAGAACGAAGAGGGAATGGACTATTACTTGTTTCATTGTGTTGAGGCCAAAAAGAAATTGGGAGCCCCAGTTATAGATGGGGAAAACATCAAATTCCCTACAGACTCAATTGTTGTTACTGGAACGTGGCTTAGAAGGTACCCACATAAGAATGTTAAACATTGGTTGTTTCAGGACTTTGACACGCATCGTAAGATTCTTCATTACTCAAACCTGGTCAGGGAATCCAATTTTTTTTAAAAAAATATAGGGGTAGGCTTTTGAACAAGACCTTGTGGAAGGTCTATGAGTCTGATCGTGAGGCAATACTTGACACAATAAAGAGTAGAGTAGACCTGGATGGTTCATTGGATTAATTTGTAAGTATACGCACAATGGTTATTATTTTATACTTGTATCCACATTAATTTTTTTGATGCCAATGCTATAATCTTATTTTACTTTGTGTATCTGTAAGTAACCCAGTAAACATTGATTGATGTCCCCTTGCAGAAAATGCAGATTTATGAGTCATCCAAGAGAATCTCAAGTAGAAAAGCAATGCAACATACCTATTTTGATGATCTTGAAAAATCTCAATTATGATTTTAAGCCATTACAAAAGTGTGTGTGAAGCTTGGTGAGGGAATTTCAAGTTATTCATTTGAAGTTAACCTTATCATGACCACCTATGATGTAGACATTATAAGAGCATCTCAAATTTTAAGATATTTTATTCATGAGAGATGTTGTGTGCAATTGGTATCTTGGAACTCCCAATGAAGATGTATGACCAGGAGTGACTAAGTTGAGAGACTTCCATGCCTATATGTAAGTTCCTTCCATATATTTTCATTTCATTTCCATTTTGGATGAGTTGTTTCTTTTTATTCTTTTACTTTGCGTATCTGTAACTAAACTAGTAAAAATTGATTGGTCTCTCCTTGTAGAAAATGCTGATTTTTGAGCCATCAAAGAGAATCTTAGCCAAAAAAGAAATGCAACATCCTTATTTTGATGATCTTCATAAATCTCAATTCTAATTTGAATCCATTATAAAAGAGCGTGTGAAGCTTTGCGATGGAATCTCAAGTTACTCATTTGAAGTTAACCTCTAAATGAGAACCTATGATGTAGACATTATAAAAGAATCTTGAATGTATGAGTGAAATTGTAAAATATCTGTGAGAATAGAGTACCTAAGGCATTGTAATGATATTTACTTGTAATGAGATTTACTGAAATATTGAAATTCGGTGCAGGGGTACCAAGGTTATTGAGAAAATTTGGTTCATGGAAGTCTTTTAAGTTAGTTTTTTGTTTTGAGTTTTGTCAATTGATTTATATAATGTAATAATTCATGTTAGTTATAAAAACAACAGATAGGCATGATTGGAAAGATGTAGAATCATTTGTAAAGGCTATTTAAAGCCTCTTGAAGGCTCAAACACAATGTAATTTTGATGCAGGGGCACCTAGTCTCCTAGTTGCAAAATTTCACTTTTTGAAGGTTGATAGGTGATCAATAGATTAGATTAAGGTGTTTTGTGTTTATTTATGCTAAATAAGGTCAATCAAGACCATTTAAGGTGTATTAGGGTGATTTTTTGAGTCTCGGTGGTCAAATGTGCAAAAAAATGCATTCTTGCTACAAAATTGTCAATATTTGAATTTGTAGCATTTTGAAGGTAAATCTTTGAATTTGGTTGTAAATGTGCAAGAATGAGGTCTAAGAGTTTGATATACCAATTAGAGAGCTTTGTTCTCATGCAGTTCCTTTCAAAGCCTCTACTTTTATTGTTCCTACAGTAAACTGTTTGATAGAGTTGGTGAAATTACCTTTCTTAGTAATCACTATTAGTGAGATTGAGATTGTTAACCTTGAGAGAGTATGACTTGGGAAAAAGGAATTTGATATGGCTATTATTTTCAAAGACTTCAAGTAGGATGTACTCTCCATTGACACCATTCCTCAATCTTCACTTGATGGCATCAAGGAATGGCTGAACTCCATGGATATAAAGTATTATGAAAGAAAAATGAACTTGAACTGGTGGCAAATTTTGAAGAGTATTACTGTTGATCCAAATAGATTTATTGAAGATGGTGGTTGGGAAATTTTGAATATGGAAGCTAGTGATTCTAATTCTAATAATTTAGAAGATTCAGAACAAGGATATGAACCCTCTAATGTAGAAGAGGAATCATAATCAAATTTCATGTAGCCACCATCAAGAGTGTTACAAGCCAACAACATGGAGGGAATTCTTATATAAGGATAGTTTTCAATGTTGTAGGTACCAACTTTAATGCCAACTATAATGGCAACATTGAAATTCCCTAGTAGTATTTATGTTAAGGAAATTTCCTTTAGATGCAAGGATTCAAAGCACATCAACCATGTGGTACAGATGATTAAATCCCAAAGACGATTTGTAGAAATGAAAGAGTCTAAAAAGGAAGAGAGAGCTACATTAGTGACTCAGGAGCAACTTCAGCTTTAAAAAAAAAAAGCCAATTAGGCTGGCAGATGTGTGGATTAAATCAACATTTAGTGGAAGAGGAAGCAAGATGACTGGAACTCTGGAGGCCCACCATACTAGATTTCAATATTCAACCATGAGAGCAGAAGAGAGAGTTAATATCATGTATCAATAAATTAAGCATGCATTCTTCTAGCCAGTGGAGAAGGAGATGATTACTTTGCTTCATTTTCATTTGCATAACCATATCAAGGCGTGGGAACCAAGAAGACCAAGGATGTCTAGTTTTATGTGGAGGTAATGGATGTGGTCCAAACTTTAATTGAAGGGTTTCATGATGTAATTCGACCCATTCCACTTTTTTTTCCTACTGTAACTTGTGGAATGGATCCTCTAACTTGTAAAATACATTCCTAACCTATTTAGAATGTCATGGAGTCAAGGTTGGGTGTTTGGGATGATGTTTTAGGGTTGTAGCAGGGTATTTTCATGATGAAAATGAGGGTTTCAAGTGGTGTTTTGACAAAATGTGGGAAGGACTATCCATATAATGTATTATTCACCATGTGCAAGGTCTGGTAAGTGTGTTTGGTGCTTTTTTTGGGTCTAGTAGGTCCAAGAGATAGGATTTTCACTAAAACCCCAAGTATTTTGCTTGAAATTGAGGGTTTGGTGTATTAGGGGTCTAGAGGTCTTGGACTTGGAAACAAATCATGGAATTGGAGGCTTTGACACATAACATACTATTTTTGAGGAGTTTGAGTGAAGATCTAGTGTTTAAAAGGTCCTCTCTTTGTAAATAGGGCTAATTTAGTAGCCTTTGTGCAAGGTGGTCTATTGGATCTTAATGATGGTACAAAGAAACATGGTATGATCTCTTGGTAATTTGTCTTAGGGTCTATGTTAAAGCTTGATTGATGTTTGGTTGGCCATTAGATGACCACCTCTAAAAGATAAGCCCATTTGATGAGATTTGGAGACTATAAGCCTATTGTTGTTAGTTGATTCAATTTGGAAGATTGTGATTTCAAGGTTGGTGTCTTGCTGAGGTCTAATTAATTTATGTTTAAAAGAGTTCCTCCACCTTGAATTGCATCAACAAGCCCTCTAACATAACAAACCCGAAAACCCTCTTCTTTCACAAGTTAGGAAATGGTTTATTGAAAACCCATACTCAACCTTCCCATAGCCAACCAAAGCCTAAAACACCTTCAAAAAGGTTTGTACAAGTTTAAAAGTTCAAGAGATATCACTACCCCCAAATATTTCTTCAAACCCTAGCAGTAAACCACCATTTTCCACTCAAAAATGTACCATTTGACATCTAGGGCATCACCTAAAAACCCTCTATTCACCTCCCTTGCACAAAAAAATTTGCACACATGTTTTATAACCATAACTAAGCCTTTCCATCAAGTTATAGAAGCATACAGTGGGTGAAAGGCTTAATATGACATTTTAATGTACTCAAAACCCTTAAAACAGGGTATACAAACTGACCCTCAGTAATTGGATTATAAAATGCACAAAATCACTTGAAATATAACCAAACCAAAACTAAAATAGATTTAAGTCTACTTTCCACCGAATTCCATCAAAAAGAGAGCACAATCACCTTGTACAAAACTATATAGTTCAAGGAAACATCAAATCCCAAAGTGCAAAAGGGTAGCAATCTTTGATGGGGTATTACTCAAATACCATGGCACTAACGAAATCTATGTCTAAACCTATGGGATCATGTCGGGCCCCCCTACAATAACCTCTCTAAGTTTTTGTTATCTCAGAGTGGTTTTCTTGTGGTGTCCAGTTTTCAGTTCATGGAAAAAGTGTCAAATGCAAGCAATGGAAAGTTGCAAAGTGGTGCAACTTTTATTATGCAACTCGTGTGACCAAACAGATTGTTCAAACATGTTTGAATAGTATTTTTATGCTAGGCATGGTCCTCTTTCACATCCAAACATGTGGAATCACTCCAAGCTACTTTCAACCAGATTGATCCCTTAAGGGTCTAAAGTGTAAAATGGCTGAAAATTTTAGCATGTTGTTACTTGGATACCGTGATGCTTAGAAACTTCTTGTCTAATCCTATGGGATCGTATTGGGCCCTTCTACAATAACCTCTCTCAGTTTTTGTTATCTCGGAGTGGTTTTCCTGTGGCGTCTAGTTTCAGTTGATGGAAAAAGTGTCAAATGCGAGCAGTGGAAAGTTGCAAAGTGGTACAACTTTCGTTTTGCAACTCATGTGACCAAACAAACTGTTCCAACATGTTTGAATAGGTATTTTTACACTAGGAATGGTCTTCTTTCACACGCAAACATGTGGAATCACTCCGAGCTATGTTCAACTGGATTGATCCCTTAAGGGTGCAAAGTGCAAAATGAGTGCAAACTTTAGCATGTTGTTACTCAGATACCATGATGCTTAGAAACTTCTCATCTGATCCTATGGGCTTGTGTTGGGCCCCTCTAAAATAACCTCACTCAGCTTTTGTTATCTTGAAGTGGTTTTCCTGTGGTGTCCAATTTTCAATTGATGGAAAAAGTGTCAAATGCAAGCAATGGAAAGTTGCAAAGTGGTGCAACTTTCGTTCTGCAACTCATGTGACCAAACGAATTGTTCCAACGCATCTGAATAGGCATATTTATGCTAGGCATGGTCCTCTTTCACACCCAAACATGTGGAATCGCTTTGAGCTACGTTCAACAAGATCGATCCCTTAAGGCTCCAAAGTGCAAAATGGCCGCAAACTTCAATATGTTGTTACTCGGATACCATGATGTTTAGAAATTTCTTGTTTAATCCTATGGGATTTTTTTGGGGACCTCTACAATAACCTCTCTCGGTTTTTGTTATCTCAGAGTGGTTTTCCTATGGTGTCCCATTTTTAATTGATGAAAAAAGTGTCAAATGCAAGCAGTGGAAAGTTGCAAAGTGGTGCAACTTTCATTCTACAACTCATGTGACCAAACAGACTATTCCAACGTGTCTGAAATGTTTACACTAGGCATGGTCCTCTTTCACATCCAAACACGCGGAATCGCTTTGAGCTATGTTTAACCGAATCGATCCCCTAAGGGTCCAAAGTGCAAAATGGTTGCAAAATTCAACATACTATTACTCAGATACTATGATGCTTAAAAAATTCTCATCTAATCCTATGGGATTGCATGGGGCCCCTCTATAATAACCTCTCTGGGTTTTTTTTTTCTCAGAGTGGTTTTTCTGTGGTGTCCAATTTTCAGTTGATGGAAAAAGTGTCAAATGCAAGTAGTGGGAAGTTGCAAAGTGGTGCAACTTTCGTTCTACAACTTGTGTGACCAAATAGACTGTTCTAATGCATCCAAATAGGTGTGTTTACACTAAGCACGGTCCTCTTTCACACCCAAACATGTGGAATCGCTCTGAGCTACGTTCAACTGGATCAATTCCTTAAGGGTGCAAAGTGCAAAATAGCTGCAAACTTTAGCATGTTGTTACTTGGGTACCATGACACTTAGAAACTTCTTGTCTAATCCTATCGGATTGCATTGGGCCCCTCTACAATAACCTCTCTCATTTTTTGTTATCTCAGAGTGGTTTTCCTATGGTGTCCAATTTTCAGTTGATGGAAAAAGTGTTAAATGCAAGTAGTGGAAAGTTGCAAAGTGGTTCAACTTTTGTTCTACAACTCGTGTGACCAAACAGACTATTTCAATGAGTTTGAATAGGTATGTTTACACTAGACATGGTCCTTTTTTGCACCCAAGCATGCAAAATTTCTCTGAGCTATGTTCAACCGGATTGATCCCTTAAGGGTCCAAAGTGCAAAATGGCTACAAACTTCAGCATGTTGTTACTCGGATACTGTGATGCTTGGAAAATTCTCATCTGATCCTCTGGGATCATGTTGGGCCCTTCTACAATAACCTCTCTTGGTTTTTTCTATCTTAGAGTGGTTTTCTTGTGGTGTCCATTTTTTAGTTGATGGAAAAAGTGTCAAATGCAAGTAGTGGAAAGTTACAAAGTGGTTCAACTTTCTTTTTGCAACTCATGTGACCAAACAGACTGTTCCAATGCATCTAAATAGGTATGTTTATGCTAGGCATGGTCCTCTTTCACACCCAAACACGCAGAATCACTTTGAGCTACATTCAACCGTATCGATCCCTTAAGGGTCCAAAGTGCAAAATGGTTGCAAACTTCAGCATGCTATTACTTAGATACCATGACGCTTAAAAAATTTTCATCTGATCCTATGGGATTGGGTTGGGCCCCTCTAAATTAACCTCTCTTGGTTTTTGTTATCTCAGAGTGGTTTTCCCATGGTGTCCAATTTTTAGTTGATGGAAAAAGTGTCAAATGCAAGTAGTGGAAAGTTGCAAAGTGGTGCAACTTTCATTCTACAACTCGTGTGACCAAACAGATGGTTCCAACACATCTGAATAGGTATGTTTATGCTAGGCATGGTCCTCTTTCACACCCAAACACACAGAATCGCTCTGAGTTACGTTCAACAAGATTGATCCCTTAAGAGTTCAAGTGTAATATGTTGAAATAGGCCATTCCACTTATTGTCCAGGCTATGTCTCGGTGATATGGGCCTGATGTAAGTAGGATAGGGAGAAGGAGTGAGAAAATAGCATTGGTAAAGGCATTGGAAGAGATTACTAGTGTTGCCCCTATTAAAAATTCAGAATTGAGGCCCCTTAAAAGCAAGGCTAGAAGAGGTGAAAAGAAGAAATTGCTTGAAAATAAGTTAGAATAGGTTGGAAATAGGGTGAGGTTATGGAGTTTGATGTGGTCAAAAGTTCTACAAGGATAGGGGAGGTCAAAATTATGTTATGGCATGATGCCCTAGTTGGGAAAACAGGGGTTTTGAATGAAAAAGAGAGGTTTAAGGGAGTAAAAGTGGGTAAAGTCAAGGGGCAACATCATTTCGTGGTCAATTAAGTTTTTTTAGGAAGAATGAAGAGTGTTGGAATAGGTTTTAAGGTTCAGGTTTGGGTTCGGGGGTTCGGTTCACCAGTTTGGTCAAATTTTTTTGGAGGGGGGTTCGGTTCATTTTGGGTTCGTTGGTACAAAAAAATGTAAAAACAAAATATATATATATATGCAGCCTAGAAGCATGAATTAGGATCAGAATATCCCATAACATCATATAAATAGCAAAACCACCATAAACTTGAATGTCATTTAAAACATGCATGATAAATATTCATTGTTGAAACTTGAATTGTGGTAGCTTGATATACAGAGTCTATTGATGCTAGGGTTCAATTTGTATGATTTTGAAAAAAGAAGCCAACTGAGTAGAGTTATCAGCGTTCTTCATAAATCATAAGAATTTGTTTAGTACACTAGCCATTTTGATGTCTTCTTGCAGTTTCAAACATTATTTTGTATCATTGTTACATTGGTCTTGAGAATGGTAGCTTAATATAGCTCCACAATACAAAATTTGGTTTACCTGTGTAGTGTAACAATGGCATAGGAAGATTTTTCTTTCAGAGAACCAAAGGGTGACTGCACAATTGAAGTGAATAAACACATATCTTTTTGTAATATCAAGGATAATTTATGAAACTTCCATGCATTGCTAATCTAAAAGGAAAAGTCTTTTTCCTAATCTATATACAGCCATGCTTTTGACATTGTCAAAAAGAGAAAAACTTCTTGAATGATGCAAAGGCATGGCCAAGCAGTTCTAACTCTTCGCATGAGAGAAGAGAGATGTTGGAGAGTACATCAAGTCAATGAGAACAAAAGTGTAATTTGTTTTAGTTTGTAGTATTCCTCTATTTCTCTATAGATGTGTGATAAATTCTCAGTTCAATGATGCAGAACAATTTTTGAAAAAAGAAAGTTGTGTCACAATCTTCTTTCAATCTAGCAAGAAAAAATGAAAGCTCAGCCTCTTGGAATGAAAATGCTTGTTTGCAAAACAAATGAATAAGAATGAGGTAGTTAAGGTGTTTGAAGTGATTTACAAGTCACTTTTAGGGTTCCCTTGGGTGTGGGTCAAAGTCAAACTCCATAAAACATTAAAAATATGTTCAAAAAAACACTTTTTTGGATGCAAAGGCATGCGAGTTCTGTCTGGGTTCTGCTCAGGTTCTCTTAGGTTCTTCCTGGGCAAACCAGACCTAAAAATGGACCCTGGTTGAACCCACAGGTGAACTAAACCAGGACCTGCACCACCTGAGCAAACTAGGACCAGAATTAGCGCTAAAATAGAACCCGACATCATAGATAATGTGTCAAGAATTTCACTAATTCATCTCCTCTAAATATTATGTTTTGCAAGTGTTGTGAAGACTATGTATCCTTTTCTTAATTAAGTTGTTCCAATCAAAGGATTAAATGTGTTGGAATCTATTTATCAATCATTTCATGGAATACTAATTGAAAACATGTTTTTTTTCTTTTAGATAAAGTTGTTTACCATCAATCAGTTAATTTATTCAAGACAAACCATGAAGGACAGCAATGATACATGAATAATTCAAGCATGTACATGTGAATAAGGGAAGCACAAGTAGTCACAAACATGTATGCCTTGAAGTATACACACAAATACATAGTATACACAACTTAATACAAAGTATATGCATGAATACAAGGTATATGCATGAAAATGCATAAGTCACAAAGTATACATTGGAACACATGTCACAAAGTATACACGTAAGTTGTAAAGTATACACTTGAATACACGTAACTCATATCTATTGAACCATGAATTTATCACATGCAAATATGGACACCATCAATAAAAAATATTTGTATTAACCAAATAGCCATGTACGCATACATCAGTATATGTCGATATAAGTATAAAATATAGGTACAAAATAGCCATATAGGCATACAATGTCAAACATATCCAATACAAAATATGTACAAAACTGCTATGTAGGCATACAATAAAGGGCTCTGGAATCAAAAGTCATTGCTCTCCAGGCTCTCAAAATAAACTCTTTCCCTTTGCTTGTTGATCAGATTGTGATAGGTCTATCACTCGTTTGTGCTGCACTCAAGGAGTGCTCCTGCTACTCCTCCTAGTACTGTTAAGTTCTTGGTGAAGTTTTAACTGTTACAGTAAGAAGTAAAGACGTTAAGATATAGAAATTACATTATAAAAATTGATATATTTAACAAAATAATCACTTACGACCATCTCACAATCACTCTCCATGAGGGAAATATCCACACATTAATGTTGAAGTGTGCGCAAGCCCTGTATAAACCATCCAAATAGAAATTAAACTATGAATCAATAATGGTTTGATTTTTCACTAGAACTAACATCTATAACAACAAATATAAATTGAAATCTAGTAATTTGCCTCATACCTCCCCTGTCAAAGACATCAAGGATTGTATAGCAGGTGAAACATCGATATCCATTGCCCTCATAACATTTGGAGGTGTTTTCGCCTCCAACATTTGAAAATAAAACAACAAATTATTCAATCACAAAAAAGTTACAATACCAATCCATGTCATGACTTATAATGTATGAGACCTAATGAAAAATTTTGAGTACTTATTAAACTATATATTTCTAATTATCATGATTACTGGTGTAGGAGCACCTAAGTCATGTAATTGCAAAATGCACTATATGAGGGTTGGTCTAGGAGTTAGTGGTAGAAAGAGTCATTTTTTGTTAAATGAGGTCCATGATACCATTCATGATGTAATAAGGTTCATATGAACCATTTAATGTAGTTTGATTCTTTGGAAGTCTAAGTTGCAAATATAAAGTTGTCATTAGTAAAGGATGCATAATTAGCAATGTAAAGGGTTAAAAGCCTTTTAAAGAAAGGTGGTTAGGTGGTTATAGGAATTGGAGGAGGTTATTGAGGATATATTTAGTGATTAAATCACTGTAAACACATATTTGAAGATTTTGAATGAAGAAATCTAGTTTTGCATTGAAATTACATGTTTCTCCTTGCATTTCCTGGACTTTGTTGGCTGGGACAGTCCATACAACTTCATATTTTGGTTGAAGGTTGACATGGAATGTTAGGGAATTGATTCTAATTTCAAATTCTTTAGGTTTGATTGAAAATTATTAAGTTTGGCATGAGTTATCTCTATTTTTTCTGAAACTGCTCTATTTTGGTGCAAATTGGTGGTTTGAGAGTATAAAAATGAGTTTTTAGGGCATTCCACCTATTGTAGCCATTTTGAATTAGTGGAATGACCCAATTTGATGTATTATAGGCTTTCAAATGTTGTGGAGGACTAAAGGAGTGTGTATGTGGGTTTTGGGTGTTGCCCTAGGTTGAGTTTGAGTGATTTTCCTTATGAAAGTGAGTAACTAAAGGGTGGTTTATGAGTTTTGTGAAGGGAATGACCTATGTAATAAATTTTCAAGCTTTTTCAGGTGTAATTAAGAGTCTTTGAATAGGTGTAAAAGTCTGAGGAGGCCTGGAGGTATGATTTGCAATAAACCCTCCTTTTGAGGGCCTAAAACCAAGGGTTTTACAGTTTGCTATATTAGAAGAGTTATCTCTAGAAATTAATGGTGTATTTAGTGTTTTTTGGGCATTTAAATTTCTTCCCCAATTTTTTAGAGGGTACTCTCTTTGTAAAAGTGGGCTAACCCACTAGCCTTTTTCATGGTAGGTTTATTGGATCTCTGATCTAGTCCAAAAGAGTTGATATTGGCTTTCATGTATGTTATATAACTTTAAAAAGGGTATCTTAATCATCTTTTATTTTTTCAGGTGTTTTAGGAAAAAATGGTGAAAAAACCCTAAAACCGGGTAGCCACTATTACTAGGGAAAGCTTGCTTGAAAGGTGAAATCTAATGAGATCCTTTGAATTTGATTTGGAGACTAATTGATATCCACTTGATTTTCTTTTGAATGGTTTTTCAAGTTCTTTTAATCTTGTTAGATTCCTTTTAAAATCAAGTTGACATCTTGAGTGGTTTTGAGTCCTCTAACTCTACATCAAAGTGTTATCAGAGCGAGGAAGTAGATCTCTTGAAGATTGAAGGAGAAGCATTGGAAGGTGACAAGACATTATGTCCATCCGAAGGTTGAATGAGAAAGAGTAACAGATGAGGAATTCCATTTTCCAAACCAGATGCAAATGCAAAAGCAAGGTATGTAAAGTAATGATTTATTCAGGTTCATTGGATAATGTAGTTTCAGAAGAAATGGTTGAAAAGCTACATTTGAAAAGAATAATCCATGAATCACCTTACAAGGCATATTGGGTAAATGATAGTCAACATGTTATGGTTAGAGAGAAATCATTTGTAGATTTTCAGATTGGTTTTTACAAAGATGTACTATGTAATATTATGCCTATAAGAGATTGTCATATGATACTAGGTAGAGCTTGAAAATTTGATAGGTTTGTTATACATTATATAAGACTTAATGTGTATGAAATTGATAAATATTCATAAAAGTATACCTTGAATTGTTTTCAGGATGATGGGGCACAAAAAAGGATAGGAATGTGTGGAAAAGGGGAGTTTCTAGAACAAAAGGAACAAAGGGACAAGGAAGAAACAGAGGGGCATAGCATAGATACCATAGAGAGATCAAAACACCAGGAATAAGCATTGAGGAGAATAGAGCAGCTTGAAGACACAAGGAAAACAAAGAAGGTGAAGGTCAGAGGTGAAAATAACTTGAAGGCATGAGATGAAGATGGAGAATGTGATAAAGAAAAAGATAGAGTTGAAGCCACCATATGTGAAAAGATTACTGAGATAGTAAGAGTAGAGGAAGATTCAAAGTTAAAGTGTGTAAAGGATGAAGAGAAAGAAAGATGCAAGAGTGAAATGACCTTGAGAGGGAAAGGTAAGCTTGAATGTTATGTCAAAGGTAAGAGACGGGTAGAAGTTTGTTTATTAAAGGCTAATGGAGTTCTAGGGAAGACACCCATGAAGAATACAATGGTACATAAAGTTGGGATGGAGTATTGTGAGAAGAAGATGCTTGGGATAGAGGTCCTAAGAAGAGAAGATGAGATCATGAAGAATGAAGGTGACTTATTTGAATAAAATAAATTTTGGCATAATGGAGCCACAAGGGAAGAAGAGTATTGTCCATTGTTTGGGAAAAAGCACAAGATGCATCAAAAGGTTGAAGGTGGGGATGGCAGACCTAATGAAAAATAGGTCTTGAAAACTAATAAAATGAAGGAGGAGGAAGTGTATAAAAATGAAAATGATGAGAGGGATGAAATAATTCATGAAAGGTTTGAAGATGGTAAGAATATCATCATTGGGGAAGTGATGTGTCCCTTAAGGGTAGATGTAAGCGATAGGAAGGAAAAGATTGTAGATATAGTGAGTTATGAGGCAAAAGGTACATAGGAAATTGAGACAATAAGTCGGATGCAAGTGAAGAAGAGAAATTTGTTTGAAGTAAATCAATGTGAGAGCATAGTAATCAAAGGGGATGAAGGGAAAATGGATTATGTTCCTGAAATTGATAGGACCAAGGTCCTTGGAATGGAATCTCAGAGATATGAGGTAGACATCCAAGAAGGTGATGAGTCTGAGGATACAGTACAGGCCATGAAAGAAGTGATGGTAGAATTTAAGGGTCTAATACAAGACCTGAGAGTAGATGATGGAGAGGCTATGAAAGCCAAGGAAAATATTATAAGCCATGAAGCATGGCAGAAAATAGTGGAAGAGTTTGGAGAGTCTGAGAAAAAGTGTATAGAAGTTGAGAAAAGGTTGGAATGTGTAGTCACCATGAGAGGTGAAGGAAAGATGGTAAAGGTTTTGTAGATGGTTTCAATAAGGACAGAGACTAAGACTGAGAAGTTGACAGTGTTGGGCTAGGGAATGGCTAAGAGAATACAGTGTGTGGTCTCCAAATGAGATGGAGAAGAGAGGAAATTCTGAGATTGGGACAGTGAGTTGTCCTTGTTTGTTGAGTTTAGTAATGAGGCAGTTGTATACTATTGAGACAGGGGATCCAAGCATAGTGAATCTAAGTATAGATGTGAAGTGGAAGGATAAGAGGCTGAGAGTGAAGGGAATCATTGGTTATCTCCTTGATTTTTTCATTCTTCTTACAGTGGTCAGACCAAGGGTTAAAATGAAAGTGGAAGGACAAAATACAGGTTATGTTGTAGACAGTGGAATTGAAGGGAAAAACTACAAGTATAATTGGAAAAGGGTCATGGAAGAGCATGAACGAGAGATACTAATGCATGGTTGTTTAGTTTTGTATATTGAATTTTTGTTTGTAGGTGTTAATGAAGACAAAAGGCAGCAAGAAGATCCATTTGAGGAAGATCAAGCATGAAGGGTACAAAGTGCCTTAGAGGAATATTTTCATGCAAGGGACTTGGAGCAGGTTTGAAGGGATTGTGCAAAAGGTTGGAGCAGACCTATGGAGTGATTTATGGGGCATAAATATTTTGTACCCGAGGAGTATGGTGCAGGAGCACCTAAATTATGTCATTGAAAAATTCACTATATGAGGGTTGGTCTAGGAGTTAGTGGTAGAAAGAGTACTATTATGGTTTCATAGATTTTTTCCAAGCATCCATAGTTTTTCATGCAAGTGCACCTTTGCAAGCACATGCCTCCATGTGAAGTAATTGCATCACTGCTTATGTTGACTTTCTAAACTATAGTGTAGTTGAAATTTTGTCATCTATCAACATCTAGTTATAGTTATGTAATGTGAAGTAATGTTTTGAGTTTGAATCATGTGCAATGCAAAGTAACCAACGATATGAATATAAACTACACAAATCTATTAAGTACAATTCATTAGTTAAACTCTTTATTCTATTACCTTCATGTAGGTTTGAGT
Source organism: Sequoia sempervirens (assembly GCA_007258455.2). Classification (NCBI taxonomy): domain Eukaryota; kingdom Viridiplantae; phylum Streptophyta; class Pinopsida; order Cupressales; family Cupressaceae; genus Sequoia; species Sequoia sempervirens. Next base: position 432,237,521 of record VDFB02000015.1, on the reverse strand, counting down.
AAATCCACTAGCACTAGGAGGTGTTCCCTCGAAACCTCCAATATTACCCTATTCAACATCCAAAATCACATATTAAAATAAAATTTGTAAAACAATGCTATTAACATGTAATAAATTTATAATTGTTTACTAGTTACATACCCCACCGATAGGTGTACTATAGAAAAAGGTAGGTGGAGGGTTGGCATATCCAGTCTCAACATTGTGACCCTGAAAGTTTATTAAAATCATAAAACTAAATTAGTTAATCTTGCATTTCAAAATTGAAATTTAATAAATTAAATTCAATGAACATGCTAAATTTTACCTGAGTATCAATTCCATACGCATCATGCAAAATGTCAGCCACGCTCTCCATCTTCATAGCTACATATAGATCCTACATAGCAGCCTCCTGAGTGCCGGTGGGGTCATATGAACAAGTCACCTTGCAAGATTGACACACATGGGTTTGAAGGCCACCACTTGAAGACTCCCTTGGATGGAAATGTAGAATAGGGCTAGTATGATGGATGACACTCTAGGTCAAATTTTTGATCGTCTACAATGTCTCTACATCAGCACTCTCCTTCGCGATGGAAGGCATAACAACGTGCTCACGAGGTGGCCTAGCAAGAGTTCATCTCCCTTTTTGTGTAGGATTTGGTTGTGCACCGAGCCTATCCTGAGCCAACCCCCCACCTCTCCCCTGTAAGTCCCTCATAACAGAATAATTTTGGATTTTTTTCAATATGAACTCACTGTATAGTTTCCTAAGAAAATAGTGGGGGACTTCACAATTGTTGCACAATCGGTCATCAAAGACCATGTACCACCTATCATAAAAACGGTTCCTAATCTCTTGGTGATGGCACCAATGAATAGGAAACCTCTTCACATTGAGGCTAATATTTTGATTTGTGCATGGGTCAGTGAATAATGAGCACAAATCACCTTTTGTAATTTTTAAATCCTTTACTTGTTTATATGATAATTTATCTGCATAATATTCCCTAGCCACATGCCTCCTATCTTGCCATCCAATTACTTGTTTGCTAATTGAATCTACACTTTTTAACATATCTTTCAATGAATTTGCTAGGGTCATTCTTTCTATGGTTGAACCATTTGGATCACTCAACCTACTAATAAAATCCTCAATTTGTTTTTTGTTGTTCTCAATTTCACTCATTAGATTTTTTTGAGTACTAGGAGGGTGTTGAGTGATTGGTGGAGGAGGTTGTTGTTGAGGTTGATTTTCTTGTTGAGGATTTTTTTCTCAAGGATTTGGTTGCTCTTCTTGTTGAGGATTTTGAGGGTTTGCAGGTTCATTTGCATCTCCTACAAATTCAAAAAAATATATATCAAATATAACCTAAAACTAAGAAATTCAAAACAAATAGCAAACAATACTTACCTCTCCCATCTCTTCGTCATCATGGCACCATCCTTGCAAAGAAATAGAAATTTTTATTGAATATTTTTGCACAATACCTCCTCCTAGAATGTAAGCATGAAAGTTGGGGGTTTTGGCTGCGGGCAAAACAAAAAAACTGTCGAAATGAAAATGAATAACTTTCACTTTTTTTTTTGCTTTTAACGTGCAATAACATGAGCACGTTATAATGTGCTCGCACTATGATTTTTCAAAAAAAAATTAAAAAGTGGCCACAAAATTTCTACCCAACTTCATGCACCCACTAATGTGTTGAGTCCAATTCCAATTAATCTCTAAAGTAGAAAATCCTGCACCAATTTGCAGGTTCACAACAACTACCTACAACTTCACACAATATCACACTATCATGTTTTACTACTTATGTCTTTCGCATATCACATACATACACACCTTCTATACAAAAGTGTTTCATATATATAATGTTACATCTACATACATCAATTAGGTCAACCTAATTGGGTGTATGCATAATCTATTCAAAATAACTTGTCAGCTCAAACCAAATCTTCTTTCGCACTTAGTAAAAAATGTGGAAGACATAAATTAGGTTGGCCTGGACCTAAGAAAGATCACTTTAACCATCCACAAAACATACACCTATTATCCATGTTGGCCAAAAGAATATACAAAGCCTATATGCCAAACTTTTTTCAGTTATATCTTTCATCCCATTCAACCAAAATCATTGAAAACTTGTCCATATATGCAATTCATAATCCTAACTAACATATTAAAACCACATAGGTCGATCTTTTAATATGAACAATTTTGGACTAGATTACTAGATCAGAGAAACTGAAGCACTATTTACCGGATGGACAAAAATTGTCACCAAACAATGTTGGCATCAATGACAACACACTAGAGGACTTCTTCTTCATTATTCCAACAATCTCCCCCTTTGTCATTGATGGAAACATGTACCAAAATGAAACTTAAAAAAAAAAACTACCTTCACTCAAGCTATGCGAGCTCCCCCTTTCAACTATATAGGACATTTCCAAAACGAAAATTTCTCCAAAACAGTATCTTAGCTTCTCTACCAATATAACTATATCTTCCCCCCTTTGAAATCAAGGAAAAAGGGTGAGCCAATGATGAACTTGCAAAAAAAAAATGTAAGAAACATTTAATTGGAACCGGGGGCACCCTCTAATTCCTTGATAATAGCTTCCCAAGTAGGTTTTCCAGCATCCCAATTCCCCTTCACTCTAGCAAATGTTTTATGCAAAGATTCAAGTTCTACTAAGCATTCTTCTCCTTCTTTTGGAGTGGATGGATTAAGATTCATCTTTTCTAGTTTCTTAACATCCACCAAGGATCTTGATACATGAATGTGTCTGGACATTACCAGATCTCCAAGTTGTCCAAATCGCCTCATTGCATCTTCTTTCTACCTCTGTAAGGTGAAAAACTTGCTCTACAAGTCTGCAATAGAATTCCATGTAGTATAATTTATATCATCTATAATTATGTAGGCTTTGGAGGCATTGGCAAGTTGAGACTCTATTGATTCCATTAGGTTTTTAATGCCTCGAGTGGCATCTGGCCATTGCATGGAATACATAAATAATATTTTGGATTCTTCTTCACAATAGTTTACCTCTTTCAAACATTACAACACCTTTTGTGCGATTGCACATTTATCTTGTAGTACTAGTAACCTTTTCTCCAAAAGCCTTGACTCTGCCTCCTCAATCTTCTTCTTAAGGCTGGAGGTATATTCTTTGAGTGAGTCAACTAACAAATTTAAATTTTCAATGGGGGCTAAGGAGTCATCGATTGTGACACCGGGAGTTGTCTCCTACAAAGCCTTAATGGCATCATTTACCAATTCAGTCCATTTCGGATAACCTTCAACAATTTCCTATGTACCAGAGTCAAGAAAAGTACCACAATTCTTTATCCTTTCAACTGGTGATATATTACTTAGATCCACATAGCCTGAATGTGATGGAAGTTGAATCAACTAAGGTTGTAGCATAGGTTGAATCCTTTTTTTCCTTATCAATATACCCTTAAGAGTATTTATGGATGATTCTCCGAATGGATTTGATGGCTCAATAGTATTTGATGATTCTTCTTCACTTCTTCCAACCTTTGTTTCTTTCTTATTTTCTTCTTTCTTTCCCTCTTCTTCTTCTTCTTTGGAGGGTTTTTCAAATGGTTTGTCTTTATTTTCTTCCTCCTTCTTGTATTCATCATCTTTTCCATCATTACTCTTTTCATCTTTGTTTTCTTCATCTTCATTCTTGTCTTCTTCTCTGGTATCCTCATGGTGCTCTTTTTTATTGTTACCGATTTCATTTTTATGCTAATATTCAGTCTATTTTTATTGGTTGTTTCCTTTGTATCATTCAAAGGAGCAGATGTCTTTGAAGCAGCATGTATTTCACCAACATTATCCAAAATAGGATGATCATTTACTTTTGTGACATTAGAAATCTCTTGTGCTTGAGTTGTATGAGATGAAGAACTATTTCTCATCCCATAATTCTTTTCCATTTCCCTTATTATATCAAGAGTCTCTTTCCTTAACCTTTTTGTACTATATTTCTCTTTATTCATTAGAAGAGTGACTCTTTGTTTGAACCTATACAACTTAGAACATTCATTTAATAGGGTAGCAGTATCTTCCTCAGATAAGGAGGATCTATATGTGTTCAAGGCATCAGATTTGATTTTTTCATCAACAGTAATAGCTTCATGTCTTCTTTGTACTAAAGCTTCCCATACATTGTCACTCACCTTCTTCCTTATGGTTCCCATATTCTCATAAAAAATAACCATGTATTGAATGAAAGTATTTATAATTGTATCCTTATCTTCTTCATTAACCTCGTCAAATAACTTAGCAGTAGATAAAATATCCTCATGTTCTATCATACTATTTACTAAAGTCTCCAATTTCAAAGGAGGGTGATCTCTTATTGGAGGAGAGTTGGACATGTCTTGCATTGTTTTGATGTGCCTTCATCTCCCTTATTCTCATGCACATGAATTGTGAATGCATTCTCTTCATCATTTGTCTCCTCTTCATTAGATGAACACAATATTTTCTATTCCAGTCACCTGTGAGATATTTTCATTGTTGGTGGAGGAACTGGTTCTTCTATTCCTCTTCAACTGTTTCTCTTATTGTAAGCCAAGGTAGATATCTTCTTGTATAGCATCACTCAAGTTCCTTTTTCTATTATCCTTTTGTTTTATCAATTTTTTCTGGGGGTAGTAGATTATACAATAGGGGCTACACTTATCTTCTTAGAAGCTTTGGTGTTGGGTCCAAATGAAGCAATTACATTAACTATTGCTAGAGCAATGTGCTCTACCTTCTTTCCTTCACTATTGTAGTGGCATGAGGTGTTTTAGGTAATGTAGAGGTAGTGGTGAAAGGTGATCTTCTTGATCGTCTAAGCCCAGAGGGAACTTCAATCGATCCGGTCCTCTTCTCATGAGCAACTTCCCTTAGCCTTTCAACATCATCCTTAGAAATTGAATGCATTTTAAAGAATTCCTCAACATTTTTGTTTACCCTTTTAGCCCTTTTAGGTGTTGAAGTTTCTAAATTCACTTCGGTAGACTTCTCTTCATATGTACCATGTCGAGGTGAAGTGAGATCCTTAGGGCTTCTTAACGACATTTCAATGAGATTCTCAACTATTTGTTCATCAATTTCATATCCTAGAGGCTCTATCCATAGAGTTCTAGGTTCCACTACCTCTATAATGCACTCATCAATAGATACTAGAAAATTTATCTTCTTTACATATTTCTTTACTAAGCTCCTTGGAACTCTATAGATATTTCATACATATTGTTCTGAAAAACTATGAAGAATGCAATTAGAGAATCACTATGTGCTTTTAAATCTCAAATGCTATGTAAATGTTCAAAAATTTGATGTCATGTCGATCTGTTGGTATTCCAGATAATGTTTTTCTCTCAGGTAGCTCTCTCAGAAAGTAGAATAGAAAACATACTACCAATGTACCAAACTTGAATGGATATTTCTTTGTCTTAGTCTAGATTAAATTATCCATAAGTTGATGTCGAATCAACTCACACAAATCATAGTCTCTTCCATTTACCACCATATCATGTGCAACATAAATTTCAATTGCAAACATAGAATTTCCTCTGTTAGTGAAGTAGATTTTCTAACCTGTCATGATTACAGCATACTTCATAGTAGGGTTTGTAATGGGTTTTTTTGTTAGTGATCTCCCATCATATGTGGTACCATTTAGTTTCATAACCACATCATTTTTCACAACCTTTATTACTAGCATAGGTCCAATATCACAAAGACCAGTCATGACATTAATCACTTCCTTGGTAATTACTCTAGGCACACTTGTCCATACTAATTTTTCATGAACTCTACTAAGTTCCATCCTTACAAAATTTTCATCCATTACACTATAAAAATTTGGAAACCAATTCCATACATCTAGCTTCTTTTGTACAAGATTTTCATATTCTAGCTTCACTGAGTATTTTTCTCTAGTTAACTCCTTTGGCCATTGATCCTTGAGTTCTTGATGGTCAAATTCTTCCAATTTCAAATGAATGTAGGTTTTGGCATCCTCGGTGGGTAAGACACTACTCATAATTTGTGAGAATGCACCCATGGGATCCATTTCGTAAACCTTCCATGAAAACCTTCTAAATTCTGGTCAGGGTCTCTCAGAAACTTCAACCACAGTGGGAGTGGCCATTTTTCATTCAATTCTCTTGTATATGCTTGTGGAAATTACTTCTAATTCAAATCCATAGATTACAAATAGTTGTAAATACCTTTTTCAAGCTTCGATGAAAACTAGGGTTTGATTACAGATGCTCTGAATCACCTTCAACTCACTTCAACTCTCTTTACTTTCTTCTAAATGTGTAAAAATGATTTAAATCAACATAGATTTTTACTTTATACCTTACCAATTTCCCTAATTTTTCATTTAATACATTCCACCTTCAAAAAGTTGATAAACATTTTATGAGTACATTGTAAACCTTAAAATTATCCGCTAATCTCCAAATTTGCATATTTTCTACCATAATCTTTTTCAACACCTTCAAAATGAAATTTATCATCACATATCCACGTGTCGCTGCTTTACACCTCATATTTTATGGGTTTGTTATTTTTCTCTATAATTGCTTCCCCTAAATCCACTGTTGGGTTTAGTTTCTGGAAGAAATATATGCACCAAAAGTAGGTACAAATGCATTTGATTCATCCTTATTCTTATGTTCTTCCTTTTTCTTCTAAATTTTCTCCATTTCCTTTTTTTCTTCAATAGGATCCACTTTATTCATAGGTTTATTCCTTTATTTAGGATTATATTTCTTCCCATTTTTACTTCTATAAAATCTTGAAATATGTCCTAGTTTATTGCAGGTGTAGCACACAACATTTTTCTGACCAAACTGATTTACATTTAACCTTGATCTACACCGGTTAGCTTTATGTCCAAATGCATTACATGTGTAGCAATATCCTTGAAAATATTGAATCATTCTACCAGTATTGAATCTATTCATCATCATTATCTAACTTTTGCACTCAATAGCTCTATGTCCAAATTTATTGCAAGAAAAACATTGTCTAGAAAACAATCCAACATTCTGATTCATTCTACTTCTACATTTTGTTGCCCTATGACCAAATTTATTGCATGAAAAAAAAATACCATTGAAAGTTGAGTACCTTTGAGCATTAGGTTGTCTAAAAGGAATTCTTCTGATATTGCTTCTTTGATTCTTGATTTGTCTACCATTTCCTTGAGTCTTCCTTTGATTGTCAACCTTGTTAGGAGTCTGATTTGCTTTTGAGCTTTTTCCTTCAAGTCCTAAAACACCTTTATCATTAGAAGGTTTCTGAAATGAAATTAACTCATCAAGCATTGAAGTACTTTAAATTTTTCCTCATGAGCTCTTTCCTTCTCCAAATCAAACCTTAGGGTTACCACTTCTTGTTCAAGATTTGTACATTCATCAATATTGCTCTAGATTTTAGCTTTCTAATAGTCCTCAATTTTTTTCTTTTCTTCCACTTGTACCTTTAGTCTGGTGATGTCCTCATTTTCTTTCTTCAACTTATCACTAAATTCTCTATGCCTTTCTTTGAACTTCTTGATTTTCTCTCTTAGTTTCGTGATGCATTCATTTGATTCTTTTAAGATCTCCCTCAGAGTTTCTTTCTCATTTTCAATTTTTTCTAGATCTTCAAGGGTAGCATGGAGTTCTTCAATTGTAGAGATCTATTTCAAAGGAACAAGACACCTTTTTTCATCCATGTTTTCAAACTTCAAGATCTTCCTTAAGTTGTTAAACTTTTCCAAAGGAACCAAGCTTTGATACCAATTGTTGAGCACCTACAACACTGAGAAGGGGGGTGAAACAATATACTACTAAACCATTTAACTGCTAACCATTAAATAATTGAAACATATTTAGCTACAACTATAAATAAAATCATGAAAGGAATCATAACATCACATGACACATGAACACGAGGATTTTTACATGGAAAACCCAAAATGGGAAAAACCACGGTGAGGATTAGCTCACAATATATTATAACCAGTCATAAAGTATTACAGGGGCACACTGCCAGGAAACACTATCCTTGAAATTCTCACAGCCTGAAATGATTACAAAATGGAGTGTGGCTCACTACTAAAAGGATGAACTAACGAATACACCTTCTATGTGTTGAGTTTAGTTCCAATTGAGCTCTAGAGTACAAAATCCTGCACCGTTTTGCAAGTGCACAACAACTACCTACAAATTCACATAATATCACAATGTTGTTCTTTACTACTTATGTCTTTCGCATGTCACATACACACACACACACCTTCTATACAAAAGTTTTTCATATATATAATGTTACATATACATACATTAATTAGGTCAGCCCAATTGGGTGTATGCATAATCTATTCAAAATAGCTTGTCAGATTAGACCAAAACTTCTTTCGCGCTCAAAAAAAAAAACATGTAAGACATAAATTAGGTCAACTCGAACCTAAGAAAGATCACTTTAACCATCCACAAAACATACACCTCTTATTCATGTCGGCCAGAAGAATATACAAAGCATGTATGTTGAACTTCTAAAATTTATATCTTTCAACCCATTCAACCAAAATCACTAAAAACTTGTCCATAGATGCAATTAATAGTCTTAGCATATTAAAACCACATAATTCGATCTTTTAATATGAACAATTCTATACCATATTTCTAGATCAGAGTAACTAAAGCATTGTTTATTAAATGGACAAAATTTGTCACCAAACAATGTTGGCATTAATTATAACACACTGGAGAGCTTCTTCTTCATTCTTCCAATAGTGATAATGAACTTGTACCCATTGGATGAAGCAAGAGATATCTTACCTACCAACTCTAATCCCCACTGCAAATAAATACCATGGTGTTGTTATAGGTCTCAGGTCCTATTCCGGTGCATGAACAAGGCCACTATGTTGTTAACATTGATGGCATTTTCTTGAGTACTAAATGCATTCATGTTCCATTGAGGGCCAATAGTACCCTAGTCTGAACAATTTTTGTACTAGATTAAGCCCACTCGTGTGAGACCCCCAAATACCTTCGTGCATTTCCTATAAAGCATCTTGCACTTCTTCCACATTGATACATCAAAGTAATGTTTCATCTAGACTCCATTTGTATAGGGTATCTCCTAAGACAGTAAATCAAGAGGTTTTAATGATAAAGGTCTTTTTTTGGCTTTTCGTTAATTTAGGAGGTATGATACCATGTTGGATATAGTCAAATGTATCTTGGTACCATGGTGAGTTAGGAAAAACATCACAAAATAGTTCTGATTTTGGGATATTGAATGTTGGTATGAGGAGTTGCTCCAAAAGGAATTTGTATTTTGAAATGTTTTGTGGAAAGTCAAGGAGTGATCTTGTTGTTGCCATAGTGTCTGCTTCTATGTTGTTGATTCGAGGAACCTATTCAAAGGTTATGATGACAAAGTACTATTTGAAACTATCCACAATTCTTTTATATTGCATAAGCTTGTCATCCTTTGTTTGATATTCATCGTTTACTTTCCTGATTACTAGTTGAGAGTCTCCATAAAATTTTAGTTCCTTTATCCTCCATTCTATGGCCATCTTTAGTCCTATGATTAGTGCTCCATATTCAAAGATGTTATTTGTACATGGAAAAGGAATCCTATAAGACTTAGGTATATTATCTCCCTATGGTGCGAGAAATAAGATACTTTCTCCTGAGCTGTGTTGAGGGTGGGAACTATCAAAGTACAAAGTCCAACGGCTTGTCTATTCTATTAGCAGTATGCTTTCATCTGGGAATTCAATTGTGAGAGGTTGATGATCTTCCATTGGTGCTTCTACTAGTTGATCTTCTATGATTTTTCCTTTGATAACTTCTTTTTAATCTATGTACTCTATGTCAAACTCACTCAATATCATTACCCATATAGTGATCCTGCCTATTAGAGTTGCTTTTTCCAATAGGTGCTTTAGTGGATCTACTTTTGAGATCAGCTTTACTTGTTTGTTTAAGATGTAGTTTCTTAATTTCTATGTCACAAAGATGAAAAATAGACATGATCTATCTATGGGTGAATAGTTCAATTTATATCCCACCAGTGTTTGGCTGATATAATAGACTACTCTTTCCTTCTTGTTGTCATCTATTTGTGCTAAGAGAGATCCTAATGTTGCTTGTGTTGTAGAAATTTATAGGATCATTGCTTTATTTGAGATTGGTAGCATTAATACTAGAGGAGTGAGTAGATACTCTTTGACTTGTTGGAACACCTAATCACATCTTCCATCCCACTTGAATGTTATGTCTTTGTGTAGCAGATGGGTGAAAGGATGGCACTTTCCTACCAATTGTGCAATGAATCTCCTAATGGACTATAGTTTCCCTTGTAGACTTATCAGCTGCTTCAATGTATTTAGAGGGGGAATTTCTAATATAGTTTTTACCTTGGTGGGATCTACCTCAATGCCTCTTCTTGATACTATGTACCCTAGCAGTTTTCCAGATGTTACTTTGAATACACACTTCTTTGAGTTGAACCTCAAGTTGTATTGTTCAAGCCTGTCAAATAATTTTTCTAGGTTTGTCAAATGCTCTTCTCTTTTGATGAACTCTTCTAGTATGTCATCCACATAATCTTCCATATTTGTATGTAGCATATCATGAAAGATGGTAGTCATTGCTCACTAATAGGTTTCCCATGCATTTTTTAGACCAAATGGCATGATGTTCTAGTAAAAGGTTCCCCACAAACAAGTGAATATTGTTTTATGTTGGTCCTCAGAGGATATTTTGATCTGATTATATCCAAAAGAGTTTCCCATCAATGATAGAATTTCATGTCCTATAGTCAAATCTACAATCATTTCAATGCTATGAAGAGGGAAGTCAACCTTTGGGAAAACCTTGTTCAAATCCTGGAAGTCTATGTAGATTCTTATGCCCCTAGTGGGATTTGATACTAGTACTAGATTTGACACCCATTCAAGATAGTCAATGGGTCTAATGAATCTCACATCTAACAGTTTTTGAAGTTCTAATTTTACCAGAAGTGTTATATGTGGATGAATCTTCTATAGCTTTTGCTTGATGGGTTTAGCTCTAGGAAATACGGCTAGGTGATGTACGACTAATGTTGGATATAACCCTAGCATGTCTGCATATGTCCATGCAAATTTATTTTTTCATTGAAAAATGTTGAGAAGTTCACTTTTTCTTCAAGATCAAGTGATGCTACATGATATGTTATCTTGGGTGTTTCTATTGTGTCAACATTGATAGGTTCAACATCTTCAACTAGGATTGTTGATTTCTCTTGATATTCTATGGTGGGGAGACTGAATGTTCCATCTCTAGGCACCTTAGAGAGGTTTTCACCTTCAAATGTGTCCTTTGTTTTTCTCTTTTTTAGATCCAATAAATTCATGTTGTGGTTTTCCTTAGGGGGGCCTCTTTTTAATTTTTAAATTTTGTAATTTATTTTTATGACTGGAAGACGCAATTTCCCCACAAAATATGCTCCTTGATCTAGTTCCATTACAAACCATTTTTTGTGATCTCCTTGGGGTATATTCATGCAAAGTCCCATGGATTCTACAATAGCCTCATCATTCTAGAATGTATCCAAAACCAAAGTATGATGTTGTTTTTCCCAATCGATCAACTATGGATAATGTAAGGATATTTTGTTATGTGTATCTGAAAATCTTATGGAAGTTGTATTTAGGTTAGGGACATTGGTATTTTTAAGGCTCCATAAGGTATCTAAGTTGTATTCACTAGAGTCATAGGAATCCCACTCATATTCATTGGAATCTATCTCAATATGGTTGTCATCAAATGTAGAGTTGGTTGTGAGGGTATTGACGGTGGGGTTTTCAAACATGTATTGGATATACATGTAGTCATCTAGATGTTCACAAGTATATGATGTCTCATTAGTGATAGAAGTAGCTCCATCCTCAAAAGAGGTGCTTTCAATAGTTGGGGTAATCACGTTTGATGTACCATAACCTTGTCCAAGATTCTTTGGGTGTTTTTTTATAATGATTGGTTCTCTTCTACCTTGTCCAATGAATCCCATGTTTTTCACTAGTTGATATCCTTTGCTATTTTCATCAATAGGAAGGGTAGGTAGTGGTTGTCCTCGTCCTTCTTTGTAGACCCATGAAGATAAATATTCTTCGCATACTTTTTCATCTTGCATGTTTCCTTACTTGGGGAAGATCGTGGGTTTGACTATCATTGTTATAGTTTGAACATGTCTGATCTCTTTTGGTTCTCCATATATTTTTGGTGTGGGGGGAAGCATCCCAATACAAAAAAACTAGTTGAAGTGGTATTCCCCACAACCCTTGTCAAGCACTTGGATCTTGGTATCAGATTTAGGTACCTCAGTTGATGATGGTGTAGTGGAGGATGAAGATAGTGATTTTGGGTCAATGTATGAAAAGGAGTGAAAAGATATATCATTTTTGGGTATTTGTTGAATCTTTTTATACTTTTCCTCCAATTTAGTGCAGTAATGGAAAGGTTCAGGGTCAACATATATGGTTATTTCATTATTTTCATAAGGAAACTTTAGGCATTGATGGAATGTAGATGGTACTACTTTCAAAGCATGAATCCATGGTCGACCCAAAAGAAGGTTGCATGGAAGCTCAAGATCTTGTAGTTGACAAGTAGTTTCTATTATTGTTGGTCCTATCTGAATAGGTATCCTAATTTTCCCTTCTGAATTATGCTCCATATCATCATAATATTTGATGATGATGCTCTTGTTTTTATCTATGACATCACCAAAGTATCCCAGTTGTTTCACAAATTTTAAGGTACAAATTTTTAGACATGCATCATTATCTATGAGTACTCTCTTGACTTTGTGTTTGTGGAACCCCAGTTCTAAATAAAGAGCTTGATTGTGGAACAATTTTTGTGGAAGGTCTTTTTCAATAAAGACTAAATGATGGGTGGACATGATATTTCCAACCATGGCTTGAAACTAATTAGCATCAAGGTTGTTTGGGACTAACATTTCAACAAGAGCTTTCTCCAATATCTCCTTATGTACTGGCGATAGTTTTAAGAGCTCAAGGATGGAGATTAGGGCATAATTTTACTTAAGTTGGTCCACAATGATATAGTCACTTGATGGCTTACTTGTGGTCTTTACTTGGGTTGGTGCTCCTTGTATGGTTACTCTTCCCCTTCGGGTAGTCACATTACACTAAGGGTCTCTGTCCCATATGGTTAACATACAAATGGTATGATCATCACAAGAGATATGTCCTTGAATGGTATCCTCACCATAAGAGAAGGCGGCCTTATGGTAATCTTGTTCTTTCCCTTTTTTATTTCCCCTAGAATGGTCAAGGATTGGATCCTTGTAGATCTTTAGGTCTTTATTTTTGAGATGAGGTTTGATGTCCACTTCTCCCTTTTTGATTAAATCTTACAAGATTTTCTTGAGTCTCATGCAATTCTTGGTAGTGTGCCCCTTGATTTTATGAAATTCACACTTGTCATTCTTGTTACACCAAGGGGGTTTGAAGTTGGGTTCATCATAGTTTTCTTTGTCATTTATCATGATGAGGTTCTTTTGACTAATTTATGCATAATGACCTCAAGGGTTTCTCCCAAAGGAGTAAAATTTCTTTGTGTTTGGTCATATTGCCGAGGTGGTCTCCTTTCATTATCCTATCCTTGATTTTGCTATTGGTTATTGGGTTGATTGTTCTGAGGATAACTGAGTTGATTTTTCTATTGATATTGGGTTGGTTGTTATGTTGATAATTGGGTTGGTTGTTCTATTGATAACCTTTTTGTGTTGTTTGAACATGATTTTGCAGCATATTGGTAGTTTTCACATTGTGTACAACCTTAGCATCAACTAATCTGTCATTGGTTAAATTCTTGTTCTTCGCCCATATTTCGGGTTTGTCATTTAAAGTACAAGGTTGATCTTTTGAGTTGTAAAGTTTGATTGTTCCTCTTGCAACAAGGGCTCTTTCAATAAGTATACCCTTTTCAATAGTTTCCTCGAAATTGCTTGGACATAGTACTATGAGGTTATAATTGATATATGCATGTGTGTTGGAGATAAAGACATCAACAAGCTATTTCTCTAGGACGAGCCACTTAATTTTTATCACTTTGTGTCTCCATCTTTGTAGGTATGAGGAAAATGATTCACCTTGACTTAGTTTGATTTTATAAAGGTTTGTGATCATAATTTATTGTTCTATGTTATACAAGAAGTGGTTGACAAATTTATCTAACAATTCATCAAATGTCTTGATACTTGGCGATAAATGAGAGAACCAATTTATAGCAGGCCCACTGAGACTTCATGGAAAAAGTATCATCAATTAAGTGTCATTTCATTGTAGTTCCATGCAATATATTGAAAACTCACGTACATGCTCAATTGGATCTCCTTTTCCCATATACTTGTCAAATTTTGGTATTTCAAAGCCTTTGGAAAAAGGTAACATGGATATATTTTGATCAAATGGATATGGACAAATGTCTTGGATAGCATAAGTCTTCTTTGGCTTTCCAATTTGTATATCTGATATCATTTGGTTGGGTTTTTGAAGTTTCACATTTATGTCATTGTTTGGTGTGCTTGCTTGAGGATTTTGGGTATTATAGAGTTTTCCCATGATGTTTGTTTGGTCGTACCCTCCATATTGTGTGTTCATGGGACCTTGAGGACTATGTCATGTATAAGGCATGTTGAGTCCTTGTTGTGCATAAGGTAGGTTATTCCTTGCTATGTGCCCTGATATTGACTTTGAGGTGTTCCTTGATACTGATTGTGTGGTCCTCCTTGTTGTTGTTGTTCAGGATTTTGATTTTTGCTTTGTTTAACAAAGTGTTGTTAAGTTTGAGGTGTACTTTGATAATTTGTCTATGGTACACCATGTTGATGTGGGTTGTGTTGAAAGCTACCTTGATGTTGTGTTGGTGGTATACCTTGTTTTTGGGGATTTTGTTGAAGGTTTCCTTGGTAGTTCATTGATGGCACACCTTGTTGTTGTTGAAGGATACCTTGAAAGTTCATTTGTGGTACACCTTGTTGTTGTGAATGTTGTTGAAGGGTACCTTGATATTTCATTGGTGGTAGACCTTGTTTTTGTGAATCTTTTTTAAGGGTACCTTAATAGTTCATTTATGGCACACCTTGTTGTTGTGGGTTGTTTTGAAGGGTACCCTGATGTCGTGTCCAGGGTACACCTTGTTGTTGTGAATGTTGTTGAAGGGTACCCTAGTATTGCATTGATGGTACACCTTATTGTTGTGGTCGATTTTTAAGGTTACCTTGGTATTACATTGATGGTACACTTTTTGATTTTGAAGGTTACCCTGGCATTGCATTGATGGTACATCTTTTTGTGGATTTTGTGATAATTTCCCTTGTTGGTATTGTAAGTTGTTGGAAGGTTCAATGCATAAGGTGTTTTGTGGCATGTATTTCCCTTGTGATGGGTTACCACCATGTTGTTTTATTGGAATGTTTCCCATGTTTTGCATAGTATTATGTTGTGGCATGTTTTGGGTTGTATTTCCTTGATATTGTTGTGCCACAACTTCTTGTTCAATTTGGGATGATTTCCTAAATAATGGTTTATCCATGGGTTGTGTTTGATCATTGTTTTGTGAAAACAATGGTGGTATGTTGGTGTTCATGGTTGGTTTTGGAAGTTGTCTAAATACTATTTGATCTCTAAGTGGAACAAGATTTGGATCTTTTAGCATGTTCATGTTGAATTCAATAGGTAGTTTAGCACCACCTTTCGCAAGTGTGAGGAAATACTAGTTTGCATTTATCTTGAGCATCTTATCCATAAGATTTTGCATCTTAGGATTTTGGGAGTGTATTGATTATCTAGAATACTGGGAGGGGGGTGAATTAGTATTCCATTAAAAAATTTAGTTGTAAACCACCCAATTATTAGAGCACATATAACTGTGAACAATAATGAAGACATTGAAATGAACATGACACCACAAAACACATCAACACCAGATTTTTACTTGGAAAACCCAAAATGGGAAAAACCACGGTGAGGATTAGCTCACAATATAATATATCCAGATACAGAATATTACAGGGCTCACTACGAGGACTCACTGTCCTTAAAAAGGCTTACAGCTAGAATACAAAATGAAATGGCTAACCGCCAAGATACAAAAAGATATGACTCACTGCCAAAAGTATGAACTAGTGGAATACACATTCTATGTGTTGAGTTTAGTTCCAATGAGGCTCTGAATGTGAAGTACTACTGAGCTCACATAAAAATTATGCTCCTATCCTTGACCTTTCTCACAATATATTATTCGCATCTGATAAATCATTTAAGCTCGCACATGTTGGTGTAATTAATTATTTAATAACACTTTAGCATAAGTTTACTTAGGCATATTTTATTTCCTAGGTTAATTCTTATCCTTATCTTGTTGAGCTATCTTTTTGCTCAAGATAAGATTAGGGTTATTTTTTCTTGCTTTATTGCATGATTTCCTTTTTGAAGGCTTTTGTATTATTTGTAAAACAATTACTTTCAATAATCATTATTATAGTTTTTGCTTGCACAAATCTGCTCTGAGGGTTTACAGAACATCTCTTCCTTTTTGTTCTGAATATCTTTTGCATGTGATAGGTGATTGCTTGCAGGTGATTCTTAGGGAATGTGAAGTTGTTTTTTCAACTTCTACATGGTATCAGAGCTCTAGACTTGTTGTTACATGTTTGTGATCTGAAGATATTCTCTCACAATGTCCTTTTCTATGCAAGGGTTTGAAGCCAGGTTGATTTTTTGTAGATCTGGGGGTAGTCTAAATTTCTGTGCATTTTTTAGCCAAACGGACATCGCCATCGCGATCAAAGCATCCAAAAACCCCAAAAATGCCTTTCGTTTTGTCAATTTTTGCGACAGTTGAAAAAAAGGCCAAAAAAAATAGCCCCAAGGTTGTACGGCCCCAGGCCACGCTGAGGCTAAAAATTTTTTAAAATTAAAAATCAAAAATTTCATTTGATTTTTACCCGCCCATTTTAAGGCACACCACCCAAATCACCGCTTGTCACTGCTAGCTCCAAGCGCCGAGTCGGCTTATTACGGACCAGAGCCAGCCAAGCCCCAACCGCTTTCACCACCCGCAAATCACATTCATGACCAGGGGCCCACGACTTTAGCCCCCTATGCCAACAGCCGGTCCTGCATGGGACCAGGTATTTTTTTTTAGCCCCTAAGGGTTGTGGAGGCCATATAATGCAATTTGGAGCTGTTTTCACCAAATCGGGCATATTTTTTGCGTACAATCTCCCTTTTTTGAAAATGAGATATCACCAAAAAGCTAATTCGATGATGGATCCAATGGTGTAGGTATTTTTTTCTGATTTTTTAGTTTTGGTGCCTTTTTCACCTATCAAAGCCAGAAGTTTTTTTCACTCCAGGAGGCGTAACTTTTGCGTCCTAGCTCTATTTTTCGAAAAAAAAAATAGGCGTTGGAAAGTTGGTTTTGTCCTCTTCCCAAATATCAGACCTATTTTTTGCATAATTTTCTCTAGGTATCTAATTTTTTTGTCAGAACTCAGCCCTTACTTTCTGAGTTATTTTCTTGGGAAATGTGCAATCAGGAGTTTTTTTTAGATCAAAGAGGAATATTTTTTTATTTGAGATTATATATTTCTATTTTCTATCATGGATACACATAACATTGCACCCCTTACTCCATTCAACTATTTTGGTTGGAAAAAATAAATGGAGATTCACTTGAAACATAAAGGGTTGTACAGGGTAACCATGGGTACAGAAATTAAACCTACAAGTGCTACTGAAAAGAGAAAGTGGTTTAATAGATGTGATGAAGCTTATGGTACATTATGTATGTCTCTTTCTTCTAACCTTCTTTTTCATATTGAGTCTTGCACTACACCCAATGAGATCTAGACTACTTTAGAGTCTTTGTTTGGGAAGCGAGATACT
Source organism: Sequoia sempervirens (assembly GCA_007258455.2). Lineage (NCBI taxonomy): Eukaryota > Viridiplantae > Streptophyta > Pinopsida > Cupressales > Cupressaceae > Sequoia > Sequoia sempervirens. The sequence continues at coordinate 432,219,536 of VDFB02000015.1, read as the reverse complement.
ATGAGAGGGTTTCAGTTAGAGAATGATCTTATTGGCTTAAATCCTAGGGATTTTGACAGCATCCAAGAGTTTTTCACCAAACTCAAGTCTCTTAGATTACAGTTGTCATAGTGTGGTGTTTAGAAAGAAGACTCGCAGTTGATATTGTCCATTCTTTCTAAGCTTGGACCAGATTATTCAATTTTTGTATCTACCTTTTATGCAACTAGGGATACACTTGGTACAAAATTCACTATGCCATCTCTTGATGACTTTAGTTCATCTCTCACTCAAGAGAAAGCTAAGTTAGCTAGCATGGGCACAGTGAAACCTTCTTCCTCATCACAGACACTTATTGCATCACAAGAGCCCAAAGATCAGAAGGCTTCTACAGGAAAAGGCAAGAAACAGAAACAAAAGGATTATAAACCTCATGAGCAGCAGAAGGAGTCCTTAGATTCATCCTCCTCTTCTAAGGGGAAATCATCTAGGAAGGAGAAGACTACATGTGCATATTGCAAGAGGGAAGGACATGTGGAACATAATTGTTACAGGAAAGACATTGATGAGCTGAAACATCTTCTTCAGAAACATCAGATTGATTTTCCTTCTAGGATGTCTACATCATCTTCTTCTCCTCATTCTTCTTCTTCAGAACAGCATAACACAGGCACAACTTGTTTGCATACTTCATAAGATATGAAGGGACATGGTCTTTGTGCTTCTTCAGGTATTGGATCAGGGAAATGGCTTCTAGATTCAGGAGCATCTCATCATATGGCATCTTCACAGTCTATGTTCACTTCCTTTGAGCCTTTCACTATGTCTCCCATTTTTATGGGAAACAACACTTACATGAGTGTTACAGGGAAGGGGTCTATTAGTTTTGGGGACCACTCCTTTCAGGATGTCTTGTGTGTCCCTCACTTGAAAAATAACCTTCTTTCCATTTATCAGATCACATATGGAGGTACTGGGAAATTTGTGGAGTTCACACCTAATTTAGTTATCATCAGAGACTTGGAGAGTAGAGCAGTTATTACTACTGAGATAGTGGATCGCTCATCTCGGTTGTATTCCTTCACCAATTTTGCTACTGATGGTGCTTTTGTTCCTACAGCTGTCCCTCACACTTCTAGTGTGCATCATCATTCATAGGAGAGATTTGGCTTCTTAAACATTGGTGTTCTCACTTCGGATCCTGTTCGCAAGCCTTCCATTCCATCTCCTCCACCTCCTGTTGATATTATTGTGGCTATCGATGTGGCTTCTTTTGTTTCAATGCAGCAGGATCTTGTTGATCATCCATCTCTAGAGGTTTCTATTTAGTCTTCACCTACTTTGACTTCTTCATTAGTTGAGGTCACACCTACTTCTGTGGAGGAATCTTGGGCTACACCTACTTCACCTTTAGAGATTGCATTCATTTGACCTCTTCCCTCTCACTTCCTTTAGGAGATGTGGTTTCTTCAGTCTTATTGGAGCTACTTCATTCTGGGGGGAATTTGTGGTCTCTTTCTTCCTCTCTTATGGGGGGATTCATTTATGTATCTTTGTGACGGATGGTGTCCTTGGTTGGTCTTATGGAGTCTTCCATCTTTCATCACTTAGTTAGCTTGCATTCTATTTTGGGGAGGAGTTTTGTTACCATGTGGTTTTTCTCCTTTACCCCATTTGATTTAGTTTGCATTGCATTTGTAAATGAGTGCCTAATCAGGCCTTGTTGTCGGGACTCATCTTTGCATAATAATTTGCTTCTCCCTAAGTTGCACTTATGGGGGGATGTTGGTGTAATTAATTATTTAATTACACTCTAGCATAAATTTATTTAGGCATATTTTATTTCCTATGTTAATTCTTATCCTTATCTTGTTGAGCTGTCTTTTTGCTCAAGATAAGATTAGGGTTGTTTTTTCTTACTTTATTGAATGATTTCCTTTTTGAAGGCTTTTGTATTATTTGTAAAACAATTACTTTCAATAATCATTATTCTGGTTTTTTCTTGCAAAAATTTTCTCTGAGGGTTTACAGAACATCTCTTCCTTTTTGTTCTGAATATTTGTTGCATGTGATAGGTGATTGCTTGCAGGTGATTCTTGGGGATTGTGAAGTTGGTTTTTCAACTTCTACAGCACATTCTCAATTTTCTTCAAACCACTTTGCGGACATCTCACACACTCTCCATCCATTTTCTACTTCAAAAGGTCTCATATGTATATATAAGTATGTTTCATACATCAATTAGGTCAACCTAATTAGATGTAAACAAACCAATCAAAAAAATACCTCTTGTCAGTACCATATAAGATTTAAAACATCTTTTTATCCATGTGGTGCATCATTTCAAGTCGGTTGAGATCTGTAAGGGATCCAACTAACATATACAAAGTATAATTATTCTTCTTAATAAATTTCATATATTAGATCATCCAAGAATAGGACCTACACACAAAAACTCCAAATCAACACACACACTTCTCAAAGTAAACATCTTCCAAATCCGATATTACTTCAGTTTCTCATCGCATTAACATCAGATAGGCTACCATTAGAACTACAACATCAGAATGTTCTTCTTAAGCAAATGCAGAGTCTTCCACACCAATATACTAAACATAGAAGTAGTTGTAGTGTACAGAGTTGAACTATGTCATTGATAAATTTTTGTACACAACACAAAAATTCTCAAGATCTTGGATATAGTTGTGTGAATGAATCATAATAATAAGATTAAGAGAGTAGAGTCATATCTCTTCTTGCAGTGAATTCTAGACTCAAAAACCAATGCATTGGATCATCAGTAAAGAACACTCCCAGTGTAGATCAGCTTTTGGTATACCAAATATGCTTCCCACAATGTTGACATTGATGACAACACTGGAACAACCAAATCAACCCATATACACTATTCTCATGTTGCTAGGCTCCCATATTTCCAACAATCTCCCCCTTTGGCATTGATGGCAACATGCATATCAAAAACACTTTTAAAGCAATTGAATACTCCCTCTTTCAAGGTCAATGCTCCTTCTTACAAAATTGTTCTTGAAAAAAATGTTTTTCCTCTTACTATCTATCTCTCCCCCTTTAACATCAATGGAAAAGGTCATGTAGGGGTCTAGTATATTTTCTTGAATATGTGTATGCATGAAAAATTGACCAAAAATTATATGAAAAATATTAACCTGAAGAGGAAGATCCTTTGAGGTTCTTAAGGGTATCTTCCCATGTATATTTTCCTTCTTCCCATGATCCTTTTGCATTTGCAAGAGTCTTGTATAGTAATTCAAGCTTAATCAAAGACTCTATACCTTCTTCCATAGTGTTGGGACTAAGATTTATTTATGATAGATTACTAACACTATCAAGTGCACTAGATACAGGAATATGCCTGAGTTTTACTAAATCTCTAAGTGCCACAAATTGCTTAATCACTTATGTTCTTTGATTCTGTAGGGAAAAAAATTGTCCTATAGTTGCACAATGTAGGACCATCTTTGACGGTCCTTGTCATCTACCAAGCTATACACATCTACTTGAGTACACAATCGAATTTCATTCTTTCTTATTTCTTCTCTTGCATTGAATGTCCTATTGGACCAATTCAAGCAGAAAGATACTAACTCTTGAGCTTCTTTCTCACAATCCCAAATGACCTTTAATTCCTTCACAACTTTGTGATGTGCATCTACACATTTATTCTTGATGTCTTCAAGATTTTCTTTTGCGGACCTATTTCCTATTTGTACTTCCAGTCCGGAGATGTATTTTTTCAGAGAGTTAGTCATACTCGTGAGATTTTCCATAATGGATATAGATGAACTAAAATTGGCACTAGGAATCACTTCCTTTAACTCTTTTAATGATTCTTGAATGTTTGTGATTTCATACTCATGTTGAGCTCTCTCAAATTCACTTTCTTCTGGTTCTCTGATTTCTTGCTTGATAATAATACATTTTCTCTTCTTTTTAGTTCTTGTTGCACTACCAGAGGCTTCAGTCATAGACTTCTTCTACATCTATCCTGTTATGGTTCTTGGGGTTCTCTAAAAGCAGTTTTGCATAATGACATTTTTTTTCCTCAGTTACTTCATAATCCAATTTAGTAATCTACACAAGTCTAGATTCAACTACTTCCATATAATATAAATTTGTAGAGACTAGGAAATTGATGTTTTTGAAGTATTTTTCAACCATATTTTTTGGAATTCTTGTTCTTTTATTCATTCTCATCTGAAATGTTCCAAAGAATGTTGCAAGATCAGTTTCTTGAGCATCCGAACCACCAATATTTGTCATGAAATTCCTAATATGGTGTTCTATTGGTTCTATGTTTGTCCATTCTACCCTTCCAATTACCAGTAACTCTTTCATGAAGTAAAAGAGTAATAAAATCATCGTACCAGAATGTACTTTTCTTATTCTTTTTATATCTTTCAAATTCTTCAATAAATGCAATCAAAGTAGTTCACAAAGATCATAATCCATACCATTCCTAACCATATCAAATGCAATGTATGCGGCAATAGTAGAAACTATGTAGTCATTACTTGGTGAGAAAAATTTATGTTAAGAAAATCATTGCAACATACAGAATGATTGAAACTTCAATTGTACTTAAAATGAGTTCTTTTCCTTTAAGGGTTGCACCAGTCATCTCTATTATCTCTTGATCATTGACAATCTTCCATCTCGGAACTGGTCTGGAGAAACACAAGCCCACCACATCTCTTATAGCTTCTTTGGTTATCAGGTGTGTTTCATCAATCGAAATATATTCACCATGAATCCTACTTAATTCCATTTGTATGTACTTCTTGTTGAATTCAAACAACAGGAATTTTTTTTGTACATCCAGTTTCTTTTCAACTAGAATTTTATATGCATCATAATTTTCTTCCAATTCATTCTTCCACAAAATAATTAATCAAATCGGTAACATTTCCTCAAATTTTCCATAAATATATGCATAAATTTCTTCAGTAGGCAATACTCTAAGAGGAATGATAGAAAATACACCCACCGATTCTTTCAACAAATTTTTCAGAGAATACTTCCTTAATTTGATTTACAATTTTTCCAAAACATCCACTACCTTTGACCTATCCATTGCATAAAATTGAAAATTCTACAAGAGAATTGTTTAAGAAGAATACCTCTATAATTCTCTCAATGAAAATTTGATGCAGGATCATCCTTGGTTCTTGGCAATCTTGCATCAACCAAAAATATTTTCCTTTCAGTTTTTTCCTTGTTTTGTTGTTTCTCAGTTCATGTTGGTGGATTCATCATCTTTTCTCACTAGACCCTATGGACCTCTACGTACATCATGGACATCTTCATTTTTCATTATTCCAAGATTTGAGCGAGGTTGGATCATTTTCTGGAAAGTTATCGATTTTGAATTTCATGACAGTTTCTTGAACTAGCATTGGAATAGTTTTCAAGCCTAACGGCTAATCTGATCATTTGTGGATTATTCCCGTGACTTGCAAATCTTAACGGTGCGATTTTAAAAGTTCCTTGGAGTGTCCCTGACCTTCATTATAGGTCCACACTTCATCTTATGCACCTGTTGATGGAGTAATTCAAATTTGAGTCCAACTTGTTCATGCACCTATTATATTTTCTTTCATTGGAAAATGTGATGATCTTTAGCTGACGTAGATGTTTCCAGAACCATGGATATAGTATAAAGCTTGTAATCAATCATTAGAATAAGTAGTTGAGATAGTGAGAATTGAGTTAGTAGTTGATAGATTGTATTTGTAAGAATTCACTTGCACATAGGAGCGTATTGAAATGTTTTATTTGAGTATGTATAATGAGGCCTGTGAGCCAAATCTGTAAGTCAGATGATGTCAGCCAAATGTGACTAAGATTTCTATTAATGAGAATGTGTTAATCTGCATTTTCCTCCATATTTTGTATTGCTTTCATTGTGTTACTCTTGTTGCACGGTTTGGATTGTTCTCTCTGAGGACCCTCCTACCATGGTTGCACCAGATTGGTATTAGAGCGAGCTTTGATCTGTGCGAGGTCGACATAATTTGTCAAGTCCTATAAAAGATTTGTTGTGGGGTGGTGGATTGAAGATCTGACCTACAAATACAGAGGACTGTTGTAAATATGGTTGGATGAAGAAATGTTAGAGGAAATGGAGTACGTGGAAATGTAGACCGAGCCATAATGGAGATGCTAAGAGGAATTGCTACCAGATTAGATGCAATTGAAACAGCCCAAAGAGGAGGTCGACCAGTTGATGATGTGAGTGATGAAGAGGTAGAAGTTCAGGAAGAAGGAGGGAGAGAAGAGCAACCTAGCCTAGATCAAGGAGAAGAGAGGTTCATAAGAGCTTTAACTAGAGCAAATACGAATCCACATTTCAATCCACCGAATTATACTAGTAAGTTGGATTTAGAAGAATTGCTTGATTGGATAACAAAGATGGAAAAATATTTTGAGTTTGAAGGTACCACTAAAGATAAGAAGGTGAAATTTTCTTGTACAAAGTTGAGAGGACATGCATCCCTTTGGTGGGAAAATTTGCAGACAGATAGGCAAAGAAGAGGGAAACAGAGGATAAAATCTTGGGATCGAATGGTGAATAAGTTGAAGACAAAGTTTATGCCAATAGACTATCAGATTAGTTTGTTCTGAAGGTTGTAAAATTTGAAGTAGAAAGATTCAAGTGTGACAGAGTATACTAAGGAATTCTATAAGTTGAATATCATATTTGGACATTCAGAGGAGGAAATTGAGCAAGTAGCCAGATATGTGAATGGTTTAAGGTCATCTATACAAGATGAAATTAGTTTGATCAAGTTGCAAAGTATGGAAGAGGCATATCAGTGTGCCCTAAAAGTAGAAGATAAGTTGAATAAGAGACATGAGCAGAGACAGAGAGGAAGAGGTGGAAGATTTCAAAGAGGAAGAACTTTTGCTGGAGGAGGAAGAGGATATTTTCCAGATCAGAACAAGGATAAGGAGATTAGTAAGAATGATAATGCATATCAGAAAAGTGATGGTAACTCATACAGAAGAGGAGGATATGGTGGTTATTGAAATGAGGGATATAGAAGAGATGATAGAGGACAAGAGAAAAGGGTATTCAGAGGAACTTGTTATAAATGTGGAGGAGGACATAGAGAATTTGAATGCAATCAGAGAGAGACAAGCTGAAAGACTGAAAACAATAGAAGAACCGCCTTTGTTGAGGAAGATCATGTTGGATCATCTAATAAACCAAAAGAAGGAGAAGTGTTGGTAAACAGACAAGTACTGTGTTAGATCAGTTGGAGCAGGAACCGTTATAGAGGAAGAATTTGTTCTGGACAAGATGCAAGGTAGCTGGTAAATGTTGCAAGGTGATAGTTGACAGTGGAAGTTCTGAGAACCTAGTTTCTAAAGAGATGGTGACTAAGTTGAAGTTGGAAAGATTGAAGCACCCAAAACCCTATCAGATAGCATGGATACAATATGAGCATAAGATTTTGGTAAGTGAACAATGTTTGGTGAAATTGAAAATGGGAAATTACCATGATGAAGTTTTGTGTGATATCATGCCTATGGATATATGTAATATTTTGTTGGGAAGGCCTTAGTAGTATGATATACAGGCTATTCATGATGGAAAGAAGAATATATACACCATTGTTGCTAATGGGATGAAGCAGATTTTGTTGCCATTGGAAGATGTTCCTACAGTTGAGGTTTATACGAATGCTAAGGTTTGTCTGGTTGATGGAAGAAGTTCCTTGATGGGTTGAGACATGAGAATGTGTTATGACTTAGTTCCTAAGAAGGCTGAAGACTTGAAGCATGTGGAAGAACAACCAAAAGAGATAAAGGAGTTGCTGACAGAATATGAGGAGATCATTTTAGATAATGTACCTGATGGATTACCACCTGTGAGGAGTATTATTCATTGCATGGATCTAATTCCAAGAGCTATTTTTCCTAATAAAGCAGCACACTAGATTACACCTATAGAGAATGAAGAGTTGAATAGACAAGTACGAGAATTGTTGAGAAAGGGTTTTATTAGAGAGAGCTTAAGTCCTTGTGCAATACCTGTTGTGTTGGAACCTAAGAAGGATGGAGAATGGAGAATGTGTACATATTCAAGATCCATAAATAAGATCATGGTGAAGTATAGATTCCCTTTACCCTGAATGGATGACATTATGGATTGCTTGAGTGGAGCCAGATAATTTACAAAGATAGATTTGAAGAGTGGATATCATCATATTAGATTCAGTGAAGGAGATGAGTGGAAGATGACATTTAAGACAAATGAAGGATTGTATGAATGGTTGGTGATGCCTTTTGGATTGACAAATGCACCAAGTACTTTCATGAGATTGATGAACGAGGTATTGAAGAAATTCTTGGGTAAGTTTTTGATTGTGTACTTGGATGACATCTTGATTTTTAGGAGTAGAGAAGAACATTTGTTGCACATAAGACAAGTTTTTCAAAGGTTGAGAGAGGAGCAGTTGTTGATAAACATTAAGAAATGTAGTTTCATGAAGGAGGAATTGGTATATCTAGGATTTGTGATATATGTGGAAGGATTAAAGATGGATCTTGAGAAGGTTAGAGTAATAGTTGAGTGGCCTACACTTGAAATTATTGGAGAGGTAAGATCATTTCATGGATTGACTAGTTTCTACCGAAAGTTCATTAGGAATTTTAGTTCTATTTACAGTCTTATGATAGAAATGATGAGAGGAGATAGAAAAGATTTTAGATGGACATCTAGAGCATATCGAAGTTTTGAATTGTTGAAGCAGAAGGTGACTAAGTATCCTATGTTGGATTTATCAGATTTCACTAAGGTATTTCAAGTAGACTATGATGCAAGTGGAAATGCAATTGGAGTAGTGTTGAGTCAAGAAGGGAGACTTGTAGCTTATTTCAGTGAGAAATTGAATGATGCTAGAAGAAGATATTCAGTGTATGATCAAGAATTTTATGCCATAGTTCAAGCCTTGAAGAAGTGGAGACATTATTTGTTACCTAAGGAGTTTCTTCTATATATAGATCATAAGGCATTGCAATATTTGAATAGTTAGGGTAAGTTGAATCAAAGACACATGAGATGGGTGGAATTCTTGCAGAGCTATACTTTTTTTGTGAAGCATAGGAGTGGAAAGTCAAATAGAGTTGTTGATGCATTGAGTAGGAGAAGGAATTTGCTAACAGAGATGAGAATGGAGGTATTAGGCTTTAATGAGTTGAAGAACTTGTATGAGGAAGACCCGGATTTTGCAGAACCATGGAGAGATTGTAAGGAACTAGTTTTGGAGGATAGAAGCCAATGGTTGGATTATTTCATCCATGAGGATATGTTGTTCATAGGTAATTAGTTGTGTATACCCTAGAGTTCAATGAGGGAAAACTTGGTGAAAGAAAAGCATAGTGGAGGATTTTCAGGACACTTTGGAATTGATAAGATAGTAGCAATGGTGAGTGAGAATTATTTTTGGTTGCAGATTCATAAGCATGTTAGGAGATTTGTAAAAAGTTGTAGATTTTTTCAAGTTGCAAAAGGGAGTAGTCAGAATGTTGGATTGTATAAGCCTTTGATAGTTCTAGAAAGACCTTGGGAGGATATCAGCATGGATTTCATACTTGGATTGTCGAAGACACAAAGAGCTAATGATTCTATATTTGTGGTGGTAGATAGATTTTCTAAGATGGCACATTTCATACCTTGTAGGAAGACAATAGATGCAGTGCATGTAGCAGACTTATTTTTCAGGGAAGTGGTTAGATTGCATGGATTACCTAGGACCATTGTTTCAGAAAAAGATGTAAAGTTTGTTGGTTACTTTTGGAGGACACTTTGGAAGAATTTGAAGACATATTTGAAGTTCAGCTCTACGTTTCATCCATAGACTGATGGATGGAAAGAAGTAGTGAACGTGAGCTTGGGGAATTTGCTGAGATGTTTGGTTGGAGAGAATACCAGAAGTTGGGATTTAGTCCTAGCACAAGCAGAGTTTGCATACAATAATTCAGTGAACAGGAGTATAGAAAAGATACCTTTTGAGATTGTTACAAGAATTCATCCTAGACGTATATCAGAGTTAATAGACATTAGTATGGAAGATAAAAGGAGTGCAGAAGTAGAGGAATTTTTAGAAAACATGAAGAAAGTACATACTCAAGTGAAACAACAATTGGAAGATATGAACCAGAGGTATAAGGAGAAGGAAAATGAGAAGAGGAGACATAAGGAGTTCAAAATTGGAGATGAAGTGATGGTATATTTTAGGAAGTAAATATTTCCAGTTGGGACATACAACAAGTTGAATATTAGGAAGCTTGGACCTTGTAGGATCTTGAATAAGTTTGATTCAGGAAATGCATACGAAGTGGAGTTACCAGATGGTATGGTTATATTTCCTATATTCAACATTGCAGACCTACATCAGTATTATGAAGTAGAATTTAGTGAGGATAGTACAGTGGAATTGGAGAATCAGTTTCATAAACAACAATCAGATGATATTGAGGAGATTCCGGATATCAAAGATGGGAGGAAGACTCATGGAAGACAGTACAAAGAATATCTTGTGAAGTGGAAAATTAGACTAGTGGAGGACTCTTCATGGATTTCTCAGGCTAAGGTAGACCGTCTTGGTTTTCCTTTGGCCCCTACTAAGTGAGAGACTCACTTTTCATTAACCCTGAATGTCTGATGCAGGAGCATCCTTGGTTCTTGGAAATCTTGCATCAACCAAAAATATTTTTCTTTCAGTTTTGTCCTTGTTTTGTTGTTTCTCAGTTCATGTTGGTGGATTCATCATCTTTTCTCACTAGACCATGTGGATCTCTACGTACATCATGGACATGTTCATTTTTCCTTATTCCAAGATTTGAGTGAGGTTGGATCATTTTCTAGAAAGTTATCAATTTTGGATTTCATGACAGTTTCTTGAACCAGCACTAGAATAGTTTTCAAGCCTAACGGCTAATCTGATTGTTCGTGGATCATTCATGTGACTTGTGGATCTTAACAGTGTGATTTTAAATATTCCTTGAAGTGTCCTCGACCTTCATTATAGGTTCACACTTCATCTTATTCACCCATTGATGGAGTAATTCAAATTTGAGGCTGACTTTTTCATGCGCCTGTTATATTTTCTTTCATTGGAAAATGTGATGATCTTTGACCGACGTGGATGTTCTAGAACCAAAAATATAGTATAAATCTTGTAATCGATCATTAGAATAAGTAGCTGAGATAGTGAGAATTGAGTTAGTAGTTGATAGATTGTATTTGTAAGAATTCACTCGCACATAGGAGCATATTGGAATGTTCTATTTGAGCATGTATAATGAGGCCTATGAGCCAAATCTGTAAGTCAGATGTTGTTGGCTGAATGTAACTAAGATTTCTATTAATGAGAATGTATTAATCTGCATTTTCCTCCATATTTTGTATTGCTTTCATTGTGTTACTCTTGTTGTACAATCTGGATTGTTCTCTCTGAGGACCCTCCTACCGTGGTTGCACCAAGAATTGTGTTTGATGTTCACTTCCAGAGCACACCTTGAGTCCACCTTCTTTTCTTCATTTTCCTTTTTCCTTCCCACCAAAACCAAATCCTGAAACTCTATTGTATGGAATTTCTCTAGTTTCTTCAAGCTTCCTCTGCATGCTTTTCCTTCTTCACAAATGTCTTTTGTTGAGTGTGTCTTCCTTAACATTTTTGAATTTATTTCTTTCATCCCAAATTATTCTCAATAAATGCTTCAAACTATAGGTAGATCACCTCAAAATTCGTGTACACTTCCATCCTTTCAAATTTTGTGAACTTCATTCTTCACACGTGTGTGAAAATTCATTTTGCATGAAATCTTAAATGCACTTCTATCATGACATGACATCATATATCGATGAGGGGTTTATTAAATATTCTAATTATTGCTCCCCATTAGTCACTTTTTGGATTAATTTTTGATGAGAGTATCTGCACCGAAGTATGGTATAGAAATTAATGCTTCTAATTCTACTTATTTTCTAGATTCACCTCCCTTCTCTAGATCCTTTCTATTTCCTTTTTAACTTTTGCTAGATCAAACTTAATGACTGGTTCATGTCTCTTTTCCAAATTCATATTTCTCATATTTTTGCTTCTACAATCTCTGGAAAAATGTTCCTAATTGTTGTAGTCATAGCAAACATTCTTCCATCCATATTTTCCTTTATTAAATTTATTTTCACACTTATTATCCTTGTGTCCAAATAAGTTGCATTAAAAATAGTAGCCATTAAATGAATAAAATTCCTTGTTCAGCTTCTAACTTTTTCATTCCATAACCATATGTCCAATCTTTTTGCATTCAAAACATTGACTAGAGAATGACAAAGTATCATTCATTCTACTTTTGCAATTTGTTTCCCTATGTCTAAATCTATTGAAGGAATAACATGCATGATTGAAAGATAAGTACCTTTGATCATTAGGTTTTCTGATAGGAGTCCTTCTAGTATTGCTTCTTAGATCCTTGAATTGTTCACCATTGTGTTGATTCACCTTTGAACGTTGTCCTTCTTCAAACCCTAAACCACTTTTATCTATAATAGGTCTCTAAAAGTTAATCAATCCATCAAGCATTGCAATGCTTGCCTTGATTTTATCCTCAAATCATTTTTCCTCTTCTAGATTTGATTTTAGAATCACCACTTATTGGTCAAGCTTTGTACATTCATCCATATTCCTTTGAATTTCAACTTTCTAACAGTCTTCAATTTTTCTCTTCTCTTCCAATTGTACAAGTAGCCTGGTGATATCATCATATACCTTCTTTAATTGACTACTGACTTCACATTAATTTTATTTTAACTTCTTAATGTACTCATCTTCTTCTTTTATCTTAACCTTCAAATCTTCATTTTCTTTTGTATTCTTAGTAGATATATCTTCCAAAGGAATAAGAAATATTTTATCTTCCATGTATTCAAATTTTTGGACCTTCCCCAAGCTATTAGACTTCTTCAAATGAACCAAGCTCTAATACCAATTGATTATCTGGAATACTGAGAGAGGGGTGAATCAATATTCCATAAAACTATTCAGCTGTAAACCACTAAATTATTAGAGCACATATAACTACAAATAAAATTGAAGACATTGAAATGAACATGACACCACAAAACACATCAACACTAGATTTTTATGTGGAAAACCAAAAATGGGAAAACCACGGTGAGGATTTTCTCACAATATAATATATTTGAATACATAATATTACAAAGCTCACTTCCAAGACTCATTGTCCTTAAAAAGGATCACAACCAGAATAAAAAATGAAATGGCTAACTACCAAGATACAAAAAGATATAGCTCACTACCAGAAGTATGAACTGATGGAATGTACCTTAAATGTGTTGATTTCAATTCCAATGAGGCTCTGAATGTGAAGTACTACTCTACTTAGCAGTCACATAACAATTATGCTCTGATCCTTGACCTTTCTCACAATATATTATTCACATTTGATAAATCATTTAAGCTCGCACATTCTCAATCTTCTTCACACCACTTCAAGCACATCTCACACACTCTCCATCCATTTTCTACTTCAAAATTTCTCACATATATATATATACAAGTTTGTTTCATACATTAATTAGGTCAACCTAATTAGATGTAAACAAACTGATCAAAAAATAGCTCTTGTCGGAACCATATAAGATTTAAAACATATTTTTATCCATGTGGTGAATCATTTCAAGTCAGCTAAGATCTGTAAGGGATCCAACTAACTTCCATAAAGTATAATTAATCTTCTTAATACATGCCATATATTAGGTCGATCAAGAATAGGACCTAAACACAACCAAATCAACACACACTTCTCAAAGTAACATATTCCAAATATGATATTACTTTAGTTTCTCATCACATAGGCTACCATTAGAACCATAGCATAAGAATGTTCTTCTTAAGAAAATACAGAGTCTCCCACACTGATATACTGAACATTGAAACAATTGTAGTGTACAAAGTTAAACTCTGTCATTGATAACTTTCTATACATAGCACAAAACTTCTCAAGATCTTGGATATAGCTGTGAGAATGAGTCTTAATAAAAATATTAAGAGAGTAGAGTCACATCTCTTCTTGCAGTGAATTCCATACTCAAAAATCAACACACTGGATCATTAGTAAAGAACACTTCTGATAATACCAAATATGTTTCCCACAATGTTGACATCAATGACAACACTAGAACAGCCAAATCAACCCATATACACTTCATGCTCATGTTTCTAGGCTCCCATATTTCCAATAGAGTGTTCTATGAGTCTTTCCTCAATAAGTTCATCATCACTATCCTCTTCTTCTATGGTGTAAGTTTGAGACTCATGAGGTCGATTTTGTTTAGCAATTCCTTCTTGATGCCTAAAAAGTATTTTTGCCTCACTAGGGGGTTGATCTTGGTTTGCTTTAAACATGGGTTCTTTTTGAGGAGTTGTAGGGTCACTTCGTTTATACCCCCATGGGTAAGTTTCCTCATTGGTAGTGTTGTTGGTTTTCGATGCACTTGAGCTACCCTTTTTGGCTTCCATCTTTTTTTGTGTTGAGATATTGTGGTTGTCATAAATAATTCCAAGACCTTAGGAAATTTGGTGATCACTAACTATGAAATGGAATCATGCTTTTTTTTAGTATTTTTTGTTTTAAAAGGTTTTTTGTGAGCCAAGATATTCTATTACCATGCAAGAGGTGGTAATACTGGCCTTCCGGCCACAAGATCAACTTTTCATTCTTTTTTGTCTAGGATATTATTTGTATTTCTCCATTGAGTGGGTGTTTTCTTTTTATCATATACAAAACTTCTTAAGCTACTAATAATGTCCAATTTTTCACCTTTGACTCATGTAAGATTTGGGTGTATGATAGGTGCAGTAAGATTTGGTTGTTGAACTAGAGTAATAGGATGCCAAATGGTCATAAAGTGCAAGCTTTTTCTTTTGATCTTTTTTATATTCTAAAGGAATAATGAATGATGATAATGTAAAAGAAAACCTTTTGCACAAAGGTGTTGGTGTTTTGCTATGGTTTTTTGTGATACTCAAGACTCTAAATTTTGAGTGATGTTTGGATGTTTTGGAGATGATGCTATTTTGGGATTCAAAGTGTAGAAAACTTGGACCGATATGTTACTCTATTTTTCTAGATGATATGTTTGAGGATCTACTTGGACTAGCCTTGAGGTACAAGCAAATTTTAATATCTTAGAAATCAAGAGCAAAGGAATAACCCAAGTTGTGTTTTGATTTTGAATCCTAAAACTAGGTTGAGGTGTTTGATGGAATGATGTAGATATGATGTTTTTTGGAATGTCTAACTATTTTGTTCTAGAAAAGATAAAAGATTAACCATTTTTGGACCAGTGTCTAATTTGCACTAGAAAATTGTTGAAAATGAAGGTAATATTGTAGATTAAAACTTTAAAACTATGAGACTGTAGATCTAATTAAGTGTTCTTTGTCACAATTCTTTGTGTATGATTAATTTGTTTAGATGAATTTTACCAATTGTAGAAAGAGACAAAATATTGTAGAAGAATGAGATAAGGAGATAGAAGTGACACAACATATATGTGGAGAAACCCTTTTAGGAAAAAACTCCACCAAAATCACTAGTGCTTGTATTATTTAACCTTAGAACAAGATTACAATAATACTGTATCAATCATTGATTGATATGTTTCCTTGCCTTCAACAATCCTTCTTCACAACCTACAATAAACTCTCATGGAACTCTCATCCACTTGCTGCAATTAATAAACAATAATATGAGCATGTAAACTCATAAGAGTTATACAATACAAGAGTATAAGCTCCTCATAAAAATCTATGCCTAGATTGGGCAAGTAGAGTTCCACAATGTAATCTAAAGTCAAACTAAAGTCTTCCTCAATTTAGGCACCCCAAACCGAAGACATAACTAAACTTTGGTCAAGAAGATATCATGCAAACTTCACCTCAAATTTGGAAACCAAGACTGGGCCCACTTGACTGAGCCTTGTAAATATCTTCTCATGCAAAATATGTTAACTTAAAGATACCAACTTGGGCGCCCAAGGTGGTCCCAAGTCAATCTTAGTTAACTGAAACATATCTCTCCACCAATTCATGCAAACATTATGCATGATTGATCATCCCCACTTAACTGAAAGTATCCACCTATTATCTATCATGCAACTAAAGTCATTAGTCAAGGAACTCAAGTCAACTCAAGTCAACTAGCATTCAACTCAAAATAACTACATGCAACTGAAGATAACTGAACTATAATTGAACTGAACTGAACTGATACTGAAGTGATACTAAACTGATAGTGCCACTCCACTCATGTAAATATCAATCCTCCAAATAGTCAATTGAAGCAAGGTGGATTCCACTTTCCATGTGGATGCCCCATGTGCTCCTATCTTGTAGGATCTCTTCTTGGACGTCCCCACATGTTCTTATCATTTAGGAATAATCACAAATCTTAATTTACATGTTCATTTCATTCAAATTTAATCTCTTTCTAATCCTAGTGTTGGGGAACACTTTCCAAGGACTTAGGAGATACATGAATTATGTTTAGGATTGCAATTAAATGGCATCCTATTCCCAACAAAATAAGGCAATCACGACAATATTTTAGGTCAATAGCGACTAGGTTTTTTGGCAATAGCGGTCAAGTTTAGCAAAAGTGACTCTATTTGGTCAATGCTTGTCAAAAAACTAGAGGCAGCAATAGTGATAATCCTAAGAAAAAGCAAGCAAGTTCCAATCAACAACGGTAGTTTTCAGGTCAATAGCGGTAATGTTTTCAACAGGGACTCTATTTAACTCAAAAGTGTGCCTATTTCTCAAAAGTGACCTTTTGTCAATGACTATCATAAATAGAAACAAAAAAAGTGACTGTACTGAGCAATAGCGTGCAATTTTTAGGTCAATAGCGGTATTTTTTCAAGTCAATAGTGACTTTGCTCAAGTTTGTTTTCTAGTTTTTTTGTTTTGACAACAATTTTGACAATTTTGTGATTTTGATGTCTTGGTTTTTCTAATTTTTTGATATTTTTGGAAAGTGATACAACACAACATAACAATCAAAACAATTTGACTCTAAATGTCTATGGTTTAAGCAAATTTCTTTCCACAAAATTTCAAGGTTTTTGAAAGTCGAGATACTAAAACCATAGTTCCCAATGTTGACTTTGATCTAAATGTGACTTGAAATGTAAACCTAATTATTTGGAAACCTTTAGAGATATTTGTTTAAGATATCTTTTAAAGGAGTGTGAATATAGGGCTCTTTTCAAAGGTATTCACACTAAGTCCAAAGGGTTTGAAATTTTGATACCCAAGTTCAATGTTTGTTTTGTTGTGTTCTTTTTAAATCAAGCAAAGTGTTTGATGTCCAAAGTGACAAAGAATTTTGGCAAGTTCATGAAGACAATCATTACAACCTAGAGGTAGGCACATTCTTTTAGGTGGGCTTACCTTATGCCCCAAAAGGATGATTTTGCATGCAACTTATGGAGAGTGTTTTAACTCAACCATAAATTAGACTTGGTAAGTAACTTCTCGAAAGTAAATTTCGATGCACCACTTTCAAAGAATGTTTTGGATAAAAAGTGTGGCCTCTACTACAATGGTTCTTAGTCACTACTTAAGGGATCCAACACTTGCCTAGCACCCAGCAAGCTACTAAAAGATCTAACCACTCTACTAGGGGCTCTATATACCTAAAGGTACCTCCCCATTCTGAATGGCATTGATGACCAAGTAATCATCTATTTGGTTTTTGGAATTTAGCCGCAACCTGATTTATATAGTGACTTGATGAAAAAATTGCTTTTAGTTGCCTTGAGTTCTCTAGCGTGGGATGTATCTCAAAGATAGGCCCTCTAAAGGTGATGCTTGGAATGAAACAAATGTTAAACTCAAAGTTCTTTTTTTCACCCAAGATCATCTTAAAATGTGATGAGAGAGGATAGACACTTATTTTCCAAACACAGAAAAAACAACATACAATTCATTGCAATTTGTTCTTTTTAAGCCCTAATGGACATCACCCAAAAATTGAAGTGTGTATAGCAGTTCACTTTTTCTATGCACCAAATTTAAAGTGTTTGAGATTTCAAGTGAGTATATAGCACTGTGCAAATAAAAAATTGATTTGTTCAATTTTAAGCACCAATTTTTGAGTTATTTCTAATGGCCTTGTCTTAATGTGGTTAACAAAATAGAAAATGTTTGTTTGTCAACATAATGAAATGCGTTGGTCGTTCCATTTTATAAAAACCAAATTGAAATGTTTCCTAAACTAAGAAAGCTTTTAAAATTTTAGTTTTAAAACACCAAATTTGAAATGTGCAAGTTATGGGTTCAATTTTACAACACCAAATAGAAATGTTTTCTAAACTAAGAAAGCTTTAAAAGTTCAATTTTAAAACACCAAATTGAAGTGTGCAAATTGTGGGTTCAATTTTACAACACCAAATTGAAGTGTTTTTTCCTAAATTATAAAGCTTTGAAATAATTGGGCTTGGACCATTTGCCTTCTCTATAATCAAAGTGTTAGTTTCATTTTCATAAATGATAGTGTCATATTCCTACAAATGTTGTGCAAGAGATGTTTAGAAATTTTCAAAACACACAAAACAATCACAAGTTAGCATTAGTTAAATATGTGAAATCAAAGAAAAACTTTGTAAATTGATAGATTCAAATAATACATCAAAAGTGACCCTATTCCCTGCAAAAGCAAGCAATATTTAGGTCAATAGTGCCACTTTTTAGATCAAAAGTGCCCTTGTAAATGTCAGTTCACAATATTTATGTTCAAATTCTACAAGATAAAAATTCAATAGCACACAAAATTAAGCCAATAGAACCACTTTTTAGATCAATAGAGCCCCTATTTAGGTCAATAGCGACCAAACAAAAGAGCAAGCGCATTCAGATTTGGAGCGAAAATGTTCCAGTTTTATCAAAAGTAATCAAGAACCTACAAATGCTTATTAAACTCAAAGAAATGTTAATTTCAAGGACTGAGGTCCCACCAGGCATGCCAAATGTCATAAGGGAGGAACAATGAATACAGAAAGCAATCATAAATGAATCAAACAAAAGCTTAATTCTAAACAAAATCAAGAATTCCTAAACCCATTAATCACGAAATGAACAATATAAACCTAATGAATTCAATGAACTAATTATTAGAAAATGAAGAAAAAACAATGAATTCAATAAACTATATTGTTACCCATTTCATGTCAAAGTATATTTGTATCGATGTTGAATGTCAAATTGTTGTAATCAATACAAAGCCTCCATTATGTGTTGCAAAAGCTTCAATGTGTGTGATGTTGAACTAGAACATGATGATAAATCATAACATGCTCAAGAGGTAATTGTGTGGCACTTTACTTATGTAAATTCTAGATGATTTGTGAGAATGATGCAGAGCTATGAGGATTCACAACACATCTCACAAACCTTCAACAATAATCCAAAACAATCTTTGTATAACACATGTTATTAAACATTGTATATCACATTGGAAACATAACTATGGCAGCCCACAATTTATTGCCATGAACAGTCATTAATAACTTCTACAAAATGAATAATTAAGCCAATCCCTCTGGTGATATTGAAGAAAACATAGTTATATACTCTTTCTCAAATACTTATGAAAATCCAACAGTGGAAATAAAAGTTATTATATTTTTCCCAAAACTGCAAACCCTAGGTAGGGTTCAGACCTGCCCTCACAAAAGTGTTCATAACTTATTCAATTCTTAATGAATTTTGATGAGAGTTGAATAAAATGAAAGTAGATTCACATGGAAAAAAAATCCAATTGTTTTTAGATCCAAAATATAGACTTTATATTCCGTACCATCACACTTCTTTAGACTACAAATTCTGCACAATATTGTTAGAATAGGCAGTCTCACCAAAATAATCATATCTTCCACAAAACTTAATAAAATTCAATGAGACAAAAAGAATTGGAAACTAGAAACATATATCTTTCCATCCATATATGATACTCCATTATTTGAGACATTACCATGCCGTACAAATCACAACTTCAATCTGGAAACAATGTGAAAATCAGAAAAATGCACAACATTTGAGGTTTCCATTCATCAATCTTCAAAAATGATGTCTCCAACCCCCAATTCGAGTTTTGGAGGGTTTATTTATACATTTTCAACCAAAACCAACTATTTGTAACCACCTTTTGATTAGTTTGTTCAAAAAACACCTTAATGACATTTCATCTACCTAATTTTGTAGTTTTGACAATTTTTATAATATATGAGAAATGAACAACATCCTAGGACCTATAACACCACAAAGGTGGTTGGGATTATTAAAATATCAAGACATCAAAATGGAACAAATGACTCAATATGGACTCATGGAGGCATGTGATCAAATAGGTGCTCCTGCACCAGAGAAGATAAAAGGTTGGTTTATAGATTTTATGTTTTGAGATGAACGATCAAGATTAAACAATGTTGAATCAAGATCAATGGTTAAAAGTTGTTGAGAGGAATTATATTTCTCAATTAGCTTATGTGATTGAATCAATTAAGGATGTTAATTGCACAATCAGAGGAAATAGATTTCCTAAGTTGTGGAATTGAGGAAATCAAGTTGAATTTTCAGTGGGATTGAAGAATAGATGAATCGGTTAGAAAATAGATGAATTAGTTAGGAAATAGATGAATCAGTTAGCCAATCAAAGTGAGCAATCGGTGGTCATAATTTTCCAAATCACAAAAAGGGGGTGAAGGTAATTAATTAATTGCATTAATTAACATTTAGAGTTTGAATGAGCAAGTCATGTTTGACTTTAACAACTAAAGTTATATTTGTTTTGTTGACCTCTTTGAATGATGTTTGAATAATTAATTTAATTATTTTATTTAGAAAGGGGGAAAGTGATTTAATTAAACTATTAATTGATAATAATTTAATTGATTTAGGGGAACGAGCTAAATTAGCGACATAATTAAATAATTGATGTTATTTAATTAATCATGAGGAATAAAGATAAGATAACTGATGAAATAGTGAATTAATTAAATAATTAAAGATTATTTAATTAATAGATGAAATTAAGGTTTTTGATGAAAATGATGTGAAATGCAGTGATATTAAATGATAATGATGTCAATGATGAAAAAATGTCATTTAGGATGTGTGATATGCGTTAGGTCATTTTTACATGTCTACAGAAGTATCTCAAGACTCTTGGCATCACTAATTATGTAGATTATAGAACTAAGATTGAACCTACTAATTCTTAATCAAACAAGTAGTGGGAAGAAATATGTGATAGATCTCTTGGATACATTTGCACATTTGTGTTCCTAGATCTACAATATCATATTGAAATTTTTAAAACATCTAAGGAGGTATGGGACAGCCTTGAAAAAGTATATGAGAATATTGAAAAAACTCAAGGGATATCAAATTGATAATAATAATATGATGAATTTTGATCCTAATGGTATTGGCCACATCTAGTACCATATATCTGAGGTTAAACAACTAGGAACACAACCAAAGAATTATGACTTGATAAAGATGATTTTCAATTAAATGTTTTTTTATTATACGTAAAACAGGTTTTGAAGGGACCCTAAAACCCTTTATAAAAAAAAAATGTTGTTTTAGAAAATAATAGAAAAACAAAGCAAGCAACCAAAAAGAATCCAAAAACCAGCAAAACACCAGCCAGAAAAAGGCACAAAAAACAACACGTGACTAGAGATTCTTCAAGATGTCTACCACTTCCAAGTGACTATCAATAATCCTTTGATGAAAATTCATAACTTCCACAACTTCTTCAGTAGGAATACCAACATTATCCTTCAACTTGGTTTTGTTGCAGGTTCTTGCAGAAGGACCCGTCTCACTCGCCTCTTTCTATTGGGCACCAATACCAACCATAATATCCTTCATAGCAATCATCCCCAACCATTTCCTATCTTTCTTATTCAACAAGCATAATCATTAAACTTCATTACACATAGTGTGCTTGCTCACCTCAAGAACCTTCTCCAACTTTTGATAGACATGGTCCAACTTTTCTTTGAGAGAAGCAATTTTGGGCTCGTAGGAATTTTTCATGTTCACCATCTCATCAACTATCATTTTTAGCATTTCAAGAAGCTGATTAACCTCAAGTTGGACCTTACTAACTTGATCCTAAATATTAGGGACCCGAGCTTAGTAGAAGGCTCATCAAAATTGTTAGTCATTACTCTAACCCTGACATTAGTAAAGTTCACTTCATGGAAGATCCATTTGAAAAGCTTATATAAGGTTAAGGAACCCTCCTTCACCATGCCCAGAAAATCAAACATATCTTCCCTCTTGATGTTGAAGCCATCCTCATCAACCACACACTCCTCTTGGGAGTCACTACTAGTAGTATCTTTATCTAGGGCCTCCTTCCCTTTTTGACGAAGAACAACATCACCTCTAGCCAAATTCTACTCCAAAATCTGATCCTCAGCACCCTACAAATTACCATCAACGGGCAATAGGTCGCTCACTTCTTTCTCCTGCACCTCTTTCCTCTTAGTTTTTTGAGGAAGGTTCCTCATCTTTGACCCCACATTTTTCATCAAATTAGAAATAGGGGAAACCCTTTTCTTGACCCTAACACCAGTATCCTCCTTGCTCATATTTCCCAAAACAACACCATTCAAATTCTTACCTCCCATCACCTTCATGGTTTTAGTCTTTTTATTGAAGCAACAATGGTCCTCCTCCTCCTCACCACCCATGTCATACTCATCAGCCCTAGAATAATTGTTCTTTTTTCTTCTCTTTCCCATAGAAGTAGCTAGAGATTTTGAATCAACATCCATGGACACCTCTGACCTAGGGGCATAATCTTCATCAAAGACATACTCAAAATCTTTCTTTTTCTTCCCACCATTAGAAACTTTGGGTTGATTTGAGACAATAAAAGAATTAACATACTCATAAATTAAAAGGATTAAACCTTCATGAAGAATGAGGTTCTTGGGGTTGGGTTTGTGATCTGTTATACCATGTTCCAAGGATAGCAACAAATAAAATGGAAAAGACACCTTCTTTTTGTGCCTAAAATGATTAAACAAAACAAAGTGATACCCTTAGAGAATAGAAAAGTGACTGTCGAGGGTGAAATATCTCATAATCTCCTATGCAACATCTCCCTATATAGCCTTGATTGAGGATTGATAATAACCCCCACATTTATCCTACTCCAACTTTCGCCTCTCATCATATTTGAAGAAGATATCTAGGGCCGCACTAGATTCATTTTTGTCTTTGTAGACTTTTCTACCATCAGTTCACAAGCCAGTGATTTCTGCAATGAGGTCCTCTCTAATGTTGAACTCCTTCCCACTAATTTGTAAAACATGATTCTGCCATCCTTCAAGAAGCCCCTAAGACATTTTTAAATCATGCCCGTGTAATTTCTCCATGTAAGGATTCATGCCCCCTACCTCCAACAATCTCCAAACCTTCTCATTATCTTTTGCAGTGTCACAAGAGATAGGCTCTATTCGATTTTGATCACCTCCTATCGTTTCAAGAGGTAGACACCCCAACTGGAAGAAAAACTTGCAGAGGATACAAAGAAACCTCAAGAAACTCTTAGCTTTCGAATTACCCACAATATATGTGGAAAAGAAAAGTTGACAGAGATAAATTATGAACTTTGAATGCCTACCATTCGAGCCTAAGGCCCATCAATAAACCGCATGGTCTTGCCTCTGAAATAATTACACCTTGGAAGGAAATACCACGTCAAGAGCATCTGATAAATCCCCATAATTATAGAAGCCCCCATCTCACCCCCTTTGTGAGTCATGATGAATTATTGAATGTGCTTCAAAGGGAAGGGGATCATGTTCTCCCCATTCCATATAATCCTTCACCCCATAGTTAGTAAAAAAATTAGCTAAACTATTTCCCTCTCTATACACATGGGAGATGAAACATTGGTTGAAAGAACCCAAGATAACTAAGGAATCAAGGATTAGGGATTTCTCCATTCATGAGGGGGAAGAAATCTTCTTAAGTTTATTAATAATGTTGAGGGAATCACCCTCAACCTAGACCTTGTCATAACCTCTAGATTGAGCCAGCTTTACATCAATTCAATTAAATGTTATCTAAGCTTGGTCTTTGATATTTTGTATTTGTTTATGGATTTCATATCCATCAACTTTCCATGGGAATTACATATTTTTTGCTTACTTTTGGTGCATTTTTTGAACTTCTAATTCAAGAAGTGAAGCTAATTCAAATGGGCCTCATCAAGTCTTCTAAGTCATGAGTATTAATGGTTAGTGGACCTATAGGAAAAATAATTAGGGAAACCTTAAAAATGTTAGGAAAATGTCTCTCAACCTTGCAAATATATAATATTTATTGTTGATAGGATGTAATTTATATATATATATTTCCTAGTTACACCGATAGGTGTATACATTGGGAGCATAAGAGTGAAATGTGAGTGTGTTAACAAAAAATTAAATGGTTGACATACATTAAATAATGGAATGTTATAAATCTAGACCATTCATATTAAGTTTTAAATCTGATGGTAGATATTTTGTTGGCTTATCTTTCCCTATAAGGTAATCCTATTTTATGAGGGTTTTGTACTACATTTGGAGATAGTGATGTATTTTGAGAGTCAGATAGTGGTTGCATTGTCTTTGGACCTCTGGTGGTGATACTCTTGTGAGAAGCTTGCACTACAAGTATATTGTAATCTTTGTGATTTATACATAATATATTGGGCGGCTTTTGGAGTGTTGGGTTTTTCTCCCGAAAGGGTTTTCCCCACATAAATCACTATGTTGAGGTATGGATGATATTTATATTTATTTTTGTTTAAGTTTTTGTAACTATTATAAAGATATGTAAAGTTTTGCATTATTCTCTCAAGATTGGTGTAGGAAGTTGGTATGCTACTTTAGCTTCCTTACAAGTGGTATTAGAGCTTGATCACCTTTGGTTTCAGTTGTGGGTTGTTCAATTTTTTGAACTAATCCTGATTTGAGTGGGAGCTTATGTAGAAGACACTTTGTGATCTTTTAGGAATTTTTAAATGGCAAGTTCATTAGGGAGAATAGAGGTGGATAATTTTTTTGGAAATAATTTTGAAATGTGGAAGTTGAAGATAGCGGATCTGATGATAGATCAAGATCTATGGGATGTTGTTGATGAGAAATTTTCAAGACTTGTAGATCCTACTTTGGCTACTCAATATGATGTTATGGACCGTAAATCCAAGGGTATAATCAGATTGTTCTTGGTAGACTGTTTTAATTAGTTTCCATGAAGAGACCTTTACATAGGAACTATGGAAGAAGCTTGGTGAGATGTATCAAGCCAAATCTTTAGTAAGAAATTCTTGAGGAAGTGATGCAAAGCAAGGGTAGAAACTAGACTATTGATACCATATTTCACAACAAGGGGTTCATGACCTTCTCAAAGTACACAAGAACTCACAGCAAGGTAGACTTCTTGATTTGTGGAAATCCCTTCAACAATCAAGGGTGGCAGACCTTTCAAGATTGTGGAGTAGTATGAAAACACCATAGAAAGCATGGGATGATTATATAAATGACATCACAAACCTTTCAAGGCTTTGGTAATCTCCAAATGCATGGGTTGACTTAAAGGTAGCAACATTCAATTGGACAGTCTATGTTTCATGTGCAAACAATGAATCAAACCTCAATCCATGAAGGAAGTATCAAAATCCAATGGTTGTTCCAGGGTTTCAATATCAAACTCATATCTATCATAACCTTCACCAAAGCCTTATAGATCTAATGGCGGAAACAAAAGTTATGCCATTTTTCCCAAAATAGATTATTAAGGTTAGAAGGCAGATATCTAACAATTAAATGCAGATTTGATCAATAAAAAGAGAAATGAAACACACAAAAAAATTATAACACAGATAATTTAACATGGTTCACCCAATTCGGGCTACATCCACAAAACCGCAGCCATCCAATGATTTTATTATCCAGTGCAAAACTTATTACAATCTCATGAATAATCACCTTTTTCATCATACTGTAACTCCCATCCCAACCCCTTATAACAAGCTTAGAAGCTTCGAGATTAGGGTTCTACAAAGTTGTCTTTTTTTCTTTTTCAATGATTTTTCCTTTTTCGGTGACGACGCAAAAAAGTAGGAGAAAAAAATTTCTCATGGGCTGCCACCCCCGAACCCCCGCCCGAGGCCCAACCCGGCCCTGGACCCCAACGAGGATACATGAAGAGTGTATAGTATAGCATGATCAATCGCCACATACCAACAATCTCCCACTTGGAGACTGATCAAGCCCCACACCAAACAATATCCCACTTGGAGATTGATCCTGGATGACACTGCTGCACTTACAGCTCCCACTGGAAATAAGCACCTTGGACCTTATTGCTCTATTATTCTTGAATTCAGCCTTGAAGGCCAACCAAAGTTGAAGAAGAGCTCAACCTCTCACTTGTCACTACCTTCATAAACATATTTGTTGGATTGGCATCTGTATGTATCTTTTCTAGCTTTACCTGTCCATCCTCCAACACTGATCGAATGAAATGATATCTCAAATTTATGTGTTTGGTTTTAGAGTGCAAGGAAGAATTCTTTGCAAGATGTATAGCACTTTGGTTGTCTGTAAACAAGTAATTTTCAGCCTATTGTTTTCCCAAATCTTCCATGAAAATTTTTAGCCATATCATCTCCTTTGCCACCTTTGTTGCAGCAATAGACTCTGCCTCTGTGGTGGATAAAGCAACCACCTTTTGCAACTGAGAGATCCAACTAACTGTTGTCCCACCAACTGTAAATACATAACCTGTGGTACTTCGCTTGGTATCTACATCCCCTACCAAATATGAGTCAACATAGACTTTTAAAGTAGTATTAGAGATCCCAAAACATAAACATTTATTGGATGTACCTCTCAAATACCCGAGAATCCATTTTACCGCATTCCAATGCTCAACACTAGGATGACTCATATACCTTCTAACAACTCCTACAGCATGTGCAATATCTGGTCTTGTGCATACCATAACGTATATTAAACTACCTATAGCTGAAGAATATGGTACCTTAGACATTTTTTCTTCCTCCTCTTATGTCTTTGGACACATATCCTTAGTCAATTTAACATGACTAGGAAAAGTGTGCTAACAACTTTTGCATTCTCCATATGAAATCTCTGCAACACCTTTTCAACATAATTAGCCTGAAATAAAAAAAAAATGTTTTTCCTATATCTTGTAATCTTCATACCAAGGATTTGTTTTGCTGCCCCCAAATCCTTCATAGCAAATGAATTTTCTCATTGTTGTTTTAACTCCTTTATGTGATTCATGTTAGACCCCGCTACAAGCATATCATCAACATATAAAAATAAAATAATGTAGCTATCATCATCTAACCTCTTAAAATAAACACAATGGTCTGAATTACACCGGTTGTAGCCTTGCTCAGCCATAAAACTATCAAATTCGATATACCATTGTTGAGGTGCTTGCTTCAAGCCATATAAACTTTTCTTCAATCTACACACAATTTTCTTCTTACCTTTGACCTCAAAACCTTTTGGTTTTTCCATATATATTTCCTCTTCCAAATCACCATGGAGAAAGGTTGTTTTAACATCTATATGTTCCAAATGCAAATATTCAGTAGCCATAATACTTAAAATAGTGTGTATAGAAGTCATTTTAACAACCGGAGAAAAAATCTCATCAAAATAAATACCCTTTTTCTATGAAAATCCTTTTACAACTAACCTGGTTTTAAATCTTTTCTTACCTCCATCCTCATCTTTCAGCCTATACACCCATTGATTTGATAAATCATTTTTACCTATAGGAAACTTGCATAATTCCCAAGTCTAATTTTTCAACAAGGATTCCATTTCTTCTTCCATTCCACGCTCCCATTGAACCTTGGTATCCACCTACATAGCTTCATCATAACATTTTGGTTCACCAACATTAGTTAATAAAATAGAATACAAAGAGAGAGAAAATCATTTCGTAGGTCTACTTATCCTTGAAGATCGTCTAACATTCACTGGAGTTTGTGGTATTTGTTGTTGTTGTTATGGAGCATGAAGAACCACTGGAACATCATTGTTTGGAGTATCATCCAACAATGCATAATCATTTTCTTTCTTCTCATGCTGCTACAACAGATCTGTGTACAACACTTTCTCATTGAATATGACATCCCTGCTTCTTACAATTTTCTAATTTTCAAAATCCCAAAGCCTATAACCAAATTCATTAATGCCATATCCAACAAATATACATTTCTTTGATTTTCATCAAGCTTGGCTCTATTTTCATAATCTAGATGTGCAAATGCTTCACAACTGAAGGTCTTGAGAAAAGAATAACTCACCTTCTTACTTGTCCATGCTTCCTCTAGAATACCACAACCCAAAGGATTAGAGGTACCTCTATTAATTAAATAAATAATGATGTTTACAGCCTCTTCTCACATGTTTAAAGGTAGCCCAGCATGCAATCTCATAGTTCATGTATGCTCCTTTATTGTTCTATTCATGCACTCAACCACTCCATTTTCCTGTAGAGTCCTTGGAACCATTTTCTGCCTACAAATACCATTTGAGGAACAATAATCTTCAAACTCTTTGCTGCAATATTCATCACCATTATTAGATCTAAGACATTTTAACATTGTACCCGTCTCATTCTCAACCAAGCTTCTCCATTTTTTAAAAGTTTCAAATACATCAGATTTATGCCTAAGGAAATAAATCCATACCTTCCTAGTTGCATCATCAATGAATGTAACATAATGCTGAGAGCCACCAAGAGAAGATGCCTGAGAAAACTTACTCTCTTTTGTTTTCCATACACACAACTTTCACAAAAATCCATATTAACACATTTTAGACCTAGTAAAAAATTATTTGAATGAAGTAATTTCATACCTTTTGCACTCATATGCCCAAGTCTATTATGTCATAGTGTTGATTCAGAATCCATAACAACTATCTAATTTTTTTCCTGCTTAACTACAGCACTTGTTCCTAAATATTAATTTTTATCTATAATAGCTAAAGTAGAAGGAATAGTATGACCTGTACAAAGATATAAGGTGCCTACTTTCACACCTTTTTCTACCACTAAGGAACCTTTTGTAACCTTTCAATTTTTATCACTAAATGTAACAACACAACCTTCATCATCTAGTTGCCCTACTAAAATTCAATTTATCTTTAACTTTGGAATGTGCCTTACCTCATGTAGTAGCCAATGATTCCCATTATGCAACTTAATCTTGATTCTTCCCTTTCCAAAAATCTGATAGGGTTCGTTATCTCTCAAATAAACTAGCCCAAAATCCCCTTGGACATAATCAAGAAAATAACTTATATGGTGCATAGCATGAAATGAAGCCCCTAAATCTAACACCCAAGAATCATCAGCAATATCAAGGGAAAGAATCAAAGAATCCACATCAGATTTATTACTTACCGCATTTGCCTCTTTATTTCCTTCATTTTTGTCTCCTTTATTTTTCTAAGACCAATAATCTTTCTTTAAATGACCCAGCTTACCACAGTACCAGCAATCCCTCTTGTCTCTAGATTGAGACCTTTTTTTCTTTGATTTTCCTCATGACTTCCCACAACTTTTAGAATTGTTTCCTCTCTTCTTTGTTCTACCCCTGATTTCTGTATTCAAAACACTACCTGATGTGGATGTTCCACCTAAGCTTTTCCTATGAATTTCCTTGCCCAAAATAACACCAACAACATCATCAAATTTCAATGTATTGTTGGAAATAGGTTGCCATTAAATTGCAAATCCTAAACATTAATTATTTCATGTATCTCCTAGATTCTTGGAATGTGTTCAATAACACTAAGATTAGGATGAGATTAATATTTGATGAAATAATCATGATTATTGACATTTGTAATTAATTCTAAATGTAAGAAGCATGTGAGGGCGTCCATATTGAGTTCCTAAATAATAGGGACACATGGGACACTCACATGGTAAGGTGAAACTCACCTTGTGTCCAGTTAACTATACGGAGTAATAGTTAACACTTCTGAATGCATGTAAAGATCCTAGAAGTTAGGATTTGATGTTTGCATGCTTGAAGTTCAGTTAAATTTAGTTCAGTTCAGTTCAAAATCAGTTTAGTTCAGTTCACTTCAGTTCAGTTCAATTCAATTCAGGGTTCAGTTCAGTTCGGTTCAGTTATCTTCAGTTGCATGCAAGTGCATGTTGCATGCATGTTGGTTATTTTGAGTTGCATGTAGTTAGCTTCAGTTAACTTGTAATGCATGGCTAATAACATTGAGTTGTATGACAGATAACAGGGACTACCTCCAGTTAACAAGGAATGACCATTCTTTGGAAATGGTGTTGAGTAAATGTTTCAGTTAACTATAAAGCACTTGGAGACAACTTGGGCACCCAAGATGCTTTATTGGATTTACCTCTTATGCATGATAAGATATTTCTGAAGGCTTCAGTTAAGTAGCTTTACTTAAGGGCGCCAACTTTGAGGAAGAGCTTTGGAATTATCACCGAAGTGAAGGAGAAGGTAGCTTCAGTTTGGGACACCCAAATGCATGAAGCACATGTTGTAAGCTTTAGTCTTCACTGAATAACTCAACTTGAAGGAATATGGCGTACCTTTTCAAGGGCTTGAGCTTATGCATTGTAATTATCACCATTTGGAGATTACAAGGTTGCATATTGTCTCTATATCTCATTAAAATTTGAATAGAGTTTTCATAATTGTTATTGCGGGTATGAAGAAGATTGGTAAAGATAGAAGAAGCATTCTCAAGAAAGAATTGGAGCTATTGTAATTCAGAGTTTGAATAATAGAATAATTCTTGGTGGAGTTTTTTCCTGAAAGGGTTTCTCCATGGTATATCTTGTGTGATCCTTCTATTATCCTGTCTAGTTCTTCTAAATAATTCTCTCTACATTCTACAACAGTAAAATGGATTAATCAAGATAATCATCCACAAATAATTTGTGTAACAAAGAAAATACTTACTTAGAACAGCAATATTAAAGTTTTATAGAGTATTAAGCTAAGAAAATACCTCATTTTTCAACATGTATTTGAACCAGAAACAAAATTTCTGACAACCATTACCAAGCTATTCCATCTTTCTAGAACATAGAATCAAAAGAGCCCTAAATTCTTCATCAAATTTTATATTTATAGAAGTTAATTGACTGTAACCGTATTAAACTAATTTAAATGATCAGCAACTGACCCACCTTCTACCATTTTCATATTAAATAAACGCTTCATAAGAAATACCTTATTTGAAGCAGAAGGATTTTCATATAACTTCGTCAGGGTTTCCATCAACTGTTGAGTTGTCTTTGTTGTTGTAATATTGAATGCCATCGATTGTGCTAGGCATAAATGAATGGCTCACAGTGCCTTTCTATCCAAAAGATTACAATCCTCATCAGTCATTGTTGTCAGTTTATTGGCTATTCCTTCCAATGGCTACCATAAATCCTTCTAATAGATGTATTCCTCTATCTGCATCTTCCATAACTAATAGTTCTACCCATTGAACTTCTCAACCTTCAACTTACCCTCGTTTTCCATTTCTCCCACTCAACTGTGAGACTCCCACTCAACCATGAGACCTTCTTGTAGAGGATAACCGAAAACAACCCACTTTGATACCAATTGTTAAGGTTAGAAGGAAGATATCTAACAATTAAATGCATATTTGATCAATGAACAGAGAAATCAAACACACACAAAAACTATAAAAAGAAGAATTTAACGTGGTTCACCCAATCTGGGCTACATCCACAAAACCACAGCCATCCAATGATTTTATTATCTAGTGCAAAACTTATTACAATCTCGTGAATAATCAACTTTTTCATCATACTGTAACTCCCATCCCAACCCCTTATAACAAGCTTAGAAGCTTCCAGATTAGGATTCTATAGTATAGCATGATTAGTAGCCACATACCAACACAAATAACCCTAGGTATGGATTCAGGTGAGTTTTAGTAAATTTGCAATAACTTTCAAAATACTCAATGAAAAGGAACCAAACCAAATGCAAATGAAAGTTAGTTCATCCCTCTATTAAACAAAACCAAAATTAGGATTGTACCAATATGTACCAGTCTGTACCATATAATGAAGCAGCAATATTGTAATCAGATTACACAAAAAATGCATAAAAATGTGTCTAATTGGTGTCTTATTCCTCCAAAATAATCTCCAACCCCTTGGGTCATGTTTACAAGGTGTATTTATGATATTCCAAGCATCCTCTGACTGTCAATTTCCTACAACTAACTTGTTAATAACATTTGAAAAAGTTGTCATTATAACATTGACAACATTTGAGCAACTTTTACATCTTTTGCTTAAATTGCACCAAATAACAAAAATGGTTTTAGATGTCATCTAATGGTCTTAAATGACCTTATTTACATCATTCATACCAAAACAATACAAAAAACTCAAAAACCAATCTCATATGCATGAGGGTGCCCCTGCACTAGGAAGAAATTGTATTCCTTGAGAATGGAAGATGGTGGATGAATTATAGACCACCTAGAAGCATTCAATATGTTGGTGGCTCAATTGGCATCAGTTGGTGTCAAAATGGATGAGGAAAATGTCAGATATTACTTTGTTCTTTTCCTGATTCATGGGGTTCTCTTGTTATGGCTATTTGGAGTACTTCTATTATATTGAAGACTGGAGATGTGTGTTCTTTGCTTTTTGAAGAGAGGAGGAGAAAGGTATCTATCAATGCCAAGGAGGCCATAAATGTTCATGGAAGAGCTAAGGAAAAAGGAAAGAAGAATGAATTTTTCTCTAATGATTTTGATAGATTCTAATAAAGATTTTGGTATTCATAGAAAAAAGATAACCCTGTATTCTCCACAAAAATGGAGTTGTAGAAAGAATGAACAAGACACTAATGGAAAAGGATAGGATTATGTTGAGTGGTGTTGACCTAGAACAAAGGTTTTAGGCTGAAGATGTTTCCATTACTTGTTACCTAATTAATAAGTCTCCTACATT
This sequence comes from Sequoia sempervirens, assembly GCA_007258455.2. Classification (NCBI taxonomy): domain Eukaryota; kingdom Viridiplantae; phylum Streptophyta; class Pinopsida; order Cupressales; family Cupressaceae; genus Sequoia; species Sequoia sempervirens. Next base: position 432,186,378 of record VDFB02000015.1, on the reverse strand, counting down.
AGCTCTTGTTGATAAAATTCCTATAGAGACATGGTTGGGTCACAAGCCTTCATTAATACATCTTAGAGTTTTTTGTTGCAAGGCATATGCACATGTGCCAAAGGAGAAGCAAACAAAGTTGGATAAAAAGGTTGTGAAATGTATCTTCATCAAATACAGTTATGGTGTGAAAGGATACAAGCTTTTGGATCTTGTTGCACAAATGGTAATAGATAGTAGAAGTTTTATTTTTAGAGAAACTAAGCCTTCTTCGATTACATTGCAGCCAAAACAAAGTAAACAAAAATATGTGATTCAATTTCCTTGTACACCTGGGAAAGTTGAATTGAGTCTCGTGAAGAGATAAGAAGTTGAGGAGAGTTCATCTAGATCTAAATCTTTAGAAGAGGAGGAAGAACCTGCAAATCAACTTGTTTTTAAGTCTATAAGGCATAGAAAACCACCTGAAAGGTATTCACCTAATGATTTTAGATGTATTTTTTCTTTCAATACTAACATGGATGAACCCAAATCAATAGAAGAGGCATTAGGTATGAATGATGCAGAATTCTAGAAGATTGCTATGGATGAAGAAATGGCAGCTTTGAAATAGAATGATACATGGGATCTTGTATCATTGTCTAAAGGATGAAAACTTTTTGGTTGCAAATGGGTGTTCATGAAAAATATTGGTTCGATGGAGGTATTCAGAAGTATAAAGCAAGGTTGGTTGCAAAAGGTTACTCTCAAGTTGAGGGTATTTATTATGGTGAGATATTTTCTCCTATTGCAAAAATGGCATCCATTAGATTTTTTCTTTTTATTGATGTTACTTATGATTTAGAGGTTGATGAAATGGATGTGAAAACTGCTTTCCTTCATGGTGACTTGTAAGAGAATATTTATATGACACAACCAGAGCACTACATGGTGAAAGGTAAAGTAATTTGGTTTGCAAATTGAAAAAATATTTGTATGGCTTAAAACAAAGTCCTAAGATGTGGTACCAGAAATTTAATACATATGTGGTAAGTTTGGGATTTGAGCATTATAAATCAGATCATTGTGTTTATTATAAAACTAATGGTGATGATTTCCTATTTATTCTATTATATGTTGATGATATGTTATTTGTTGGTAAAGGGAAAAGTATGATTTCAAACTGAAATCTCAACTTGTTGCTAAATTTTAAATGAAAGATATTGGTGTAGCTAGGAACATTCTTGAGATGGAAATTAATAGAGAGAATAGGAATCTATGGCTTGGATAAAGGAAGTATGTAAATTGAATTTTGCAGAGGTTTAAAATGTGGGATTGTAGACATTATGTGTTCCTTTTTTAGTTGAAAAAAAGTTATCTATTTCAAATTGTCCAACATCCCCATTAGAGATGGAAGAGATGAGAAGAGTGTCTTACTAAATTGCATTTGGAAGTTTGATGTATGCTATGGTTTGTACTGGACTAGACATTTCCTAAGCAATGGGAGTTCTTTTCAGATATATGTCTAATCCTGGTAGAGTTAATTGGGATGCAATTAAAAGAGTGTTATTATATTTGTGTGGAACCTTAGAGTATTCCTTATGTTATCATATTAATTTGATTGAATACAATATTTCCGTTTATATTCATGGTTATTTGGATTTAGAATAGGTATGTGATGTTGATAGCAGACAATCCACTAGTGCTTATGTATTTACTTTATTTGGTGGCGCAATTAGTTGGATGAGCAAGCAAAAGGTTGTGGTTGCTCTGTCTACTACTGAAGCTAAGTATATGGAAACTACTCATGCTTGTAAAGAATCCATTTGGCTTAAGAGACAATGTTTAGATATCAAAATAAAATAAGGTGCACTTACAATTTATTGTGACGGTCAAAGTGTGATATGTCTAGCCAAGAACCCGACATTTCATGCCAGGACCAAGCACATTGATGTACAATATCATTTTTTTAGAGATATGGTCGAATATGATAAGGTGAATCTAGTTAAGGTAGATACTTTGATGAATGTTGTTGATTATTTAACTAAGAATGTGAGCACAAAGAAGATCAAATGATGTTTAGAGACTATGGGCCTTTCAGCCCCTAGCAATTAAGAGACAATGTTTACTCCCTCCCATTTCTCTTGCAAGGTGTTCAACAAGTGAGATATTTGTTGGGAAAATGTGTCTCAACCTTGCAATTATATAATGTTTATTTTTGATAGGATATATATATCCTAGTTACACCAATAGGTGTATACAGTGGGAGCACGAGAGAAAAATATGAGTGTGTTAACAAAAAAAATCTTAAATGGTCAACATCCATTAAATAATGACATATTATAAATCAATTGTTCATTATTAACTTTTAGATCTAATGGTAGATATTTTGTCAAATTATCTTTCCCTAGAAGGTAACCCTATTTTATGGGGGCTTTGTACTACATTTGGAAATGGTGATGTATTATGAGATTCTGATAGTGGTCATATTGTCTCTAGATATCTAGTGGGGATACTCTTGTGAGAAGTTTGCTTTGCAAGTATATTGTAATATTTTTTATTTCTAAATAATATATCGGGAAGCTTTTGGAGTGTGGGGTTTTCCTCCCAAAAGGGTTTTCCCCACGTAAATCATTGTGTTGTGATATGCATGATATTTATGTTTATTTATGTTTAATTTTTTGTAACTGTTATAAAGACCTATAAAGTTTTGCATTATTCTCCTCTCAAGATTAGTGTAGAAAGTGAGAGATTTGTTGGGAAAATATGTCTCAACCTTGTAATTATATATTTTTATTGTTGATAGGATGTATTATATATATATATATATATATCCTAGTTACACCAATAGGTGTATATACATTGGGAGCACGAGAGAAAAATGTGAGTGTGTTAACAAAAAATCTTAAATGGTCGACATACATTAAATAATGATATATTATAAATCAAGATTGTTCATTATTAGGTTTTAGATTTGATGGTAGATATTTTGTTGGCTTTTCCCTAGAAGGTAACCCCATTTTATGAGGGCTTTGTACTACATTTGGAGATGGTGATGTCTTTTGAGAGTCTAATAGCAATCATATTGTCTCTAGATCTCTGGTGGTGATACTCTTGTGAGAAGCTTTCTCTATAAGTATATTGTAATCTTTGTGATTTATGAATAATATATTGGACAACTTTTGGAGTGTGGGGTTTTTTTCCTGAAAGGGTTTTCCCCGCGTAAATCATTGTGCTATGATATGCATTATATTTATGTTTATTTATGTTTAAGTTTTTGTAACTGTTATAAAGACCTATAAATTTTTGCATTATTCTCCTCTCAAGATTAGTGTAGGAAGTTGTTCTGCTACCTTAGCTTCCTAACAAAAAGAAACAAAATAATAATAATAAAATCACTAAGAGATAAAGAAGAATCAAATTTTGAATCCTCTCCCTCATAAGGTGAATCATTGTGGAAGGAGAAGCCCAAATGTGCATAATGCAAGAAACCAATGTATGATGAACATCAATGTTATGCAAAACAAATTGATTTAGCATCTTGTTGGGAAAATGTGTCTCAACCTTGCAACTATATAAAGGTTATTGTTGATAGGATATATATATATGTATATATATTTCCTAGTTACACTGATAGGTGTAATATACAATGGCATCAAGGGAGAAGAGTGGGATGTGTGTAAACAATTTTTTGTTAATTTTTTCAAGAAACTACTAAAATACTTGAAATACATTAGATAAATGATACATTCAAGGACCATTAATACAATGGCATCAAGGGAGAAGAGTGGGATCTGTGTAAACAATTTTTTGTTATTTTTTCAACAAACTACTAAAATTACTTAAATACATTAGATAAATGATACATTGTAAATCTAGACCATTAATTATTAGGTTTTAGATCTAATGGTGGATATTTTTTTGGCATGTTTTACCCTAGAATGTAACTCTATTTTATGAGGGTGTTGTATTACGGTTGTGGTAGAGAGATGGTGATGTATTCTGAGATTCTCATAGCAGTTGTGTTGTCTCTTGATCTCTAAGTGGTGATAGTCCTGTGAGAAGCTTTATCAACAAGTATATTGCAATCTTTGTGATTTACTGAATAATATATTGGGTGGATTTTGGAGTGTGTGTTTTTTCTTCCGAAAGGGTTTTCCCCATGTAAATCACTATGTCATAGTATGCATGATATTTTTGTTTATTTTTGTTTAAGTTTTTGTAACTATTAAAGATTTGTAAAAAAAAATCATTATTCTCCTCTCAAGATTAGTGTATGAAGTTGTTCTGCTACCTTAGCTTCCCTACAAGTGGTATCAGAGCCTGATCACCTTTGGTTTCAATTGTGGTTTTTGGGGTTTTTTGAACTAATCTAGGTTTGAGTGGGAGCTTGTGCAAAAGAGAATTTATGATCTTGTTGTAGGAAATTTTAGATGGCAAGTTCATCAGGGAGACTAGAGGTGGATAATTTTTCTAGAAATAATTTTGAAATATGGAAGCTGAAGATGGAGGATCTATTGATAGATCAATATCTTTGGGATGTTGTTGATGAGAATGTTTCAACTCCTGTAGATCCTACTCAAGGTGCTCAATATGACAATATGGACCATAAATACAAGGGTCTAATCATATTGTTCTTGGCAGACTCTACTTTAATTAATGTCCATGAGGAGACCTCTAGACAAAAACTATGGAAGAAGCTTGGTGATATGTATCAATCCAAATCTTTAGTGAACAAGATTTTCTTGAGGAAGAAGTTATATTCCTTGAGACTGGAAGAGGATGGATGAATCACAAATCACCTGGAAGCATTCAATATGTTGGTGGCTCAATTGGCATCAGTTGGTGTCAAAATGGATGAGGAGGAAAAATGCTAGATCTTACTTTGTTCTTTGCCTGATTCATGGGATTCTCTTGTTATGGCTATTGGGAGTACTTCTATTATTTTGAAGATTGAAGATGTGGTGGGTTATTTATTTTTTGAAGATATGAGGAGGAAGGTATCTGTCACTATCAAGGAGGCCCTAAATGTTCGTGGAAGACCTAAGGAAAAAGGAAAGATGAATGAGAAGTGTGACAAATCCAAGTCTAGGGGGAGATCTAAATCTCCTATAAAGTCCAAAGTCATTTGTTGGAACTGTGATAAGCCTGGACATGTTCGTAAGGAATGCAAAGAAGAAAAGAACAAGAAAAAGAAGAAATTTGATTATGATTATGAGTCTGAGAAGGAAGATGGTGATGCATTGATTGTAGCTTTGGAAACTCATGCAGGTAATGATGCATGGTTAATTGACTCAAGTGTATTTTTCCATATGAACTTTAATAGAGATTGGTTTTTTGAATATGAAGAATTTGATGGAGGTAAGGTGTACTTGGGTGATGATTCTCATTTAGGAATTTTTGTCTGTGGTAAAGTTAAAATTAGGTTTCCTGATGGTAGAATAAAAAGGATTAATGGTGTGTTGCATATCCCTAGATTAGAATGAAATCTGTTATCTATAAGCAAACTAATAAATATGGGTGTGTAGGTAGTATTTTCTTGTGCAAGATGCAAGATGGTCAGAGGTACTATGGTGATAGCTAGAGGTGTCAGATGGCACATTGTATAAGCTTGATGCATGCACTATTGAGTGCAATAGTACTTTTGTGAAAAGAAAGTCTATGGAAGAAGTGAGGGTTTCACCGTCAGTAGATGGTCATGGATTTTGGGTACCCAAGGGTACTCTTTCTTCTAAAACAAAGTTACCTATAGAAAAACTATGTTATGTCACCAAAAACTTTGCCACATTGGAGAAAAGGGTCTAAGGACCTTAAAAAATAAAAACCATGTTGAAGGTTTGTCTAATTGTAATCTTGAATTTGATTTTTGTGAGCATTGCATTTATCGAAAAAAATCACGTTTAATTTTACTCAAGTTCTCATAAATCTTGTGGCATGTTGGATCATATTGATTCTAATGTTTTTGGTCCTGTAGATGTTCCTTGGATTGATAAATCCACATATTAGTTTCATTTATTGATGATTATAGTAGAAGGAAATGGGTATATTCTCTAAAGAGTAAATATGAAGTTTTTAGTCAATTTAAAGAATTTAAAGCAATGGTTGAATCACAGATTGGAAAGAAAGTAAATTGTATTAGGACAAGTAATGGTGGTGAATTTTTCTCTAATGATTTTGATAGATTATGTAAAGATTGTGGTATTCATAGACAAAAGACAACTCTATATTCTCCACAACATAATGGAGTTGCAGAAAGAATGAACAGGACACTGATGGAGAAGGCTAGGAGTATGTTGAGTGGTGTTGTCCTAGAAAAAAGGTTTTGGGATGAAGTTGTTGCCACTACCTATTATCTAATTAACAAGTCTCCTACATCAACTCTTGTTGATAAAACACCTATAGAGGCATGGTTGGGTCACAAGCCTTCATTAAAACATCTTATATTTTTTGGTTGTGAGGCATATGCACATGTGCCAAAGGATAAGCGAACATAGTTGGAGAACAAGGCTGTGAAATGTATCTTCATTGGATATAGTTATGGTGTGAAAGGATACAATATTTGGGATCCTGTTACACAGAAGGTAATGTTGTGCATATAGCACACATGCCCCATTTGGAACAAGGACCCTCTCCTTTTTGCTTTTGTCGGGTCACTTTCACCTTCACCTCATTTTATGTGCCCCCTATTTTGAGTCCTAAGTGGTCAATAAGTCCTAAAGCTATTATCTTGAGTTTACCAAGTTTTTCCACACTTGAAATTTTCAAGTCTTCTACCTTCGCGGGGTTCCTTTGGCAGTTTTTCTTAGATCCTCAAAACTGTCATCTTTTTCCCTTTGTGGGTCCACCCATGTGGGCCGCCCTTGGTGGAATTCTGCTAAGACTTCACTATTTCTACGGTGGCTGAGTTGGTGCGTCCACCTACACTACGGGACCCGCATCCTTCATTGTCACTTCCTTGCAGGTTTTCCTAACGGTGAACTATTGGTTGTCATTTGCCTCGCGTACTCTGCATTTCCCACCACTAGACATTTCAAAATTTGTGCCCACCAACCATGCCTACCATCGTACTGGCATTTAATGTGGGAATTTAATGGCCCAAGTCCTATAAATAGCAAAGTTGACAATTCATTTTCACCGAAATTCTTCCTAAACCTATCAGAGCTCCTCCTACTTTCGTCGCCTCCACATCCGCGTTGCCTTGAGGACAAATTCAAAGCCTTCTTCATTTCCTTTTGTTGGGTCCGCCAAGTAGGTTTTCCACCACTGTGCATGTCATGTTTTTTTCATTGAGTTTCACAAAGTTGTTAAAATCCTGAAGAGAAAAACCTTGAAACTAGCTAGAAAACCTCACTCTTCACAAAACCCATGTTTTAGAAATTAAAAACTCTTCAAAAATCATCCCATTGAGGCCATGCATAACTTACCACTGTGGTCGCCATTCCTGACCAGGGTTGTCAAGCCCTTGTGGTCAGCAAGTCCTATGTCGTCGTTACCTTGGCTCTCTAAACAAAAAACTCCAAATCGTGGTCGTTGCCTTTGGCAGGACCACTCATGCGGGTGGACACCACCTCCTTGTCATCACCATTGAACTAAATGAAAATCATAAGTCAAATCGGGATCCTTATGGCCTCGACGGGTCCACGAGTGTAGGTTTCTTCATGTGAATGGCCCCTTTCTTTCATCATTTCTCAATGGCTGCCTAACTTTGGACTTCTTGCTTGCAAGCTCTGTGGGACCTCTGTCTGTCACACAATGAGACATGAATTTCCCTTTGCAAGCCATTTGATGTGGGTTCTTGCCGCCACTTCCACAATCATCCCAAATGGAAAAACCCTTCCTTCACCTCGAGTCACAAACCCTGCATCTCTTGTCATTGTCTTGCATGCCCAAATTCCTAAGTATGAACCCTTTACACACTAAACTTTGTTGACTTCTGTCCATGGGCCACATCTTCTATTTCGCTATTTTCAATGGCTATAGTGTCTCATCTGTCCACCTCGCGGACTCTGCATCATCCATGACCATTTGGGCCCTAAGAATGAAAATAACCAAGTATATTGTTTGCGGACGCTTCATTATAGGTCACTGCTAAACGACCAATGATCTTCATCCATCCACTTCACGGGCCTCGATGCCAACTTTTCCCTGAACCTTTATCAAAGATTACTAAGTTGTGAGTGGGAAATTTATTATGAGTGGTCGCCTACGATCTGTCATCCCATCTTTGTCATTTTCAAACAACTAATTCTGTCCTACCACCTACCATGTGAAACCCAACCCCTCTGCCACTGTTTAGCCAGCTACAAACAAATAACTCATGTCAATGCCTTTTGCAAGCTCGACGGTATGAACCGTCACTTGCGAACTGTTGTCCCATCTTTGTCATCTCAAATGGCTTCCACCTAACTGCCTCCCACGGGTTCCTTCCTACATCATGTTGAACAACTTGAAATTTGAAGATAGAAGGATGTTGCTCTTCTTGCTTGTGGGTCCCGTAGTGCGAGATTCTGTTTGAAGAATTCTGCCTTACCAGTGCCATTCCAAATGGTGGAACTCCTAATAGCTGAGACACCACCTACACCTACAACCTCTAGACCCACATGCCAAAATGGTTGAGTTAGCATTTCCAAGACCTCATGAATAATGACCCTACATGTCCAAAAGACCTAACACCTTGGTGGGATCCATTATGATGCAGAAATATTGATGTGGTTGGCTGCATACAGGTTGTTGTGCCCTCTTTGACATCTACTTGTTTCCTCCTCTGAAACGGCTACCAAACTAGGGAAACCCGCATCCTTGGGCCCGCATTGCCCTATCTTCCTTGAACGAAAGGAAAATGATGATTTTTAATGGATGTTATCATCTTTGAAAGATGAACTACTTGATCTAATGTCAATTTTGTAGGATTTTGCTAACACTCCCCTTATTTTATGCATGAATGTGCTTATTGCACCTTTTCTTGCATGATTTATGGAATCAACTGCGGGACCATCGGGGGCTTCCGCAGAGAAGGAAAAAGGGAAGAATACCACCAAGGCCTCGAGAGGAATGGAAGACAAAGATCAAATGAAGTATTAGTTTCAAAGAATAGAGGTCACCTCCAAAGTACCACCAAGTGGGATACTGTCATAGATACCAACCTTGGATAGATCAACATTGATGAATTCATACAAAGGGTCATTGCCAACCCCACTACGGAAAATGCAAAGAAAATCAGGAATAGTGGTTTGGCTAAGGCAGTTAGTTTCCCACCAGCTCTTGTGGCCCCTAAATTGGTGATGGCTTGTAAAGAAGCCTATCAAGAAAGCACTAGAAGGTTTTTTTATTGTGATGGAAAAGTGCTCGTTGACCTTTCTTCCAATTCCATAGGGAGAACGTTCCACATCTCCACCTTTGACCCTATGGAGGAAACAATCAAGGAATATGTAGAAATTATGTTGAAGGTTGATCCCTTAAAGTGAAAGAAGTTAATCAATCAATACTGGTTGAAAGAGAAGAGGAGCAACACAAACAAGGTGCCCCAAGAATTGTTTAGGAGTGATTTCTATGAGGACTACCATGACTTGGTGCCTTTGTTAAGCAGAGTTGTGGGTATCCCTACTATGGCCTACTTTTAAGACTAAATGTTCTACTTCATAGAAGAAATTATCAAAGGACAAGCCAAGTTCAATTGGGCAGGGATGATAAGTAACACATTCCATGAGCAGTTTGTAGCGGTCAAGAAGACCTCCCAATTTTACATGACCTCATATTTGGTCTACCTACTAGTTGACCCATTTCCTTACAGAAGTCTATTTGTGGCACAGAGCCCAAGATTAGGAAGGGAGTTGAAAGTATATGAAAGGAATCTACAACTCCAATACCAAAACTTCAAGGACTACTGCAAGGTGAATGATGTCTTTATCAAGCACATTATCAGACTCCTTAGAGGGGACTTTGAGAGGAGAGTTACACACATTGCCCATGCATTTATTCATAGGTTTGGGTTTCTATTTATACAATTTCACAAGTTCACTTACATATAGATAGAATTCTTCTTTGAGAGGCCATACACGCTGCCCTGGTATCCAAATGACCAAATAATCTTGCTGGAAGTCTCTAGATAGTTGCAGCATGCACATACACTCATGAGCGACAAACACAGGCCAGGCATCCCCTACCCTCTCACCTTCGGCTAGGGCATGTATGCTCTTCCCGCATCTCAATGTGTGAAGTATTCTGAAAAGGAAATTATTGAATACAACTTGGGTCTCCATACTCCTCGGCCAAGGATGGATCCATATGGAAAATTAAAGAAGATGGCCAGAAGAGAATATGCCCACTTGCACAATGTTGAATATTTTTGGGCCAATTGTTGGGATGACAAGGAGGTACGCATGAGACATTATATGTGTATGACTACCTACTTTTTCAAGATAGTCAAACTATTCCCAGTACTGGATCATATCGTAGAAGATGAGAACACTGTCATAGATCTGAGGTTTGACATTGTTGCTAACTTGCCCCTCCCCCTAATTGACTGGAACAAGGAAGAGGTCAACAACCTTGACATTCTAACAAAACCGGTGGAGCACAGAATGAATTAATGGATTGATGTGCAAATTGCATAGTTAAAGCTCCAAGGAGTAACTCTAACATACGATGAGCTCAAAAGAGGAAACAGAAAGTGGGACCGTTGCTGCCCCAACTGAAGATGCTTCAAAATCTCCTCCAGCCACCAGGTCAAGAAAAAGAAAAGAGGTAGTCAAGCACCAACCAAAGCATAAAGTATATTCAAGGAATGCTTTACAGGGTGAGCCCTCAATGAAAGAAAATAAATCAAGTGAATTCTCTGAGATTCCCATAATTCAAGAGGATCCATTACACAAAGGAGAGGAAGAAGAGGCAGAGCAACCTAGGTCACCACCTGCCACCTCTACTCTTGTTGCCACCACCACTACCACTGCTATCACTCCTATGCCAACATCTCAAGCATTACTTGCTTCCTCTCTGCCCATAGTGGAAATCTTAGTTCACCTTGCCTCCACCTCACCGACTACACCCATTATGGTGAGAGATTCCTCCTCTGCCACAACCTCCCCAACCTCTTCCTCCTTGATGTCTCCATCGACTGCTATTCCTCTAGCCTCCACAACAACAATTCCTACCCTCACTTTCCCAGAGGCCTTTGCTTGAAACATGTAGAACATACCAATAAAGCTCTCTAAAGTACTGATGAACCCTATAGTGCAGGTTGCTCTAGCTCAAGTTGTTGTCGATCTCCCTGTCTATCCTCTAACAAAACCACCCAAAGACCTTTGCCCGAAACATGTGGAACATACCAATAAATCTCTCTAGAGTACTGATGAACCCTACAGTGTTGGCTGCTCTAGCTCAAGTTGTTGTCAGTCTCCCTGTCCGTCCTCTGACAGAACCACCCAAAATGGAGGCAACAATGCAAATCTCAAACGAGTTGGAAAGACAAGAGAGGGAGGAAACCAAAAGGGATGATGATGAACTGTAAGATCCATTCAAAGATGACTACCATGAGCATCTAGAATATCAAAACTTGGTCATCGATGAGGTAGTACATGAAGAAGAAAGGTCACAATCCTAAGAGGAAGATGTCAAAGACCTTGGTGCCAAGTACATAGTAGAATCTTCTGATCAAAAGCTTGAGGAAGAGTTGGCCCAACAACTCAAATATTTTGGGGAGGAAGTTGAGAGGTAGTCTTCTAAGGAAAAGAAAGAAACAAATGAAGATATGGAGGTATCCATAGAGCCTCCAACCAAGGAACAAGATAGAAGCCCTGATCAAGAAGAATTGCCTCCCATAGGGGAAAAGGAGAAGAAAGAAGATGAAGCTAAAGAGGAGGCTGAAACAAAAAGAATCCTTGAGGTAGGACACCATGAAGAACTCAGGAAAGAGGAAGGAAAATCATCTAAAGGGGAAGATAGCCCCAGGGAAAATGTAGTTGTTGTTGAGTCACAAGAAGAAAAGACCATATTCATCCATGACTCAGATGAAGAAGAGAAAACAAAGTAGGAGGATTTGGGCCATGAAGAAAGGAAGATCCAGCACACTCAAAGAGAGGAGGGTGAACATGAATCACTGAAGGAGGGATCTCAGATGCCTGAGTGGCTAGAGAAGCAGCTAAAAAAGAAGACCCCTGCCCTCATGGATCCCAAAGAAAGGTTGGAGGCTATCCTAGCACAAGCCCAAATAGGGACAAAAAAGGAGAAGCCGAGGGTCCAATCCCATATCATGATGGATGCATCAGAATCGAGGACAATATAAATTGCTACTCTATTAATCGACAAGGGAGGAGTTAGCTATAGTATCTCCACTATTGACCTAGGCACAGCTACCAAAGAGCAAAAGATTGATCACCTTCAGGGGTTTTTCACCACTATCGTGCACCAAATGAACAAGGACCAATCCTCTAAGGAGGATCTAAAGGCACAAGTAGTGGACCTTACTACTTACATTCAACAATGGTCCTCTACTGAAGAACTACCAACGATGTTGTCGGCCCCGCCACTGCTACTGTCTAAGGAGCACATTAACAAATTAGAAAGAAGAAAGAACTGGACTAAAGCCACTAAAGAATGGTTTCGTCAGGTGCTCTACAATGGCGATATGGGAATAGGGCATGTTGTCAAAATGATTAACAAGTTCTGAAGCATGCAACAACAGCTAGAGGGTATGGAGGAAATATGTCAACACTTCGTCGAGCTACATAGGGTTACCCATCCTAAGCTCAAAGTTATTCTTAAGATACCTGAACAAGCATGGGAAAAGGAGTTTTCCATTACCAAGGATGATCACTAGCTAGTTGAAATGTGGAAAATTGGCCTAGACCATCAGAAGGAGGTGTTGGAAAGAGTGTTGCATGAGGTTGAGCTAGACCTCAAATGGACCAAGGAGCATAGAACAGATGGTAAAGATTATCTCAAGCTCATAATTGATCAAGATGCACCCTTCAAGGAATTGGATGCAGAAAAGGTTAGGGCACATTTTCACAAGAAGATGGAAGAAGGTGCAATGGATGATCTACTGTCTAGCTTCATGGATTTCACTGTAAGGTCCTTCGTTCAATCAGAGCAAGTGGTCCAACACATGCCCAAATGCACAAAGAATTGGGAGCTGATCACTAGCCGATCCAAGAAGCTCAACTTCCAAATCTTCCAATCTGACATCTGAGAGGGATAAACTCCAAGCGTTGATCAAAAAATTTGTGGAATACACCACTGCCAAGAAAAATGAAGGAAAGCCTATTATATTGATAAGTTCTTCACAGCATAGCTACAACAAAAAGTTAATTAGCTAGAAGACAAAGTGCTACAGTGCCAAGCACTAGAGGACAAAATAATAAAAAGACAAGAGATGTAATTTTAAATTGTAAAATATTGAGGGTAGGTGAAACCCTAATTTTTAGTGAATCTTGGCCACACAACAATATTAAATCTTGGCCATTCATTTTTATTTTTGAAAACTATAAATAGGGGGGTCTCCTCTCATTTGCAAGGAGAGAGTTGAGTTGTTGTAAAGACATGCTACTAAAATCCTAATAGAAATTCATTGATTTTGGTGGATTCTTGAGTTTCTTTCATGTTTCATGATTCATATCCTCATTGTTAATAGATTTGAGTAGATTTACTTTGTTTTTCTATGTATTTAGCATGCTTTAGTAGATTAGAAAATATTGTTCATTGATGTTGAAGAATTTTGTTATGTTGATTCCCTTCCTTGTTCAAGATTTTTATTTTTTATTGATGATAAATAGCAGTGTAAAGCTAGTCTGAACATAGATTTATTGTTGCACTTAAGTTTCATCTTTTATTCTTGCTTTATGGTGAATGAATAGTTGAAAATTTGCAGACCTTAGAAGATAGCACTAGTTTCATGATACTGTTAATTGATTTGGTTAAGTGGAACTTAGTGTCAGGAAGCCTATCCACTATAGCATCCTCCATTATCATTGTTCATTGGTAGTTTCAAGTCTAAGAACTTCCTCCTTTCCCTGCCCTTTTGACCTTTCTTTAAAGTAGTAATTTATGCAAAGTTCAAGCATCGTTGTAAAGCCAAATCTGATAATAAAAGTGAAGTTTTAGACTGTTGTTTTGAACTTGTAGCAATTACACATCAACTCCAAGATCTCAAGAACTCCATTTAGGGAACCAATCTCCCCCCAACTTAACATACGTAAGGCTGCCCTATGATTACCAGCAAATCACATGAACCAACTGAGACATTCCAAGCAAGTCATGACCTGACACCCGAGAGACCATGGGGTAGTTATCTAGAACTTGTTTGCAGATTTCTACTTTTTGAGAGAGGTAGAGAATTTATATGCTACATGTGTTGAGGAGGTGAAAAAAAACCCATCAATAGGTAATACATAGTGGAAGTGTTATTTTTAGAGAAACTAAGCATTCTTCTGCTACATTGCATCCAAAACTAAGTAAACAGGAAGATGTGATTCAATTTCCTTATACGCCTGAGAAAATTGAATTAAGGCCCAAGGATAGACAAGAAGTTGAGTATATCTCATCTAACTCTGGATCTTTAGAAGAGGAGGAAGAACCTCCAACTCAACTTGTTCGTTGGTCTGCAAGGCATAGATAACCACCTGAAAGGTATTCACCTAATGATTGGAGATGTATTTTTTCTTTGAATACTAACATGGATGAACCTAGATCTATAGAAGAGGCACTAGGTATGAATGATGAAGAATCTTGGAAGATTTCTATGGATAAAGAAATGGAGTCTTTGAAAAATAATGATACATAGGCACTAGGTATGAATGATGCAAAATCTTGGAAGATTGCTATGGACGAAGGAATGGCATCTTTGAAAAAGAATGATAAATGGGATCTTGTACAATTTCCTAAAGGACAAAAACCTATTGGTTGTAAATGAGTGTTCAAAAAAATATTGATTCAAATGGAGGTGTTGAGAATTACAAAGCAAGGTTGGTTGTGAAGGGTTACTCTCAAGTTGAGGGTGTTGATTATGGTGAGATATTTTCTCCTATTGAAAAAATGGCATCCATTAGAATTTTGCTTTCTATTGTTGTTGCTTATGATTTAGACATTAAGCAAATGGATGTGAAAACTATTTCCTTCATGGTGACTTGGAAGAGGATATTTATATGACACAACCAAAGCACTACATGGTGAAAGGTAAAATTAATTTGGCTTACAAATTGAAGAAATCTTTGTATGGATTAAAAAAAAGTCCTAGGATGTGGTAGCAAAAATTTGATGCATATGTGTTGATTTTGGGATTTAAGCATTATAAATCAGATCATTTTGTTTATTATAAAAATAACGGTGATCATTTCTTGATTATTGCATTATATGTTGATGATATGTTACTTATTGGTAAAGGGAAAAATATGATTTCAAAACTAAAATCTCAACTTGTTGCTAAATTTGAAATGAAATATTTTGGTGTAGCTAGGCACATTCTTGGGATGGAAATTAGAAGGGATAGAGAGAATAGAAAACTATGGCTTGGACAAAGTATGTCAATTCAATTTTACAGAGGTTTGACATGCAAGATTGTAGACCATTGTGTATTCATTTTTCAGCTGGAACAAAGTTATCTATTTCAGATTTTCCAACATCTCCATCAGAGATGGAAGACATGAGTAGAGTGCCTTACCAGAGTGCAATTGGAAGTTTGATGTATGCTATGGTTTGTACTAGACCAAACATCACCCAAGCAGTGGGACTTCTTTCCATATATATGTCTAATCCTAGTAGAGTTCATTGGGATGCAGTTAAAAGGGTCTTTAAATATTTGTGTGGTACTTCAAATTATTCCTTGTGTTATCATAGTAATATGGTTGAAGATGATATTTCCCTTGATATTCATGGTTATGTGGATTCAGACTGG
This sequence comes from Sequoia sempervirens, assembly GCA_007258455.2. Classification (NCBI taxonomy): domain Eukaryota; kingdom Viridiplantae; phylum Streptophyta; class Pinopsida; order Cupressales; family Cupressaceae; genus Sequoia; species Sequoia sempervirens. The sequence goes on along the minus strand of VDFB02000015.1, from coordinate 432,170,534 downwards.
GCAGGTGATGTTGATAGCAGAAAATCCACCAGTGTTTTTTTTTTACTTTATTTGGTGGTGCAATTAGTTGGATGAGTAAGCAACAAGCTATGGTTGATTTTTCCACTACTGAAGCAGAGTATATGGCAGCTTCTCATGCTTGTAAATAAGCCATTTGACTTAAGATACTATGTTCAAATATTGGAATAAAACAAGATGCAGTGATAATTTATTGCAACAATCAAAGTGTGATATGTCTAGCCAAGAACCCCACATTTCATGCCAGGACCAAGCACATTGTTATAGTTTTGGAGGAATATGATCAAACTATACTTTACACCTCAAAGTCTACATTGGGAGCACATGAGTGAAATATGAGTGTGTTAACAAAAACTCTTAAATGGCTTACATACATTAAATATTTTAGTATATTGTAAATATGGACCATTCATTATTAGGTTTTAGATATGATGGTCGATATTTTGTTGGCTTATCTTTTCCTAGAAGGTAATCCTATTTTATGAGTGCTTTGTACTACATTTGGAGACGGTGATGTATTTTGAGTCTGATAATGGTTGTATTGTCTCTGGATCTCTAGTGGCAATACTCTTGTGAGAATCTTGCACTACAAGTATATTGTAATCTTGGTGATTTTTGAATAATATATTGGGCAGATTTTGGAGTGTGGAGTTTTTCTCCTAAAAGGGTTTTCCCCACCTAAATCACTATGTTGTGGTAAGCATGATTTTTTATGTTTATTTTTGTTTAAGTTTTTGTAATTGTTATAAAGATATGTAAAGTTTTACATTATTCTCCCAAGATTAGTATAGGAAGTTGTTCCACTACTTTAGCTTCCTTACAAGTGGTATCAAAGCCTAATCACCTTTGGTTTCAGTTGTGGGTTGTTGGGTTTTTTAGACCAATCCAAATTTAATTGGGAGCTTATGCAGAAGACACTTTGTGATCTTGTAGGAATTTTTAGATGGCAAGTTCATTAGGGAAAATAGAGGTGGATAAATTTTTTGGAAATAATTTTGAAATGCGGAAGTTGAAGATGGAGGATTTGTTAATAGATTGAGATCTATGGGATGTTGTTGACGAGAATGTTTCAAGACCTACAAATCCTACTTTGGTTGCTCAGCATGATGTTATGGACCATAAATCCAAGGGTATAATCATATTGTGCTTGGAAGATTGTTTTAATCAATTTCCATAAAGAGAAATCTGCACAAAAACTATGGAAGAAGCTTGGTGAGATATATCAAGAAAAATATTTAGTAAACAAAATTTTATTGAGGAAGAAACTCTATTCCTTGAGAATGGAAGAGGGTGGACGAATTATAGGCCACCTGGAAGCATTCAATATGTTGGTGGCTCAATTGGCATCAATTAGTGTCAAAATGGATGAGGAGGAGAAATATCATATCTTGCTTTGTTCATTGCCTAATTTGTGGGGTTCTCTTTTTATGGCTATTTGCAGTACTTCTATTATATTGAAGACTGGAGATGTGGTGGGTTCTTTTCTTTTTGAAGAGATTAGGAGCAAGGTATCTATCAATTCCAAGGAGGCCATAAATTTTCATGGAAGAGCTAAGGTAAAATTCAAGAAGAACATTTTTTTCTCTAATGATTTTTGATAGATTCTGATAAATATTTTGGTATTCATAGACAAAAGACAACTCTATATTCTCCACACAAAAATGGAGTTGTAGAAATAATGAACAGGAAACTAATGGAGAAGGCTAGGAGTATGTTGAGTGTATTGGCCTAGAACAAAGGTTTTGGGTTGAAGATGTTGCCACTACTTTTTACCTAATTAATAAGTCTCCTACATTATCTCTTGTTGATAAGACACTTATAGAGGCATGGTTGGGTCTCAATACTTCATTAAGACATCTTAGAGTTTTTGGTTGCAAGGCATATGCACATGTTCCAAAGGAGAAGAAAGAAAATTTGGAGAACAAGGTTGTGAAATGTATCTTCATCAGATACAGTTATGGTGTGAAAGGATACAAGTTTTGGGATCATGTTGTAGAGAAGGTAATACATAGTAGAAGTGTTATTTTTAGAGAAACTAAGTCTTCTTCTATTACATTGCAGCTAGAACAAAATAAACAAAAAGATGTGATTCAATTTCCTTCTACACCTAAGAAAGTTGAATCAAGGCCCATGGATAGAGAAGAAGTTGAGGAGAGCTCATCTAGCTCTGAATCTTCAGAAGAGGAGGAAGAACCTCCAAATCAACTATTTTTTAGGTCTACAAGGCATAGACAACCACCTGAAATGTATTCACCTAATGATTCGAGATCTATTTTTTCTTTGAATACTAGCATGTATGAACCTAGATTAGTAGAAGAGGCATTAGGTATGAATGATGCAGAATCCTGGAAGATTGCTATGGATGAAGAAATGGCAGATTTGAAATAGAATTATACATGAGATCTTGTACCATTACTTAAAATATGAAAACCTATTGGTTGCAAATGGGTGTTCAAGAAAATTATTGGTTCGATGGAGGTATTGAGAAGTACAAAGCAAGGTTGGTTGCAAAAGGTTACTCTCAAGTTGAGGGTATTGATTTGGTGAGATATTTTCTCTTGTTACAAAAATTACATCCATTATATTTTTTCTTTCTATTGTTGTTTCTTATGATTTAGAGGTTGAGAAAATGGATGTAAAAACTACTTTCCTTCATGGTGACTTGAAGGACGATATTTATATAATACAGCCAGAGCACTATGTGGTGAAAGGTAAAAGTAATTTGGTTTGCAAATTGAAGAAATAGATGTATGGCTTAAAATAAATTCGTAGGATGTTGTACCAAAAATTTGATATATATGTTTTGAGTTTGGGATTTGAGCGTTATAAATCAGATCATTGTGTTTGTTATAAAACTGATGGTGATCATTTCCTATTTATTGCATTATATGTTGATGATCTGTTATTTATTGGTAAAGGGAAGAATATGATTTCAGAACTAAAATATCAACTTGTTGGTAAATTTGAAATTAAAGATCTTGGTGTAGCTAGGCACATTCTTGGGATGGAAATTAGAAGGGATGGAGAGAACAAAAATCTATGGCTTGGAAAAAGTATGTCAATTTAATTTTATAGAGGTTTAACATGTAGGATTGTAGACCATTATGTGTTCCTTTTTTAGTTGGAACAAAGTTATCTATTTCATATTATCCAACATTCCCATTAGAGATGGAAGAGATGAGCAGAGTGTCTTAACAGAGTGCAATTGGAAATTTGATGTATGATATGGTTTGTACTAGACCAGAAATTACCCAAGCAGTGGGAGTTATTTCTAGATATATGTCTAATCCTAGTAAAGTTCATTGGGATGTAGTTAAAAGAGTCTTCAGATATTTGTGTGGAACCTCAAATTATTCCTTATGTTATCATAGTAATTTTATTGAATACAATATTTTCCTTTATATTCATGGTTATGTGGATTCAGAATCGGTACGTGATGTTGATAGCATACAATCCACTAGTGCTTATGTGTTTACTTTATTTGGTGGTGCAATTACTTGGATGAGTAAGAAATAGGTTGTGGTTGCTTTGTCCACTTCTGAAGTTGAGTATATGGCAGCTACTCATGCTTGTAAAGAATCCATTTGGCTTAAAAGATTGTGTTTAGATATTGCAATAAAACAAAGTGCACTTACAATTTATTGCGACAGTCAGAGTGTGATATGTCTAGCCAATAACCCAACATTTCATGCCAATACCAAGCACATTGATGTACAGTATCATTTTGTTAGAGATATGGTCAAAGATGGCAGGGTGAATTTGGTTAAGCTAGAGAATTTTATGAATGTTGTTGATTCTTTAACTAAGCATGTGAGCACAGAGAAGATAAAATGGTGTTCAGATACTATGGGCCTTTTGCAATTAAGAGACAATGTTTACTCCCTCATGTTGCTCATACAAGGTGTTCGACAAGTGAGAGATTTGTTGGGAAAATGTGTCTCAACCTTGCAATTATATAATACTTATTGTTGATAGGATATATATATATATATCCTAGTTACACCAATAGGTGTATACATTGGAAGCACGAGAGAAAAATGTGAGTGTGTTAACAAAAAAATCTTAAATGGTTGGCAGACATTAAATAATGATATATTATAAATCAATACTATTCATTATTAGGTTTTAGATCTGAAGGTAGATATTTTGTTGGCTTATCTTGCCCTAGAAGGTAACCCTATTTATGAGGGTTTTTTACTATGTTTGGATATGGTAATGTATTTTGAGAGTCCAGTAGTGATCGTATTGTCTCTGGATCTTTGGTGGTGATACTATTGTGAGAAGTTCACTCTACAAGTATATTGTAATCTTTGTGACTTTTGAATAATATATTGGGTGGCTTTTGGAGTGTGGGGTTTTTCTCTCGAAATGTATTTCCCCATGTAAATCATTGTGTTGTGATGTGCATGATATTTATGTTTAATTTTATGTAACTGTTATAAAGACCTGTAAAGTTTTACATTATTCTCCTCTCAAGATTAGTGTAGGAAGTGAGATTTGTTGGGAAAATGTGTCTCAACCTTGAAATTATATAATATTTATTGATAGGATGTACTTTATATATATATATATATATATATATATATATATATATATATATATATATACATATATATATATATATATGTATACATTGGTTACACGAGAGTGTATACAATTGTGTTAACAAAAAATCTTAAATGATCGACATACATTAAATAATGATATATTATAAATCAATATACATTATTAGGTTTTAGATCTGATGATAGATATTTTATTGGCTTATCTTTCCTTAGAAGGTAACCCTATATTTTATGAGGATTTTGTACTATGTTAGGAGAGATGTATTCTAAGAGTTTGATAACGGTCGTATTCTTTTGGATCTTTGGTGGTGATACTCTTGTGAGAAGCTTGCTTTGCAAGTATATTGTAATCTTTGTGATTTTTGAATAATATTGGGAAGCTTCTGGGTGTGGGGTTTTCTACTAAAGGGTTTTCCCCACGTAAATCACTATGTTGTGATATGGATGATATTTATGTTTATTTATGTTTAATTTTTGTAACTGTTATAAATACCAATAAAGTTTTGCATTATTCTCTTCTCAAGATTAGTGTAGGAATTTGTTCCACTACCTTAGCTTCCTTACAAAAAGAAAAAGAAAAAAAGAAGAAAATCACTAAGATACAAAGAACAATCAAATTTTGAATCCTCTCCCTCACAAGGTGAATCATTGTGGAAGGAGAAGCCCAAATGTGCATAATGCAAGATACCAATGTATGATGAACATCAATGCTATGCAAAACAAATTGATTGGGGGTCTTCCACAAAATAAAACTATCAAATTTCCTTCAACTATGTTAAGGGTTTCATCTTTTTCTTCTTCTTCATAGTGAAAGAGACATAAGGACAAAGCACTAGCCATAGTTGTAAATTCTAAGACAAGGAGATGGATCCTTGATTCTAGAGCTTCACATCATATGGCTTCATTATAGAGCATGTGTCTTTTTCTTCACCACATATCTTGATGGTAACAACTCACATATGCACATTTGTAGGAGATGGTCTATTAACATGGGTGAAGAATCATTCAATGATGTCCTTTGCATACCTTTTTTTTCCTTTCTATTTATTTGATCACATAGTATGGCATAGATAAAAGTGTTGAGTTCACACCAATTTTGTGGTCATTTGACATTTCTAGATAAATGATATTGTTATTGTATACACCTAAAAATGGTCTGGATAATCTAATTAATTAAATACGATTTATTTGATTAATTGACCTTAAATTCCTCTACTATTGAATAAATAGAAATATTTATTTATATAGTTCACATTTTAATTCTTCTAATTCTTCTATTATTTTGTCTTAATTAAATAAACAAGTTCACATACTTTTTTTCATTTAATTATTCATTTCTTCCATTTTTAATTTAATAAATGGACTTCTATAGTTTGTTTTATTAAATTTAATATCTTATTTCTTCCTAAATTTGAATAAATCTAAATATTCAAATATATTCATATTTCTACAACTCATCATATTTTACCTACCCAATTAGATGTAAAACATCTAATTTAATTCAACTGGCATTCACGGGAAAGTTGTGGAGACAAATTGGAGACAAATTGGAAATAAATTTGTCAATCTCCTTCCTCTAAGTCTTCCTATCCTCTGGAAAGATGTTTTTGTGGGGAGGAACTGTTCCCATATTCTTCTCAAGCTTCTTCATCCTTCACCATTGAATCCTCCATATCAAATCCTGACCTTTGCCTTGCTGCCACATCACAGGATGCTGCCAAGAAATCTATATATACAGCCTTTCTCCACAAGAAATGGATCCCAACTTTGTGCAATATTACTCTATAGAAATAGCAATCAATTATTCAAGCATTTAGCAATAGCAATCAGTAGAATCATAATCATGGCATTCCATTTAGATTCATCATAGTTTACACTAGCTTCATTTATCTATTTTATGTCATTTGCATCAGAAGGATTTCATCATTGCACTTATAAATAGAATCATATAGCTTTAGTATCATAATCATAATCATTCTATTCTCTAAATAGGCATTTTAACAGTCACAGTGCTTACCAAATCTGAGTGCCCTTTGTGATTTAATAAATCTTTGGAGATAGGGAACAATGAGACGCTTTCAAGAGTTTTCTTGTTTTTAACTAGTTTAATTGTTGATTCTCTTGATATAATGTTTCATTAAGAAGTTTTTTTAGTTACTTATTCCACACTTACATTTTGGCACCCACCGTTGGGCCCTAACCCCATGTTTTAACATTTTTTTTTCTGAAAAGTGTTCGTACAGGATTCTAGCGCATTTTCTTTTAGCGCGACTGAAAGAATTTGTAGCGCATCCATCAAAAACTTTAGCGCTTATGACGACTGTTTTAGTGCATCCATCAAAAACTATAGCACTTTTGAAGATTGTTTCAGCACATCAATTAGAAGCTCCCAGTGCAGTTGACTGTACCATGTTCAACTCTATTTTAGTGCATTTGATAAATTCTATAGCGCATCAAACAAATTTTTTCGCACATCCAATTGATCCTGTAGTGCATCTGATCAATTAAATGGTGCATCTGACCTCTGTTCTAACACTTTTTTAATCTGACTGATTTGTTGTATGGATCCAACACGACCGCGGCCAGTAATTTCATTTGACACATTAGGACTAAAATGAACCAATCCTAGGGTAGTCGTTTGGATTAAAATATATCAATCCTAGGGTATTCATCACACATTGCTATCTCGGTTAAAATAAACACCATTTCTTTTGTGAATAAATATCTTCACATAGATAGAAAATTGTCATTTGGGCTTTAAGAATTGAACATTTGTCTACTGTGATTGTGTAGCGATAGGCCTATGCTTTCCCCTTAACTGGGTGATCAAAATTCTAGACTCATCTTTTAAATTCATGCACTTTATGCTTTGTTAAATCCTTTAGAAGGCTTGTCGTAGTGGAAAAAATCACTCACCCTATGGGAATGACCTGAGTGGGAACAACCAAAGCTAGGTTTTCCAACCCACTATAAAAGAAAAGTAAATTTGGGGAAACCCACATTTATCAGAAGTGTGCAAGATAACCATCCCCAAAATATTTTTTCTAAAGATTGGGAGGTCTCCTAAAGGAGTTTATCATTTGTTGCTCCAAACGGATACCCTATCTACAAACCCTAGTGTAGTATCCAACTTGTTAGTTTTTGAACATTGAAATATTCACGGTGCAAGGGGGGAAGAATCTGCCCCCAAGACACTCACCATATAATTTCCAAGGACTGTTTGCTCAAGGGATCGAGAAATCTAACTTTGAGTACGCACTTGGAAAAGACAAAAACACAGGCGCCCTCTAGGGGTGATACGACAGTGTGAGTCGACACAATTTTAAGATGTGGGTTGTTGAGTATAACGATGACCTTTTTGACCTTAAGAGTGAGTCTGCTTGAAGTGTATTCTTTGTCAAAAACCAATGAAAATCAAGAAGGATCATGTTTAATTCTTGAACATACACCTATTGTTTAGATTCTAGGACTTAAAAACAATTTTTTAACAAATTTCTTGATGTGTTTTCAAATCATTAATTCAGATAAAGATCATCTAGAAAAACACAAAGAGTTAGACAAATCAAACTATGAAATTTATGATTAGGGATTGGAAATCCACAACATTTGTCAAGAAATCCCTCACAAAAAGAGTCAACAAACCAAAGAAGCAACTTAGCTACAATTTTTTTTGAAAAGGAGACGCTTCTTATATCAAAGTAGAAAAAATTTGCTTCAACATAGAACTTTCATCCATAGGTTTCATGACTTTGCTAGAGGATATACTGATGATTTTGTCTTAGATCCTTTATATTCACAAGCTTATTTCCAATGAAGGGCTCTTTCACAAAAGCATAATCATAGTCAACCCATTCGTCAGTCTTTCATCCCACAACCAGTAATAGAACATTCCAACAGGCCAAATCGATTCTTACAATAGAGGAAACAATTGGAAACATTAAGCTTGTCATCAAAATCATAAATTTACCAGCAAAGATATCCTGTAAAATATACCTCAAAATTTAGAAAATTACACTCAAAAATCAGCCCCTTTACTAAGAAGAAAATTAGACAACATTGTGGATTCCCAAAATAGCACTTACACAGTCTATTTTAGCACATCCACTCTGTCTTTTAGTGCATCTATAGTTCAAATAGTCATTTACAGTCTGTTTTAGCACACATGACAAATTTTGTAGCACATTTGTCGACTGTAACCAAGACTTGCAGTGTCAAAAAAAATCTAGTATTTTAGCGCATCCACAATATGTTTTAGCACATCTACCATGTTTCACAGTTCTTTTACCATATCATTTAGTGCATCCACAATATGTTTTAGCACTTTTTTCCTCTATAATAGCGCACCCACAGAACAAGAAAACAAAGAGCTATTGGAAACATCTGTCAAACTATTGACATTAGAAACTCGGGTTTTTACCAAGACAAAAACATTTTCACAGGCTAGACAATGTCTTAAACCTGAATCAAATAAGATCTTACAAGTCAAAATTCTTTTCAAGTTAAACCTAGATCTTGTAACTTTAAAGTGTCCAATTATCAAAAACAAATCTTGGTTATTAGGTTAAGTTTCATCATCAGGATTTTGACATCCTACAATCACGAAACGAAACACAATAATCAGATTTTTAACTTGGTCTCATCAATAGAATATATCATTCTATTTGACTTTGTTAAAATCCATTGACACTCATCCAAACACAAAAGATCAAAAGTTTAGTGAGAATAGAAAATACTTGTATGCCAATTTTGACAAGGTTAAAAAGACAGAAACTTAGGGAAAAGGAAATTGAAACATCAAATATCATGGTTGAAGAAAATCCCCTTCACGGATTCCACCAAAATGATGGAAATGAAATAACCCAAGAGGATGTCCAAACAGCACAACAATATCCAAATTTCCACAAATTCATGGAAAGGTTTTAGAACAGGATATGGAAAAATATCTTTTGATGCTAACTAAGCTAGGTGCCAGACTTCCAAAAGTATTTGATGTCAATCAACTGAAAGAAACACCTAAAACAGCTGAAACCGAACCACACAACACACAAAACACTGATCAAGTGGTTTCCCTAACATGTCAAATGCAAAAATTTCAACAACTTCAAGATATGCAAAAAGGAACCACAAAGAGGTACTCATTACAAGACATTTTTCCTTATCCTTTTCATCCAAGTGTGGACATGATACCATTTCCTAGACATTGTGAATTCCCCAAATATGACAAGTACAATGGAAAAATAGAGCCAATTGACCATGTGAGGGAATTCAAAACAATGAGTTTAGAGTTTGCATAGGAGGATACTTACCTAATGAGGTTATTTCCAAGGAGATTAGGAGGTCACTGTATGGAATGGTTCTCTAAATTACAACCAGGGATTCGATCCTTTGAAGAACTAGTCAACAGATTTATCTCACAATTCTCCTTCAATATTCAACATGAAGTAACCATAAAAGACCTTTACAACATGAAACAAAAGACGGGTGAGACATTCCTATCATTTCTACAACGTTGGAAAAAGTTGTTTGCTAGATATCCTCATTCTATACCTGAAGAGGAAAAGATGGAATTATTTATTGACAACTTAACTGATGATATGAGCTATAGGCTTGAACTGCAATGTCCCCCAACATTTGAAAAAGTGATTGAGAATGGACTTAAACTTGAATAAGCCTTGGTCAAAAGAGGAGTGATTAAACATTACAATGAAGGACCAAACAATACTAATTCCTCAAATCACTATGGCAACAATGATAAACCTAAATTTTGGCAAAAAAATAGAAATACTGGAGACAATGATGCTACAACTGACACACAAAATGTGAAGCCAGTATTCAATTTAATGGCAACGACTGTAAAGAATAATCAAAATGAAAACTAGAAAATAATCAAGGAACCACTCAAAACAACAATCCAAACAATGGAGAATCTTGACAACCATCATATCAAAGACAATCCAATCGACAAATATTTACACCATTGGGACAAACATTGGAATCAGCAATGCGAGAGCTTGTTGCAAATAGATTTATTACCCTACCAGAAGCGGGAAATTGGGAGCCAAAAGTAAAACCATCTTGGTGGAATGATGCTAACTATTGTAACTTTCATAAAAATAAAGGACATAAAATGAATGATTGTATTGAATTAAAGCATCTGATACAAGATTTGATTGATAGTAAGAAGGTATTTGTCGAAGGACCTCAAACAAACAATGATCATAGTGCATTTACAAATACTTTACCCAATTATGAAAAGGGAGAGTCTTCTTCAAACAGTAAAGGAAAAAGTGTAAACTACATTTATGAAAACACCATTCATTGCATTTCTGAGGTTGAGAAAAATAATGTCATTGATAATAAAACATATAACATTAGCATAAATTACATTGTATCCCTGAACGTGATCCCAAACATAAACACATCTAACAACCAAATCAATATCATAAAAGTTAGGGAAAGACAAGACTATCAACCAGTCAATGTAACGACGAGGGGGCAATCCAAAGTGATACTAAAAGGAGTTGCACCTAAAACCACTACTCCCCCTTCAAATCAATATAGCTTAGTCAATCAACTACAGAAGATTCCAGCACAGATATCCATACTGGAACTCCTTAAACTTTCACCATCACGTAAGGAGGTTTTAGAATAGGCTCTTGTGGCCACAACTGTACCCAATAATTTGGATGTCTGTCAATTTCAAGCTATGGTGGGACATTTGACCATGCCTCATTGTCTGTCATTCTCCAAACAAGATGATGTGTCACTTAATCATTCACACAATGTGGCCCTTCATATAGAAGTTTTAATCCATAAACACCATGTTAAATATGTCCTAATAGATGGTGGAGGTGGTTTAAGCATTTACACTTTAAAACTAATCTGTGCACTCGGTTATTCGGATAATGCTACTAATGCCAGAAGGAAGATCACAATAAAATCCTATGATGAAGAAGAGATATCTTCCAAGGGGTTGATTGTGTTACCAATTCAAGTGGGACCAATTGTCAAGACTATAGTTTTCCAAGTGTTAGAAAAGGAGCTAACATATAATATACTCTTGGGATGTCCATGGATTCATGAAATGTAGGAAGTACCTTCAACCTATCATCAGTGTTTAAAATTTCCTATCAATGGACAAGAAGTCACTATTTTAGCTGACTACAATAATCCCCAGACTTGTAACATGCTTAAAGCAACTCAAGACACTTTGGTGCCCCATAATAGAGAAGCAAACACTTCTAGTTCATCCAATGGTGAAAAGCAACTAAATTTTATATCCAAATGGGTTGAGAAAAAGGACTAGTCAAAGGAAACAACTTTTGTTGACCCCACTTCATCAAGTAATGAAGGTCCACTGAATACTATATCACAGCAGTTCAAAGACAAGATCCAGTTAAAAGACAAGGGCTTGGGAGAATATTCTATTGAGTAATATTTGTGTCTTTCACAATTCCCACCATCTCCAAAATCTTATGGACAACCCTAAAAAAAAACAAAACAATCATCACAACCTACCATGGTTCTGGATGAAAGGTTTGTAAAAGCAGGTACTCTAGAAGACAAATCAGAAGACAAGGCCATTCTCAATTGGCTCTATAAAGATGAAGAAGCATCAACATCAACAAATATCAGCATAAATACATATCAATATGGAAAAGGAAAAGCTATCTTAGAAAAAATGGGGTATGAAGGACAAGGACCTATTGGTAAAAGAAAAGAAGGCATTGTGGAACCCATCCAACCTCTCACACTTCAACCAAATGACACAATAGGATTGGGTTATACGGGAGAAACAAAAGAAGAAACCACTCACGAAGTTGTTGAAAGGATCCTTCAAATGAGGGATAGCTCTGAAACAGATTCTAATGAGTATAAGTGGGATTATTTATTAGAAATATCATACAAGGACATATAGGTTGATGTTATAAAGAGTATGCACCCACACGTGAGGAGGGATAAAGTTCAGGGACTAGACCCCTTGTATTTGGATCACAAAATATCAATGACTCAATTGAGGATGGAAAAATATCAAGTGAGATAGATGACTTGGAGGAAATTAATATCATAGACCTTAACATCACCACTAACAACTTTGACAACATGGCTATTGGAACTCTCACTACCGTCGATTTTACCCAATCTAAGGACTTTTTACCCTTAATACATCCTAAACTTATTGACTGGGAACCAACTAAACCTATTGATATACCAATCTTTACGAATGATGATGCCATTGTAAATTTTCTTTGTAGTGACACACCTAACACAAGTTCTACTCATAAAGCTCATAACGATATTTCAAATCAAGAGGGTGCCAAATCTTCCAGTTGCAAAATTGAACACATGAATAATGGATCTAATGGTGAAAACCATTCAATGGCAACATTAGATCTCAAAAAATTAAAAACAAAGAACGTATCTGATGGTGAAAACCTCTCTGAGGCACCGAAGGATGGAAGATTTGACACCCTTCTAAAACATTTTCATGAAAGATCATCAGTGCTGGTGGAACCTACACAGTCAATCAATATTACCATAGCAGAAAAGACAAAAATTCTACATCTTGCAGCATCTATGACAGAACTAGAGAAGCCCAAATTCACCAAATTATTTGAAGAGAGACATATAAGCTTTGCATGGTCTTACTCTAATATGTCAAGGCTAGATCCAGATCTTCTGATGCATCATCTATCTCTACCATCCAGAATCAAACTAGTAAAGCAAAAGGTAAGGAAAATGCATCCCCACATCACATTGATGGTAAAAATTGAGCTGAAAAAGTTGTTAGATACAGGATTCATCAGGTCCATCGATTATGCTAAGTGGATTTCAAATATTGTACCTATATCTAAACCAGATAATAGTATCAGAATATGCACAGATTTCAGAGATCTAAATAAGGCATGTCCAAAGGATGATTTTCCTTTACCAAACATTGACATTATTGTGGATTTAAGAGTAGGACATGCCATGTTGTCACTTATGGATGGATTCTCAAGGTATAACCAAATCAAGATTGCACCCGAAGACCAAGAGAAGATAGCATTCACCTATCCATGGGGCACATTCTGTTGGAACATCATGCCCTTTGGGTTGAAAAATGCAAGTACAACATATCAGCATGCAATGACCACTATTTTCCATGACATGATGCATACTTTTATGGAAGATTACGTTGATGATATATTAGCAAAATCATACACTAGGGAAGGACATCTGGAGATTCTAGGCAAAATATTTACAAGATTAGAGAAATTCAATGTCAGATTGAATCCAAAGAAGTGTGTGTTTTGGGTTACATCGGCAAAGCTCCTCAGATACATAGTTTTAGAAAAAGGTATCGAAGTGGAACCAAATAAAATCAAAGCAATAATGGAAATGTCACCACCGAAGAATATCATTCAACTACTCTCTCTATAGGGTAGGCTACACTCAATCAGGAGATTTATCTCCCAATTAGCAGATAAAAGTCATCCATTCAATCATTTACTACACAAGAATGTCTCTTTCAAGTGGGATCAAGAATGTGAAACAACTTTCAATAAAATAAAGCAATATTTGATGACACCTCCCATACTCATGCCACCTACGGAAGAAAAACCATTGTTATTATACATTGCAACAACAGAAATTTCTTTAGGAGCTCTATTAGCACAAGAAGATCCTAAAGGAAGGGAACAAGCTATATATTATATCAGCAGGACTTTGAATGGTTATGAAATAAATTACACCTTCATCGAGAAAGTATGTTTGGCGGTAGTATTTGCTACCCAACAGTTGAGGCATTACATGTTGACCCACATGGTTAAGCTCATTGCAAAGATTGATCCGTTAAAATACTTACTCAGCAAGGCTAATCTAACAGGGAGACAAGCCAAATGGGTCATGATCTTGAGTGAATTCGATATCCGTTATGTGGATAGGAGAGTCATCAAAGGTCAAGTGATTTCCAATCAATTAGTTGAAGCTCCATTATCCGATGATCATCCACTGAACATTGAGTTTCCTAATGTGGACATTTTTACTATGACAACACAACCATGGAGGCTTTATTTTGATGGGTCATACACACAATGTGGGTCTAGTGTGGGCATTATGTTTGTCACACCTCAAGGAAATACAATCCCAAGGTCCTATAGACTCATGTTTTCTTACACAAATAATGTAGTTGAGTATGAGGCTTTGATTATTGGTATCAAAGTGGCGGTTAAATGGAATATCACATAACTACAAGGATATGGTCATTCACAACTAGTCATTTATCAGGTTAATGACGAATATCAAACAAAGGATGAAAATATGATGCCATATAAGAAGATGATAGATGATCTCAAAAATTACTTTGTGGAAATCAAGTTTGAACAGATTCCAAGGGCAGAAAACAAAGTTGCAGATGTTATGGTGACAATTGCTTCTCTTTTACAGTTGCCAAAAAAGTGAGTTCGTTATGAGTTTATGGTAGAACAAGTGTCTAAACTAACTTATGATGATCCTAATTCTCAAACCATATGCCAATTAGTTGACATTGAATCCTCCATTTATGGAAAGACTTATGCTTACCTAAAATATAATATCCTTCCTCCCGATCTTTCCAAAAACCAAAAATGCAACTTCATTTGCCAAACCACATGACATACATTAATTGTTGACATACTTTACCATTGAGATCTAGATGGTACTCTTCTTCAGTGTCTAGAACATAATGAGTCTGAGACAACTTTACGTGAGGTTCATGAAGGTATTTTTGGAACTCATTCAAGCAAACCAACCCTAGCAAAGAAACTCCTTCGTTTGGGGTATTACTGGCTGAATATGGAGGAGTCTTAACAGTTTGTTAAGAAATGCCAGAAATGTCAAATCCATGGTAACTTAATTCATGCACCAACGCAAGAATTGCATCTGTTTACATCAACATGTCCCTTTTGTTAGTGGGGACTAGACCTGGAATGAAAGATAAATCCATCTTCATCCAATGGGCACAAATTTATAATCACAACAACGGAGTGTTAGTGTAGGTTTTTTATTCCTTATTATAAGGTTTTTCCTACACATTTATTTAAGCTTGCTTAGGTTAATAAAGCATGTTTAATTAGGTGAGAGGATTATGAGGTGTCACCTTCCTACATGTGAGCATCCATTAGCTATATTGGGAAGATACTTTACTATCTTTAGTACGATAGATGGTTGCTCCTCATTGGTCGGTGTTGCCACCTCCTCCCTCTCTCTAGTCTATATAAGCATGGTACCTAGCTTGTTTATTCATTCGATATTAGAGATAGTTATCTGATGCTATTTTTCCATTCAAGCATTTCACATCAATCTCTTGGTATCGTTGTTATGCTATTTAGATTGTTTTTGCATTTATAGTTTATGTTTCTAATTCTTTCAATTGATTCTGGGTTATAATCTGTTTTACAGATTTTAACATGGTATCAGAGCAAGTTTTGTAAGGTTAGATTCTTTATAGAGATCTTGTAAAATCCCGTATACTCTTCTCTTGCATTTTTTTTAACGATTTGGAGAATCTAAAAGGATTTATGAAGATCCAGTAATCTTGTTTCTGTCAATCGGCTTGCATATTTTGCATTTCAATTAGTATTGCAGGTTGCAGCATGCTTTGCTTGTCTTAGGTAGCTGATACATCCTTTGCATGCCATTTTTTTGGTTGTTGGAGTCATTTTTTGTTGCTAAAGGCGTCTCATTTACATTGGATCTACATTTTCTATACATAATTAGGAAAAATGCCTTCTGGGTTTTGTTCACTGCATCAAAAAACCATCTGGGTATCTTCTAATTTTTGAATGCAGCTTATATATTTTGTAGAATCAAACTCGGAAAGCTACAGCAGACCCCCTCTCTGTTGGCAGTTTCAAATTTGAAGACAGTTTTCAAATGCTTCATTCTTGCTCATACGGACTCCGTTTTGCATGAAAAAAATTTTGATCTTGACTATTTTTTCGTGCTTTATGCACTAGTGTAGTCATTTTTTGATTTGGATGCAGAGATTTTTCATAAATTACAGATTCTCAGTCGTGACACTGCGCAGTCTTCGTTTTGGGAACTTCAAAGAGGCATAACTTTTGCATAAAACCTCGGATCAAGGTGATTCTTTTTTTGAAAGTGATTTTTTTCGTGTAGCTTGTAGTGGTGTTGTTTATTTTATTAGGTATTGTGCCTAAGTTGTATTTTCAGCATATGCTCCTTTTGAGGATCTGTAATAGCATTGAGATCAAGTCCACTCAGTATTTCTTGCTGGTGGTAATTGTAAACACACTAAATATAAAGTGCCAAATCAAATTTTCTTGGGGGAGTTCTTTGATTGAGTGAAAAAGGGAGGGTGTCTTGTGTGTTCGTGCATCTTTTCCTTCCTCACAAACAACAACAATCTAATTCTGCATTAAAATGGATCAATCAATAGTACCTATACTCACACCCTACAACTACTATGAGTGGAAGTCCAAGATGACTATACAACTTAAGAAGTTAGGATTGTTTCGAGTAACTATGGATATTGAAACTGAACCATCTCTAATTGCAGAAAAGCCTAAATGGTTTAACAAACTTGATGAAGCTTTTGGAACTCTATGTATGTCTGTATCTCCAAATTTACTTTTTCATATTGAGTCTTCTACAACACCAAATGATGTATGGACTACTTTAGAAAAACTCTTTGGTGCACAAGATGAACTTATAGGTCATTTACTGGAGAATGAGATGATAGGGTTAAATCCATGTAATTTTGATACAATTCAAGATTTCTTCACAAAACTAAAGGCTTTAAGATTGCAGTTGAAACAGTGTGGGATAGAGAAGAAAGATAGTCAATTGATTTTAAGCATTCTTTCTAAACTTGGTCCTAATTACTTTGTGTTTGTTTCTACATTCTATGCCACAAAAAGTGCCTTGGGAACCACATATAAGATGCCTTCTTTAGATGATTTTGCTAATGAACTCACTATGGAGCAAGACAAACTGGTTCAAATGGGCACAATTAAGCCCTCTAAATCTCATGCCTTGGCTGCAAATCAGGGCACTAAAGATCAGAAGGGGGCTGCTAAGAAAGAGAAGAAACAGAAGAACCAAGAAGAAAAGAAGCAAGAACAAACATCAGTTGCTTCTAAAGCAATGAGTAATGCCTCTTCTTCAAAAGGCGGAAAGCCTAAGAAGGAGAAAATTCAGTGTTCCTATTGCAAGAAACTTGGTCATGATGAACATAAGTGCTTGAAGAAACAGATTGATCACCTGTCACATCTTCTTGAGAAGAACAATATCCAGGTGCCTGATTATGTCAAACAAGTCTCATCAAAAGGGTCTTCAAAGAACACAGAAAAGAGTAAGGGGAAAGGAAAGGGAAAGGCCTTAGTTGCAATATCTTCTCAACCAGATTCTTAGGTAATTGACTCAGGTGCTTCTCACCACATGGCCAATAAAAAAGAAAGCTTCTCATCCTTGGAGTCATGTTATATGTCTGATTTTATTATGGGTAATGATACACCAGAAGAAGTTCTTGGGAGAGGGTTTGTTGACGTTGGTGATGGGACATTCCATGATGTACTTTGTATGCCTTCTTTGTCAATTAATCTCCTATCTATCTACCAGATCACCCATACAGGTCCTGGTAAGAGAGTTGAATTTACACCTAATTATGTGGTTATCAGTGATCTACACAATGGGTCTACAGTTGCTATAGGAAAATTTGATAACCATTCTCGGATCTATCACTTTTCTCATTTTGTTCTTGATTCTCCTTCACTAGCTTTTCTCACTCACTCAGATGAGGTGAGTCGTTTGTGGCATCAGCAATTTGGGCACTTGAACTATCGCTACTTGCAGCAGCTCAGTCAGCATGACATGGTTACAGGGTTGCCTTCTATTCAATTCTCTGATGGAGTTTGTCAAGGCTGCATTCTTGGAAAGCATCCTGAAGAAAATTTTGACAAAGGAAAAGCATGGAGAGCCACACAGCTCTTGGAGTTAGTACACAGTGATTTGGCTAGTCCATTTCAGCATCCTTCATTCAATAGAGCTAGATATGTATTGACCTTCATTGACGATCTTTCCCGATACACCTTTGTATATTTTCTCAAACAAAAGTCTGAAGTCTTTAAGTCTTTTCAAGACTTTAAAGCTTTTGCAGAGAAACAATCTGGGAAGGTTGTCAAGGTTCTGCACACCGATAATGGCGAGGAATATGTCAACCAAAGGTTTGAACAGTTTTGTGCCTTAGAGGGTATTAATCTTTAGCACACAGTTCCCTATAGTCCACAGCAAAATGGAGGTACATAACAAAAGAATCGATCATTGAAGGAAATGTCCAATTGCATGATCCACTCCAAATCATTGGCACCTCAGTATTGGGCAGAGGCCATCAACTGTGCATGTTATATCCAAAATTGGGTTCCTCACCGAGTTGTGAAGGGGGTAACTCCTTTTCAAGCTTGGACCAGTCAGAAACCCACAATCAAGCACTTCCGAGTGTTTGGGTCTCCTGCATGGGCCCACATTCCAGCAGAGAAATGCAAGGCAATGGATCCGTAGAGTAGGCCTTGCATATTTGTTGGCTATCTAGATGGTGTCAAAGGCTACAGGCTACTCCACCCTACCACACATGAGCTCTTCATTGAGAGGAGTGTTCAATTTGAGGAAGATACTTCTTCTACCACTTCTCCATCCTTCATTCCCATGGAGACACTGCGACTTCATGATGATAGTTCTTTAGAGGATCTTAAACCTCCCAAGGAGTCTTCTTCCTCCACTTCAGATGGTGATGATGAGGGTCCATCTTCCTCCTCTCTTAGTCATCATTCAGAGGATGCTGATTCTCCTCTAGATTCTCCTACCATTGGGCCTCTTTGGGCTCGTCAAACTTTGGAGTCAACAGGTGATTGGATTGGTGATCCTTCAGATGCGAGAAGAACAAGGTCACAGTTTGAGCAGGCTCCTCATCTCTTCTTTGCTTCAGCTTCTGATCCACAATTCTTCAAGGAAGCTTCTAGTGTCCCTGAGTTGGATGTTGCTATGCAGGAAGAGTTTAGTTCCTTGGAAAGGAACCATACTTGGGATTTAGTCCCACTTCCTAAGGGAAGAAAACTTGTTTGATGCAAGTGGGTCTATCGAACAAAATTTGTTGCAGATGGGTCAGTCGACAAACATAAGGCTTGCTTGGTCGCAAAAGGATTCTCCCAAGTACCTGGGATTTACTACTCTGAGACTTTTGCGCTGGTTGCCAAGATTACTTCAATCCAACTTGTCCTTGCCATTGTTGCAGCCCATCACTGGGAAGTTCATCAAATGGATGTGAAGAGTGCTTTTCTTCACGGTGACCTTCAGGAGGAGATATATATGGAGCAGCCATAGGGGTTTGTCCAGGATCCTTCACTTGTCTGTCGACTTCAGAAGTCTCTTTATGGCCTTAAACAGGCCCCACAAGCTTGGTATGCCAAGATGGACTCCTTTCTTCTATCAGTTGGGTTCACTCAGTGCCATTCTGATCCAAACATCTACATTTTGCAGTAGGATGATACTCTCACTTTCCTTGTTCTCTATGTTGATGACTTGTTGATTATAGGGAGTTCCTCATCTAGCATCAAGGCAGTGAAAAATCCCCTTCATGATCATTTTTTGATGTCTGACTTGGGTCTTCTTCACTATTTCTTGGGCATTGAGATTACACAGTCTTCGGCTGGTATCTTTCTTTCTCAACCCAAGTATGCTCTTGATATGCTCTCCAGATTTCGCATGGCTAATTGTAAGCCTACGCCAACTCCATTTCTATCAGGAGTCAAACTTGAGGCTTCTTGTTCTTCACCTTTGGTAGATGCTACCTTGTATCACCAATTGGTTGGAAGTCTCATATACTTTACTCACATGAGGCCTGATATTTCTTATGTCGTGGGCCTGGTCTCCAGGTTCATGCAGGAGCCACATGAGTTGCATTGGAAATCAGCTAAGTTGATTCTTCACTATGTACAGGGCACTCATAGTTATGGGATTCATTATGCAGTAGGCGTGGATATTGACTTGGTGGGATACAGAGATTCAGATTGGGCAGGAAATTCTCAGGATCGCAAGTCTACTTCAGGGTATTGCTTCTCTTAGTTCTGGTCTGATTTCTTCGTCAAGCAAGAAGTAGTCTGCTATTGCTCTTTCATCTACAGAAGCTGAGTATCGAGGAGCATTTAATGCTGCTACTGAGGCCATTTGGCTTCAACACATTCTCACTGAGTTTGGCATTTTCTTTCGGAAGCCTACAGTCATCTTTTGTGACAACCAGAGTGCTATTCAAATCTCTCGCAATCCAGTCCATCATCAACGGACCAAACACATTGAGATTCGCATGCACTACATTCGGGAGTTGATTCATGAGCAGGTTCTTGATCTTCAGTATTTTTCGACATCATATCAGACCGCTGACATCTTCACCAAACCCTTCACTAAGAGCAAGTTCATTCATTTGCGAGCTTTGCTTGGGGTGAGATAGGTGTCCTCCTTTTAGGGGGCTTCTTTGCTCCTTTCTTTCTCTCTCTATTTTGGGGGGCATCCTCTCTTTTGTGGGGGAGGGCTTCTTCTCTTTGGGGGGGATTTCAGTGTACATGGGTACCTCATCAGGCTTGATTTTTCGAGACCCATCTTTGTACCCACCTAAGCTATGCTTAAGGGGGGGTGTTAGTGTAGGTTTTTAATTCCTTATTATAAGGTTTTTCCTACACATTTATTTAAGCTTGCTTAGGTTAATAAAGCATGTTTAATTAGGTGAGAGGATTATGAGGTGTCACCTTCCTACATGTGAGCATCCATTAGCTATCTTGGGAAGATACTTTACTATCTTTAGTATGATAGATGTTTGCTCCTCATTGGTCAGTGTTGCCACCTCCTCCCTCTCTCTAGTCTATATAAGCATGGTACCTAGCTTGTTTATTCATTCGATATTAGAGATAGTTATCTGATGTTATTTTTCCATTCGAGCATTTCACATCAATCTCTTGGTATCGTTGTTATGTTTTTCAATTGCTTTTGAATTTACAGTTTATATTTCTAACTCTTTCAATTGATTTTGGGTTATAATCTATTTTACGAATTTTAACACGGAGTACTTTACAAAATGGATAGAAGCAGTTCCTTTAACATCAATCACTAGAAAGTAGATCTCGTCTTTCATACTAAACTACCTCATCTGTAGATAGGAATTCCCCAATCCATTGTAACAGACAATGGTAGACCTTTTAAGAACTAGGATGTCTAAGAATTGTGTTAAATATTTCATATCCAACATCGTTTCTCAACACCGTACTACCCTCAAGGAAATGGCCAATCAGAGGCCTCAAACAAAACAATTCTAAAAATTCTAAAGAAAATGGTAAATGATGTTGGACGTGATTGGCATGTTCAACTAAATCCTGCATTATGGCATATCGAACTAGCATCAAAACACCCACAAGAGCTACACCATATGCATTGTTATATGGATCAAAAGCTATACTACCCATTGAGGTTGAGATTCCATCACTTTGTGTATCACTGAAAGGTATCATTCCAAATGAGGATTATAGGGTCTTTAGACTGCAAGAGTTGGAACTATTGGATGAATGCCATCAACAAGTTGTGAACCATTTAATGGAATATCAACAGAGGATGTCCAAAAGATACAATCAAAGGGTAAAGCCTAGAGTCTTTTAGGTTGGGGACTTGTTCCTAAAGGAAAACCCTAGAAATCAACAAGACAGAGAAAAGAAAGGGAAGTTTGAACCTAACTGGCTAGATCCCTTTGTCATCATATCAGTTTATGGATCTAGGGCCTATCAACTGTCTACACCTGAAGGGGATCTATTGGATGAACCTATTAATAGTATCCATCTCAGAAATTTCTACACTTGAATGACCTAGTGCATGGTTCAATGGTTACCTTGATAAAAACCTAGAAAACAGGTGTATCGATGATAGGAAAAAAAAATACAAAAGAGAAAAATATAAAAAATTCATAAAGACTAAAAAAGTGTAACAAAAACTTGTAGTGAAAACCTGGAAACATGCGCTACTTGTGATTTGAACTAGCTTTTCCATCTATCAAAGGAATGTCATGTTTGTTCAATTTCACTACCATTTTATGTCCATTATCATATCATTGCAACGTGGTCATGTCTCACCCTGGCTTGGGGGAAAAATTGGGACCTCATTGGGGGAAATAAACTTGACCTTAATCAAATAGACAAATAGCAGTATGACACCGTAGCAAAAATAATGATCAAAATGCAACCCAACATTGAACATCAATCACCTTCAGAAACGTATCAAAAATCCAAAAACAGGTCAAAAATCAGTCAAAAAGTCAAAAACAGAGTCGTCTAGTTGAACTGCATGGTCTCTGCATGTATAACGTAGGAAAGGCTAATCTTTGATTGGCCCCCGAGGCCCCTAGGATAGGTCTTTAGGTTAAGTTTTTAGTCAAAATCTCAGAAAATCACAAAAACATCAGAAAATCAAAATCAAAATCAAATCAAAATGGATGATCTAATTTGAATAATGGTTGACATACTTTAAGCAAAGGTTGGATGATTGTATTTTGATATTTGTTATCAATTATTTGGAGCAACTCGATGATGTATTGAACTAGAGAAGCTAGGAAGGAGAATGCTATTTTCTTTGTCTGCTATCTGTGAGTTAATCATTATTATTATGTGAATTGTCATGAAACATGCTCTACAAAGTATCACTGATGACATTCAAAATTCACACAGGAAAGTGATTGATTCTTGTATGTTTATGCAAGAAATGCTCAGGTCATCTCGGTTTAGTTATACCTAGATGCTTGTGTTCACTTGCAATATCAATAATCATGGAAGTAGGACTCAGGTCATCATGGTCTAGATTATACCATTGATGCTTGTACTTACTTTCAACATTTTAAAGCTTAATGATGATACAAAGCACAATAAATGGATTGTTAAGATGTCAATGTTTGCATGTAGATTTGCATGGTAAAATAGATTGCATTCATGATAGTTTTACATCTGCAGAGTGTTACAAAAGCTGGTAAAGGATCCAAAACAATGATAACTTTTCTCATAATGGATTGAGTATACTTGACATTAACAAAAACATCACTATTATCATGTAGATGCATAGTCATTTTCATTATATACATTGGAAAGCGTTTATTTTATTATTTCATCATTTTTCAAATAAATTGCATTGATCATATCATATTTTTCATATCACACATCATAAAACTACATGAGAAAACTATCAAAAACATCCTCAATATCATGTAATTGCATTTCTGTATCGTACATCCATTCATCATATCATGCATCATACATTCAAAATATCATTATATTCATTATTTTTCATCCACTTATTACATCATATATTTGCATTTAAAATATATCACATGAGTAAAGTACACATATCCCATTTACATCATACGTCATATATCATTAAAACATCATATAGGTAGATTATCATATAATTTAGAATTGCACATCATCATACATTTATTTCATCAGTATAAATAACTCAATACATCACGCATCCATACAACATCATTATACACATCATAGATAGAACATCATAAATCATAGCATGTCATCATGATTATAAATTACATCCATAACATCATAATATAAGGATCATCACATGGCATATAGAACATAGAAAATAAATGCATCCATCATAGAATCATATAGAACACATAATAGATCAATAAAATCCACTGCATATCATATAGATCTTGAAATCATAATGTCAAGTATACAATGATGTTTGAAATAAAAGGAGATATATTATCAAAAATGGTTGTAATCAGAGTGTACATCACATCTCAAAATATAACAGAGGGTACAATAATGAAACTATGTGTTGTTGGCTCCATATGGTGTAGGCATCTCAGGACTAGTCCCTCCACCATTGGATGTACCAGGATCTCTCAGGTCTCTCGGGAGGGGTTGTATAACCTCTACTCATGTTCCTCAACTGGGACCTGCCAAATTGAGACTACACATAACTCACTCTCTGCTCTGAAGGAACGACATCATAGAATTTACCTCTATAATACTCTGCCTCCCGACCAACATAGACAACCTCACATATAATCTGCTATAGTGGTACCATCCTCCAATCTCTGCAATCTCTTAGCTATAGCCTGAGCCTGCTCTACAGCCCGGCTAGTAGCATCCCTCTCGGTTGTCAATGATGTAATCTATGTCTGAGTCGCAGCCAACTGAGCCTGTACCTGAGCTAGAGCCTGTGCATGTGACTAGGCACGTACCTACATCTGATCGTGTGTCTACATCAATAGACCCTGACCCTGCACTAGCTAACCTTGTAAGGTCAGTACCTACACTTATAAGCTCTCAATTTTGGTTTTCTACTGTTGGGATTGTACACTGATCTGTACACACTACTCTATAGGATCTACCACTATTTTCCTCTTACGAGGCACTGTATACTCCTATACATCTATGGCTAGACCTGATCCACCTACACTCGACCCACCTGAACCATCTCCACTATCATACCCATCCTCCTCTCCACTTCTCTCATCACTACTACCCTCCTCATCCCCACTATCCTCCTCACCAACCTCCTCTCCTCCGTCGGCGACCGTGTGCAACAACAACCTCCTCCTCGGTAGGTAGTGGTGTTGGCTCATCAGGAATGGTAATACGTGGAAATAGATGAAGAAACAAATACTCTGCATAATTAGTTGGAATAGGTGGCTCAATAGTATCAGGTCGGATCTCCCAAACTAGAGGCGGTAGAGCCTAGAACTCCTAAATAGTGGCATCATATGAAAGGTTGTGCCCCCAGTCTGTAGAATCTACCTGTCAATGAGCATAATGGGAAACACCCTGGGGCATGCCCTAAACAATACCATATTGTCTAAGCACTCGTCTGAGCAAAAATCTCTCCAACACCCAACGTGTCCACCCAGTCAGAATCATCGACTGACATAGATAAGGTAATTGAATGTCATCATCATCCCAGTGCTCACAATCTAAGTAGGGTCGCCATGTCACAACCTCTATATCATCCAATACTCTCCTCCAGTGATCCAACTTACCCAATCTAGGCTAAGTAAGTTGACTTGCATATATATGTACATATGGTTGCATGGCAGGTCATTGTCTAACCAATATTAGACGTGTAACAGCAATATCCTCCCATGCCCACACCTGTAGTAAAGTGACTCCTAAAGACAAACTACGACCTCCAAGGTAAATAGCCGAATGCAAATCATGATATAGATGGGAAAGCATACACATGCCCCAAGCATATCTCATCCCATGTACAATCATACTCTCCAACACACAACCCCTACCAACAGAAAGTCCCTTTGACCAGTGATCATGACAAAGGAACCCTCCAGTGAAACTAGCAAGTATTGTAGGCAAAGTGGCATAAGCATCCACCATCTCGCACCACAGAATCCAATATCCAGAAATGGAATCATCCTGAAATACTCTATGGAGACCATTGGTCTCATCCTGCTTTGAAGAATCATACA